>JAHWFO010058568.1:184534-199039 GCA_023313115.1 Rhysida immarginata
TTTTATTTCTGTTTCATATATAAACTGAAAATTTCTGCTGCTGTTATTTTTAATATACTGCTATACATTTTGACAAAATTGCTTTGCAGGTTAAATTTTGTATAGCAGTTACGCTATACAAAATTTTTGAAATAATTCGAGCCCTGGACTTGCGTTACCAGGGAGGTTGCATTACTTTGACAGTGTTATAAATGATCAGCAATTACATGCCTCTTTTTTGTTGTTAATTTTATTACTCTATTATTGCTACCAATCCTGATTAATCATGAAAGCGAATGCATTCTTAAATGGTTAAATTGGATGATGCAATAATGTTTTACCATTTAAGAACATTGGTGAACAGAATATGTAGCTCATTACATATGCAGGGTATTTCTAAAATGGTGAATTAAAAGTACCTAGCGTTGTTCTGTGGGTCAAAATGAACATAAAGTTCCTCATGCAAAATGTCGAAATCCGAATCCTTATACCCCTAAACACCTGGCGAAGTTTGTTAAAAGAATCAATCTTTCCTTATGTCATTGAAAGTTTCCATCATCACCTTTGCAGAGAATAAACACGCCTTACAAAATGCTCTTTGTTCTGGGTGATAAACCCAGATAGCAGTGATTGCATTTGCTGGATGTGGAACGGGTGTTGCAGAATCCTCCATACTGTTGCCTGAGAAACGCCTAACCATCAAGCTACTGTGCGAGTACTCGTCAACAAAAGGAAAGACTGATTTTGTTTGGAACGATGATGAAATATGGCAAAATTTCGCGAGGTGTTTAGGGGTATAAGGGTTGGGATTTCGACATTTTGCATGAGGAACTTGATGTTCATTTTGACCTACAAAACAATGCTAACTATTTTTGATTCACCATTTCAGAACCACCCTGTAATGGCTTTGAAATGCATACTACCAACCTTAACATTTTTATTCTTTTTTTCTTCTTAAAAATGCACAATTTTCTTAATTACAAATACCTGAAAGAATTTTTATTGTTATATAAATAAGTTGTTTTTTTTTAATGTAGGTGTAACCCAAATCCTTGTGAACATGGTGGTTCTTGTCAGCAAACATGGGAGACTTTTGCATGTGATTGCTCTAACACAGGATACGAGGGTGCTGTGTGCCATACATGTAAATTTATTTCTTCTATTAAATTTCCTTTTTAATTTTCTAAGTTTCTATTAATTACTGTAAATATTGATTTCTATGGAAAGATATTCTTAAATCACCTTTTCCTAATCATATTTTTTTTTATAAAAATTGATTTCAAAATCATGTGTGCATTATACTTGAACAACATGTGTGATTCTTCACGTGTGTGAACATAATGATTACGTTAGCATTCATGTGTATTTAAAAGTTGTATTGACTTAAGAGGCCTTAAAATAACGACCATGTGACCACAAGTATGGGAATTTATAGTACAGAGAAATGAATGACCACCAAAAAATTTATCTAATGATATACAAGGGTTGATCAAAAAGTAATGCCTCCATGGCTCTAACTTTATTTGGTAACCGATTATCAGAATTCTTTTTGTACCTAATAAGTACATTTTTTCTCTATGCAATGCACTATTCACTTTGCGACATAGTCCTCATCCCTTTCCACACACTTGTGCCAAAATACGACTAGTCGGATGAATCGGTCGGAGAAGAATTCATCCTGTCGAGGATTGTTATCGATACCAGGATTGAATTTCACTTCGTCGTAAGAACGAAACTGAAAGTTCCCTAAGGTGCTCTTTCATGTTTGGGAAGCAGTGAAAGTCGCAAGGTGCAAAGTTGGTGAAAAAATGCAAAAAAAGTCTGAATTCTTTTCTGACATTTTGCCCAACTAGCCACATGGTCGTGCCAGTGTGTGGAAAGAGAGGGAGACTAATCACAAAGTGAATAGTGCATTACATAGAAGACAAATGTTAGTATTAGGTACAAAAAGAATTTTGAAAATCTGTTACCAAAGAAAAAAGTTACAGCCATGGTGGTATTACTTTTCGATTGACCCTCGTACATTAGGGTACTAAAAAGGGTGAGGATCAGGACAAATAGCTAGAATCACACAGTCTGGTTGAGCTGAACAGGAGGAGCCAATTCACTGGAAGCAGTGCATGGTGGCAGTAGCATTTCGTTCAGCCCCAGAAAATTTATGATGATTACCAAGGTAAAATGTTACAGTGCTCCCTTGCAAATGTCCTTCTAATGTTAATAAATTACAATAAAATAATAAATTAAGAAAATGATTACTGTAATTTTCAGTAGTAACGCCGTGGCGTTTCTATTAAAAAAAAAAAAGTAAAAATTTTGACATGTGCAGCAATGACATATATTAAAGATCTGAAACCAGGTGCAACAGGTGAAGCAAATTGGGAAGCTCCACCGCCCAGAACTGTCATGATCGAAAGTGAGTGAAGATGATGCAAAACACATGGCTAAACAAGAGGGTAGCTGATTAATAATTCTTTTATACGCTGATCACGGAGTAGTTTATCTTTTCGTTAATTTTGTATTTGAAGTGTTTTATTTTATTTTATAAATCATTTTTCGATCATGGTTTCAATTTCAATTTAGTTTCGATTAATTTCAATTTCGTTTCGATTAATTTCAATTTCGTTTCGATCATCTCTCAGTTACGTATTTTCATTTCAGTTACATATTTTTGATTTCTGCTTGTGCAAAATGATTCCTGATCCTTTTACGTGTCTATTTGTACAGTTGTATGCAGAACAACTTTGAGGAATGGTTTTGAATTACAGGTAATTATTTCTCGGGCCCAAAATCATCAAAAACAAAGCAGTCAGACAGCTAACTACTCCACGGCTCACTCTTGCCCAGACGATCATGGGCTTCAATTTGTTTCGCTTTGGTGGTGCTGTTAATAATAGGATTCGGAGTCTATCATTAATAAAGCCATTCGTGTGCAGCAGCCTTTCAGTCGCTGATGCGTAGCTATCAAATTTCCCAAAAGTTAAAAGAAAAAAAAAATTCTTCTACCCACGAACGAAAGTCAAGAATGCCGCGAGGAATCCGATTAAGTGACATGGAAAAGGGGCGTATTATTGATCTGCATGAATCTGGACAATCTGCAAGATCCATTGCATCAATATTGGGATGTTCACACTCAGTGGTGGATAACTACTTAAGGTTAAGAGAAAATTATGGCCAAAAGAAGTCAACTGAACAACCTGAAAAACTAACCATTTGCCAAAAAAAGAGCAATAATTCGAGAAGTGAGTCAAATTCAGTGTCTCTACGTACTCTTGCATCAAGAGATGACATTCCTGTATGCAAATCCACAATTGCAACTGTCATTCATAAGAGTAACATCCTCCAGTACCAGAGGAGAAAGTCGCAGCCTGTTCTAAAACATTGCCATAAAGAAAAACTGCTTCTTTGGGTAAAAGAATAGATATCATGGGACGAAAATTGATAGAATGTGATCTGGAGCGACGAAAAAAAATTCAATCTTAATGGTCCAGATGCATGGCAGTTTTATTGGCACGACCTTAGATAAGAGGTCTAATGTTATTCAAAAAGTCGAAATGGAGATGGAGGTGTTTTGGTGTGGGGAGCTTTCGGATACCGTGATATCTCGAATATTGCCTTCATTAGTGAACGAATGAATGCTAGTGCTTACCAAGATCTGTTAGACGACTACTTGCAGAAGAAATGGAAGGACCCCACTGGCTATTCCAGCAGGACAATGTTCCCGTACATAACACTAAAAGCACATGGGAGTGGTTTCTTAATAAAGGCGTTCCTGTCATTGAATGGCCTGCATTATCTCACGATTTAAACCCAATGGAGAAAGTTTGGGGATGATTATCATGCTCTGTGTATGCCAATGGAATTGAAGACTGCCATAGTAGATGCATGGGAAGGACTGTATGTGACTTACCTCCAAAGCCTCGTTACAACTTTGCCAGAGCGCATCTTTAAAAGTTATCAAAAAAAAAACAGAAACTTCACTGGATATTAAACCACAAAAAGCATAGTGGCTGTATATTTATTGGACATGTGAAGTGGTTGGATTGTGTTTTTTCATTATTTATTATTTACCAGTTGTTTGGATTTTCATTGTTTTTTGTCTACTTGATCATTAGACATTACTATTCATTTAAATAAACGTGCAATATCATGTGTTTTTTTGTATCGTTGGTTTTTCTGAGTAATGTGTTGGGCTTTATAATTTGTGGACGTGCCTTACCACCGGTTCCAAAGCAGGGGGGAAAGAATACCACCCTGTGGACAATCCCTGGAGGATCGAACCTTAATTTCCTCTTCCAAAAAATTGGGGACAATGATTCTGTCCGTCAAAAGCAGGGTTCGTACGGTGCTTATAAACCTGAAAAAGTGCTTATTTTTGAAACCCTTTTTTAAGGCCTTAAATAGTGCTTAAAAAGTGCTTATTTTTTTAACCAAGTGCTTAAAATTGATTTTTAATTAAGGGCTGCTTCCTGAGAATCGTAAAGCATTAAATCCATGCTGTTTATCTACATCGTCAATGC
Source organism: Rhysida immarginata (assembly GCA_023313115.1). Lineage (NCBI taxonomy): Eukaryota > Metazoa > Arthropoda > Chilopoda > Scolopendromorpha > Scolopendridae > Rhysida > Rhysida immarginata. The sequence continues at coordinate 189,031 of JAHWFO010058568.1, forward strand.
TGTAAGTTGTTAGCTTGTGATATACGTCATATAGAAGGGTATATCACTAAGATGATTAAATAAAATGATTTAAGAAAAATAGCAAAGCAAAAAAAAAAAATCAGATCTTGGAGAAATTAAAGACAAAATAGATGAAAAACGTATGAACTTAAAAATTAAATCCATATTCCTGAAAGGAGATAAGGAGATACATGTAAAAGCTATTTTCTGCCCAAAAAATTTTGTCCTAAACTTCCTATTGGTGTTCTTTGTAATTGAACATACTATACATTTTAAGTCTGTATAATTTTTATTAACATAAACCACATTTGTAACTTTTCAAAAATTCGGTTATTTACCATCTGTTTCAGTCTCAGCATTTTTTTAAACATTCATCATTCTGTAATTGCAATTATTATTTATCCCACATATTAATAATTTTTAAGATAATTAGAATAATTTTTAATTTCATACTGTCCTATTATTGCAACATTTAAATAAAAGCCTTTCATTAACCAAATAAATATACTGAACGGCCGATTTATTAGAGACACCCTGCTAATAGGCTGTTAAGCCTCCTTTAGCGGCGAGAACTGCCTGAATACATGCTGGCATAGATTCAAGAAGGTGTTGAAACCGTTGTAGAGGAATATCAGCTCAGGCTGACATCACAGCTTCCCGTAATTGGTGCAGTGTGGCAAGGCGTCGGATGGTTCTCTCCGGAGTTGTTTCATCCGGAGTTGTTTGTTGGAGGTTATTTTTTGGCATAACTGCCATTCACGGAATACCCTTGATACTGTTGCACAGGAAAACTCGAGGAGGTTCGCGTTTGTGAAATGCTCAACTGCGCCTGTCGAGCTCCAAAGATCATGCCTCGTTCAAAGTCTGTCAAATCCTTGGATTTACCTATAGTCAGTCCACTTCTGCTGCTGACTGCAACTTGTGTTCCAATGCATCCCTTTTATACACCGCTTCGGCCTGTTCCATTGTTTGGGTGTCCGATCCATTTTCCATAAGAGGTGTCTCTAATAAATCGGTCGTTCAGTGTATTATTTCAAAATAAACCTGTTTCCATAAAGAAACCCATGGGCTTCTATTGAGGGGCAACGTCAGATTTTTAAAAATGCAAAAACTAAATACAAGCCCATGGGCTTGTCAACGGAAAACCCCAGTGCCAAGTAGCCCCTTTTCTGCTTAATAATAATATTTTTAATTTCATTAACCTACACCAAATAGTTTTCGTATTATACAGACTGTAACCAGATTAAACCAATCATAGGAAAAAACTTCCTTCCGGAGGGAGGAAGTAGGCTTAGCTCGACTTCGAGTTGATCATTGCTTTTAATCCATCAATCTTACACTGGTTAAAAAAATTAAGTAGACACCAAGCATAAAATTTGTTTTCACTCTTAATTTAATAGAAAACAATATGTAAGAAATATGAAAAAAATACGCATAAATACTCTTGCCTTGAGTCAAATTATCATACAAAAATAAACAAATTTATGCAATTATTTTCTGCATAAAAAAATGTTTCTGTATAGGGTATACAAAATATATGCAAAATAATTATGTTGACATGTTGATAAACATCTGATACAAAATTAAAAATAAGGTTCCACATGGCATTAACAACGTGTATGACCACCCTTAGCATCAATAACATCTTGTAGACGCTTTGGAATACTTTCAACCAATTTTTCCAAAAAAGGTTTAGGGATATTTTCCCATACATCCATCAAGGCAGATGAAAATGAATGTTTGTTTATTCTTTTATCATTCGGAATCTTTTGATCAAAGAAATCCCAAAGGTTTTCAATGGGGTTTAAATCTGATGAATTTCCTGGCCAATCAAGCACTCTGATCTTCCTTTTTGCCAAGTACTCAGTGGCAAGTTTGGGGGTGTGCTTGGGATCGTTGTCTCTTTGGAATACAAACTGCCGTCTCAGGGACATCTTTGTGGCAGATTGTATTAAATTCTTCTCCAGGATACCTGTGTATTAAACTGCATTCATTGTAGAAGTTATCAGATGTAAATTTCCAGTCCCTTGGAAGGAGAAGCAACCCCATCTCATCACTGAACCTCCTCCATGCTTAACAGTGGGCTTCAGATATCTACTCTTTAGTGCTGTTCCATTTGGTCTCCACACATAACATCTTTTTTGGCCAAATAGTTCAAATTTTGATTCATCTGACCAGATAACGTTTTTCCAAAACTCAGTTGGTTCTCTTATGTACTTTTTGGCAAACTCCAACCTTTTTTACATTTGCTTCATGGTCAAACTTGGTTTCTTTTTGGCAATTTGTCCTCTCAATCCAGATTCATGTATTCTGTTTCGAAAGGTTTGAGTAGATGGAGTATTCTTACCATCACCAAAGACCTCTTTCTTTATTTCTGCAGCTGTTATTCATGGATTTTTTATAGCTTGCTTCCTTAGTTTTCTATCTTCCCTCTCACTTGTCATCCGCTTTCTTCCACGACCTTCCTTGTTTTGGGTTGAATTTGTTTCTTTGTATTTTTCCACCACTCGCCTCACACCTTCATGAGAAATATTATGTAAACGAGACACTTTTCTGAATGACTGCAATCTTTCATAGTCTTTCACAACAGCCATTCTTTGAACACTTGATGATTCCTTAACAGGAGCCATTTTACAGAATTCAATCAAATCAACACCATGCCAATCTTTTATTCTTTCTTAACAAATATGCCAAATATGCCAATCTTTTATTCTTAACAATTATTTTGCATGTACCGTATATACTCGCGTATAAGTCGAGAAATTTATGTCTTAAAATTCATCCTAAAAAGCAAACTCGACTTATCTGCGAGTCATACCAGTTTTCCATAGAATTGTGGCAGTCACCTAACTCCGTATAGAACTTTACATATTTACTTTAAGAAACGCACATGATTCCAAAATAACATACATATTTTAAGATCGGCATTTACCCATAATCAGTTTTATTCATTCATAAATTTCACCTTTAGAATTTATTATACCATAAAATAAAAGTTTCGAGCAGACAGTGATAACGTAACAGTAGTCATACTTTCCAATTTGCTCACTAGGTGGAGGCAGCGTTAGCTCCATTACTAGAGCACTAGATAAAGACTTTACAGGGGAGGGACGCAAGCAAAAGCATGAAGGAAGAAGGGCTAAATAGCATTTCATATGCGTCGTAGTTACCGTAATTCAAAAAAATTCATGAAAATAAATAGCTCATTGAATTATATTGCAAAGATAACAGAGCTATCGTATAAGATCGCGAAGTAGAGAAGTGCTGCTTTGGCATGCTTCGATTTCATTACGGTCGTGCTGCCACCTGGTGAGAAGAAGCAGCTTCCAAGTTAAAACTCGAAATTGGATCGTCATCTGCACAACGAAATTGGATTTTAATACTCTTTTTTTCACACGCTTTTTTTTAATAAAATATTCAGATACCTGTGATTATTAAATAGAAATGACACATTATTAAATTGAAAACTTTATCGCAACTGGATTGGTACATACGATTCGGGAAATATATAGGAACTCTGGGAATTATACTTCACATTTTATCAACTTAAGTATCAGTATTACGGTAACTTACGGTAAATATTGGTAATATCAGCAATTTATACAGCTATTCTTTAAAATAAATCGAAATGACGGCATTTTTGCCAAAAAAAAAAAACAAAACTACAGTATTTAAATGCAAAATCAAAAGAAAGGAAATTGCACCTAGGCGGAAATGAGAAATTCTTCATTTATTAATAAAAATCATAATCCTTCAGATTAAAAATTAAGTTATTTATTTATGTAATTACCTGTATAATTAATATATTTATTGATTATAATTATTTATGTACTTACTTATAATATTAAATGATAATTTTCCTTATATTGATTTTGCATTTATAAAATTATTCATTTACTAATAATAAATGATTAATGATTAAATGACAATAAAGTTTAAAGTAATATTTAATTGTTAAACAAGTTTTACATTATTAATCATGCAAGTACAGGAGGTTTGGTTTGGTTTGTTTGGTATTAACGTCCTTTTCAACTGCTATGGTCATTTCAGGACGGTGTTATAGGGGCCGCAAATTTTGCCTCGCAAGGGTTCTTTAACGTGCAGCCGGCAAACGACTACACGGGACCAATGGCTTTACTTCCCTTCCGAAGGAAGTGCGTGATCTCAGGATTTCCCCCTGAAAAATCCTCGTCGTCCTCGGCCGGGATCGAACCCGCGTACTCGGGCATCAGAGGCGATCACGCAACCGCTGAGCCACCGAGGCCGATAAGTACAGGAGAATTTAAGCATGGGTAAACTACGGTAACTTCAGTGAATTCAAATTTCAAAAGCACCTGAAATTTTACCCTCGACTTATCTGCGGGTCATAGCAAATTTCAAAATTTTTAGCCCCAAATCTGCCCTCGACTTATACGTGAGATCGACTTATATGCGAGTATATACGGTATTTTGTATACCCTATACAGAAACATTTTTTTTTATGCAGAAAGTTTATTTTTGTTTATTTTTGCATGATAATTTGACTCAAGGCAAGAGTATGTATGTGTATTTTTTTATGTTGCTTACATATTGTTTTCTATTAAATTAAGAGTGAAAACAAATTTTATGCCTGGTGTCAACTTAATTTTTTTATCCAGTGTAATTACGAAAGAACTCACCACCGTTATGACTGCGCCTGGGGAGAAATCCTAACCGTGGAACACATCCTAATCACTTGAATTTGACACAACAAACTGAAACATTCTTTAGGGTTATTCGCTACTTTAATGGAAGTAGTGGGGGATAATTCATTATGTATCAAACAGGTTTTTATCTTTTTGAAGAAAATCAATTTTTTTAGACTAATCTAGTCAATTCACCTTTGGAATAACATAATTTTAACTAACACTTGTTATTTTTATCTAGTATATCATCTACATCTTTTTATCCAAAAGTCTGTTTTGGGCGCAAATCGACCGTTGACGTGGCTGTAAACTTCTACCAACCAAAAAACTCCCAAGAACATTTCGTTTTATGTCCTTAGGAAACGATCCTCCAAATAGCACCTAACATTTAATATACACATCCTATATAGAAAATCGAAAAATATAAATAAAAGTGTTGTGTTTTAAATTTTTCTTGTCTTTCTCTTAATTTTTTTTTTTTTTTTTTTTTGGACTTTGCCTGTTGGGTCTGTTTGATATACACACGCATTCATATAAGGCAGACTTGCCTGATAATACCTAAATTAATTGCGCTAGAAGTGCTTACAAATTTTGGAGGTGCTTATTTTTTTTCGGTAAAAAAGTGTACGAACTCTGAAAAGGGTTTGAATCCATTTACTGAAGAGAGGAGCAATAGCTTTAGAGCTTAAAGCATTGGCAATTGAAATATAAGAGGTGTTGTCGAAGGCTTCCTCGATATCGAGAAAGGCTGCAAGTGCAAACTCCCTATACTCAAGGGTTTTTTGGATTTTAACTACCAAATGGTATAAAGCTACCTCCGTAGATTTGCCCGGTTGATAGGTAAATTGATTAACATGAATGGAATAGTTTATCCCAATAGTTTCTCTAATTCGTCTATCAATGATTTTTTCGAAACATTTGAGTACGAAAGAAGATAAACTAATCGGTTGAAAACTTTTGGCTAGGTCATAGCGGCCCTTACCAGGTTTCAGAAAAGACCACTTTGACCAACCTTCACAGATTAGGAATATAACCTAGAGCTAAGCTAGCCCTAAAGATAGTACATAGGATCGATGAAATCGCATCCGATACTTGCTGAAGCAAGATTGGCATAATTTCATCCGGTCCAGGAGATTTGTATGGTTCAAAAGATTTAATTGCCCATACAATTTTATTACATGTAATTACTTCCTTAGGCATAGCCCAGTTATCCCTGGAAATATTGCTGAAAGAATCCAAACGACTAATATCCAAAGGTTCGCAGGGCGTGGCACCCGGGAAGTGAGTTGCCATAAGAGTCTCGAGGACATCTTTAGCATCCCTGGTGAATTCACCATCCGTTTTTTGGAGAATACCAACAAAAATTGGATTTTTCTCTCTTTAAGAATTTGTTGAGTCTAGCTCCTTCTTCAGTCTTTGGGACTGATTCACAGAACTTCCTCCACGAAATACGCTTAGCCGTTCTAACTGCTTTATTATACTCAGTGAGGGAAAGCTTATAGCTATGCCAATCGTTGGTCTTTTTAGCTTTCCTGAAAAGCTTCCTGACAGTTCGTCTATGCTGAGAAAGATCGTGATTACACCACACACAGCCGGATCTACTTTTCTTTCTCAGCAAAGGACAATTGTCGTGATACGACTGAACCAGGGCTTTTTGCGATCCATTCACGCACAATTCCAGGTCAACCGTATCATGAATTTGCATCACAGCCAAAACCAATTTCCACGTTACGGCTGATCGAAGTTTCCCATATTCTTCTAAAATCATCGTTTATGGGTGTAATCTCCTCGAATGGAAGGTAACCCGAGACAAAGATAATATCTTGGTTTCTCCCTTCCATTCGAAGGGTGATTTTTGCTACAGCCAAGTCTCTGTAACAGAGTTAATATATAGGCCGTGTATTAATATTATTTCTAATCAATAAACAGGCTCGGGGAGATCAGCATGAAAAATCATTAGTTAGCTTACCTCCACAGTTAACTCAAACCTCTAATTCCACCTTTAGAAATCCAAGGTTCTTGAATTAGAGCTATGTGAATGCCCTCAGTCAGAAAAATTCCATTGAGGTTTGCTGCCACCAGTTTTTTATGCTGCAGGTTTGCTTGGATGCAGCTCAGCATCTGGCGGTGAGTATGTTTTGAAGCAGTCATGCCACTATCCTCGCCAGAGGCTGCATGCTGTAAAGCATGCGGTGCTTCAGGTTCAGAAGCAGTATGCTGATTACATTCAGTTGATTCAACAGAGCGCATTTCTGCCATGTCTATATCAACTGCAAGTTGCTGGTTCCCCACAGGGTCACCAGATAGAGTTGGTTTATTACAATCCATAAACTAGTGTAATAATGCAGGATTGACGTCCATCCCGGGGATGCCTGCATACTGGGATAAGGCTAAATACTCCTGAGTGTCGCCAGGTAGACAGGAGGCTCCGTTAAAGACACTATAGCCGAAGTGCCATTCACCCTTCAGCACGGGTCACATAACACCTTGGGTTCGGTAGTTGGTCTGCGTCCCCTTATTGGATATTCGGGGATGTCCTAAGTTGTAATCAACCTAGGATATTCAGCTATCCGCCACCTGCCGACGCACTCAGTAGCCGCTCAAGCCAATGGGACACCCCACTTACTCGAAACCCATGTCCTCGAGCCACACATCCCCGAATCTCACATCCTCGAACCTCACTTGCTCGAATTACACATCCTCGAACAACGTCATAGAATTGCACAATAATATATGAAAAATAATTTTAGTGTTATTGTGAGTGTGGGATTTTTTTATTTTACAAATATCAAAATGAAGCACACTATAACAATGATATTAGATTATTTATAAAACTTGAAATAACCTAAGAAGCTGGTTATTTATTTTGTGGTAGTGCCGTGCGATTGTTCAAAATCTACAATAATTGTAAAAAATAATCGATTAATAATCGATACTTGAATATTATATAACACAAAATTATTCACTGAAATTAATTAAACAAATTAAAGAAACACATAAAACAAAATGCTTAGTTGTAAACTACTGTACTTTCTTTATTCCATATTTTTGCATCTAAATCATACAATTCATCTATCGATAAAGATTGCATGATTACATATTTTTCCAAATGCTTTGGTTTTATGCAGGATCTCTTTTTTTGACAGAATATATTCTGCACGTGAAAAGAGAGCTGTAATTGAAAACTGCCAGATCTAGCAGAAATTCTGCTGAGTTGGCAACACTGAAGAGAAGAGAAAGATAATTTTTTCGATTACATCGATTAGTAAAAATAATCAATTAATCAATACATCGAACGGAACTAGTTGCTATAAATGTGCTAGTGCTCTTGTTGGCAATTGTAGATTTTATGAATTTAAATACAGGCAATTAAATGGGAGACCTTTCCTGCTAATAGCAGGCTGTTATTAGACCAGTCCACTCATATTAAGTTCCTGATTGGTTCATAAAACCCTGTTTCTATGACAGCCAATCACACAGCATTGCGACCATTACAGCCAATCGTATAACGTTGCGACACATAGCACGTCATGCTTAAACATGTGATTAACAAAGGAAAAACAAAAAGAAGATAAAATTTAAAAAAAAATTATACATTGTATTTTTGTCCTCTTTGAAATCTTAAGTTTGAATGCGTTAAAAACCCACCCAAATACCTCTCACCCGCCTTTTGCTTTTTTTTTACCCGCAGAAACGGTACCACGACCAGCCCAATTAGGCGGGAAAACCACCCACCTGGCAACCCTGTGGTGGTTTGGTAGACTGGTAGTTAGTAAAATGTGATAGTATCATCAACTAAATAATTAAGATAAATTCTCCTTCCTGCTTTGTGGATCATATTTTTAAAACGATTCGAGAATATGTGGTCCGAGGTAATGAGTTTTGCCGATTCGTGGAAGTGTGGTTCGAGGATATGAGATTCGAGGAAGTGTAGGGTAACTGATTTAGACTGCCAGTCCGCCCGTGTTCATCGATCAATGTGAGCACTGCCTCTAAAAACTTCCCGCTTTTATTGTTCTCCCTATTCACGTTTTCATCGTTCACTACACGACCACATGATCAACTTTCAAATCTGATCACGTTCAAGCTCACCTGATCACTTTTGCTACTTTCGGTTTGCAATAATGGCAGACAGTGAAAGTGTATCCCACCTCGAAGTCTGTTCTCAGTGTGTTTATAGTTTTGTAATGAATCTGAAGACACAGAACAGGTCAGATACATGTTTTTTTAGGATAAATATTCTCAGTTAGGTGACGGGCACTCGCTACACAACTCGCTACGGCCAACTTCCTACAGCCTGCTTGTGATTGGCGCACACACACAAATATAGTGAAAATGGGAAACAAAATTTGTCTTTGAGGAGAAACACGATATAACACTGAAATACTAGCTCACTGTTGGTGTATTTCTTTTCTGTTTTTAATTAAAATTTCTTATAGCCAGATACACGATAGGGGTGAAGGAGATAAAAGCAAAGATTGTTTTATATATTTTATTTTTTTAAATTTTTTCTCTTAGGCTTCGAATTTTCTTTAAAGTTTCGTTTTTCTCGTACGTAGATTTTTGCGTTTTAACACTCTCGTATTTATTGTCATAAAAGAATAAATGCATTGAAATCTAATAAATCTCCTCCAGATTATTATATAGGACAATAAATAAATAATTACGCTTAAAACAGAAAGTTTGAAAGCATAACGAGTTTCTGTGGCAGTTAACTCTTATTTACAGATCGGGCTTTTATCTCTATGCTCGGAGCTAACTATCAAAAAATTTCACGAGAGCGCTCGAGAGATTTTAGAAGCACCAATATTTGAAGTGCCAGGTTCTCTGCTAGTATTTTTATAAACAAGAATATTTTTCAATTTGCCAAAGCGACATGCAAGCTATACAGCAATTTTTTAAACTAACAGCAATTGAAAAGATTGAAAAGGCCAAAGAGCAATCGTGCAGCAGCAAGGCAGTGGCTTTAGGACTCGATGAAAAATGTATTCGGCACTGGAGGAAATGTATGCAAAAATATATTAAAGATACGAAATTAAAATTTTTTTCCCACTGAAATATGTATTACTTTTATTGAAGCATATAAGAAAACTGATTTTAGATTACCGATTGTGTGTGTGGTGGAGGGGTGCGTGCGGCCAATCAGTCGCTGTGGCGTAACTATCCTAGATTTTCCATTTTTGTTAGATTTTTGCTGTTGCGGCATATCAGTCGCTGCGGCGTTATTACCGAAAATTACGGTACTAATTTTTATACAGATATTTTTTTACTGGATAAGAATTAGCTATTTTTATAATAAAATAACACAAGTAATTCTAGGAAACCAAAAATAAGCTATAATGGAA
>JAHWFO010058568.1:212656-230544 GCA_023313115.1 Rhysida immarginata
TAAACACATTAAAAATTTATATTGAAAATGTCAAAACGCCGGCTTCGTTGTTCCACCGTGTCCGCCATTATTATTTGCTCATGACGTCACAGTATGGTCAGTGCTCTCAGCGTCTCAGGTGTCTCTTGAAGATACTGTAGTTAACTGTAGATTTCCTTCTTTAAAGCAACATGCCAGTTCATTGTGCTGCAGTTAATTGCAACCACAATAATAAAACGAACAGTAACCTGTCGTTTCATAAGTTTCCAAAGGATAAAAAAACTAAGAAATATATGGACTAATAATGTCAATAGAAAAAACTGGGTCCCGACAAAATACAGCTCCTTGTACTCGGTTCATTTCGAAGAAAATTGCTTCGAAATAGAAGCAAAATTGTCTCATGAATTCCCATCCTAATGCAGCTATTCCCATCCTAATACTGAAGAAGTTATTAGTAAATACAAAAGCAGATTCAATAAACACTAATATAAAACTCTTTATTATTTGCTTTATTAAATCATTGAAAATAATGTAATAAAAAATAACACTTTTTTATTGTAATATAATATCAGCAATAACTGGATATTTAAAACCAGAATATTCTTCTGATGGAAAGTGCTTCCTGATGACAGTAACAACACAATTAGGAATTGGCATTCTATTATTTTTGCCTAGTCTGTGTCATATCCATCTATAGGCAACATATCTATAACGTCTGTAATTAAACAAATATATATTAAAAAAACTTATCCTGTTTTAATGGTTTATAATTTACAAATGCAGGAAAGAAATTGAAATACTTACTGATGAATGTCAATATCTGCTGATCCAGGTTGTTTTTCTTCCATAAATTGATAATATGCAACTTCAAGAGTATACAGATTTAAACAAATAACAGGGAATCCTTCATGATGACAAATGCATGTAGTCCCATCTTGAATTCTGGAGAATATAACATCGTAATCCTGACAACAAATGCTTTCAGCTTCAGTTGACATCACGACGCATTCGCCACATTTATACCTAATCATGGTAATCGATTTGATTTTTTAAGGCTTTTTTAAAATTCGTTTTAAAACATTTAATATTAGTATATTGTAAAACTACCAACCAATCTTATTTTCTAATCGCAAGCTAAAATTTGCTGTCACGTCATCTGATTCATTTTCGCGTTCAGCAACGAGATCAGCATCAGCGTCACCAATATTGTTTGCTTCGATGGGAAGAGGTTCGTATAAATACGGTTCTACATTCCAGCTGAACCCAGCAGCAGTATCAACCGATTCCGAACTATCACATGTATCTGAATCGCTGATACATTCATCTGATTCGATCACATCCATTATGAATCCTTGTCTTAACACCGTAAACCACAGGTGAATCGATCTTATGGCAAATGCGAACGCATGAACACATACTGTGATGTCACATCCTATGCAAACATGGACGCTGCCGCAGCGATCAACCCATCAGCCGGTGTGCATATAAACCATTTTTTTTATTAATATATGTTATTAAATAAAGATTTAATTTGGGAATATGTGATAATTTATCGAAAAGAAGGCTTTAGGCCAGTTTTTAAAATTTCCGTAAAAAATAGTGCAGTTGACCTTTAAGTTTAAAAACATGGACACGAGAATATGTTTAAAAAAAATTAATTTATATTATGTATCTAAATTTATACATAGTCCAGTCACATTAATGTGACCACCCCCTATGTTCAACATCAGCGGATAATTGTTACATCCAGAAGGTACGTACCAGTATCAGAGGTGGGGGGTTATAGGAAAGGTGTCAGAGGGAAGAAGAAAACATTTGTTGGAGTCATGCGAAACGTAGCAATTTATCAGACCTCCAAAAGGGCATGATCATGGGCTTCTGAGCTAAGGGCAGCAGTATTTCCGAAACGTCTACTTTTGTGAACTCTTCGCTTGCTGCCGTGTTGAAAGTGCACCGTGTATGGCAGAATGGCACTACCCATAATCAGCGATGTGCCAAGTGTGGGGCACCATGGGCCATTGATGACAGAGGTGAACGACGGCTATGGAAATGCATTCAAGCGAACAGACGTGCAACCGTGGACCAACTGACCTCCCAGATGAATCAAGGGGCTACCAAACGTATCCTAAACGACAGTTCGGCAAACGTTGCTGCTTATGGGGCTCCACAGTAGACGGCTGGTATGTGCACCATTGCCGACAGCTGTTCACCAGCGTCAAAGACAGACATTTGCACGCCAGTACTGCAGCTGGACAGCAACAGAGTGGCACAAGGTGGCTTTTTCCGATGAATCATGGTTTATGCTCCATTGGACAGATGGGCGATGGCGTGTCAGCGTCAGAAACAAACACCCTGCAACATGTGCCGCAAGGGCCCAGGCCGGAGGAGGCAGCGCTATTGTCTGGGGAAGGTTTTCATGGCATTCTCTGGGTGCACTCATCATTGTGGATGGCACCATGGACCAATGGAGTACGCATCTGTCCTTACGGACCATGTCCACCTCTACCTGCAGATTGTGTTTCCTCAGCACGATGGCATCTTCCAGTAGGATAATGCGACGTTCCATAAGGCATGCATTGTCCGTGCGTGGTTTGAAGAGCACAAGGATTTGTTTACAGTACTCCCCGAATAGAGCATCTGTGGGACCACCTGGATCGGGTTGTTCGTGCCATGGTTCCTCCACCGCACAACCTACGGCAGCTTGCCACATCCCTGTCAGTACCTTCCAGAACCTTATTGACTCTCTTCCTTCCTGTCTCGCAGCTGTTCGTGCAGCGAAAGGCAGTTATTCTGACTACTGACAGGTGGTCACATTAATGTGACTGGACAGTGTATTTGTTATGTTAAATAATAGGTCTATTTTTTATATCACATATAATAAGTGAATTTTGTTTGTGAAATACCCAATGATGATGTTAAGACGCGTTATTATGATGGCTTTGTGTATTTAGAATGTGGTTCTGCTTTTATTGTTAGGATATTTTATAAAAAATTGTTCTCTATAAATTATTTTGGTTCTTTGAACTTTTTATATCTTATTTATTTTTAAAATTATATATTTTTATTATTATTATTATTTTTAAGGTTGTTCTGTTGTTATCTTTTTATTTTTATTACCAGTAATCTTCCTTTACTTCTAGAATGCCTACATTCTGTGTACATTTAATGGCCTTGTGATATAACACAGCATCTGAGGGCATTCATTACTGCAATGTTATATATTAAATGCATTTGACATCGTATAATTATTTTCTTCTCTGAAGAAAAAATCATCTTATTTGTATTTTTTTTTTTTTTTTTTTAGCAAATCTTCCATCTGAAACTTATTTAGGCCACAAAAATGAACGTACAATTGTGGTCAATGGATTTGATAAAGCAGGTAGTTTTGTCCAGGACATAACTTATAATGCTGAGATGGATCAAATCATTGAATTAGTAAATAGATCTTCACACTGTAAGCAGTTCATATCCTATCATTGTTACAGAGCTCGACTTTTCAATTCTCCAGGTATTATAATTTTAAAAATTATGCATTAAAAAATGTCCTTGAAGTAAATAATTCTTTACTAATGTTTTGAAGTAAGAGCATCATAGGGTCTCGTATTTCTGGAATGAATAAATGAATGAAAAACAGAATTCGAATAGCAAAGCAATACAAATTTTTAAGAAAGAGACTGACGCATTTTGAAGTAAACTTCATTTACATAGCCAAGCGAAGTATGAGGTAACAAGTGCAATATACGAGAGTCACTTAAAAAGTTCATGACAATTATTTTTTGCAGGCAATTGTGTTGTTATACAAACATTTCATATATACAGGGTGTTGCAAAAATATGGTTCAAAATTAGAGAGGTGAAGATTTCACTTCGGAAAAAGATTTTTATATTAAAATTACATGGTAATATTACAACGTGGCGTGTAAAACATAGGTATTATCTGTAGTTGTCTGCACCATGTGAATTCAATGGTAATGTTTTCAAATTTCCTATTTTTTTTTTATATTTAAAATATACTCCAAAACTCATTTAGGGAATGCGTCCATAAACAGTTTGTTGTAATTCAAACAAATAAAAAATGACATTATACTAAACATAGAAAATTATGCCTATAGCTTTATATATCATTTATTTAAACAAATAATGGGAAACTGTATTTTTATTACTTAAGATTTTCTTTTATTGGCTTTTCAAAAGTTGTCCGACAGTTAACACGTCATTTCGTGAACGCAATAAGGGGTTTGGCAAAATGTTTCGAAATAACCGCGTAGATGGTGCTGGTGAGGATCCACGTGAAGCTTTTTCGACAAGGGAGACAGTATTTGTGTATTTTGTGCAATCTATAATTCATTTTGCTGGTTAAGCACCTTTCAATTTAAAATTTGTGTACTTTACCTCCTAAAATTTGTGTACTTTTACTTTAATTCCTTATCATTTCGGGAACGCCATTATATATTTCGTTTGCGGGAAAAGTATGTACATAACGTAATTATGGTAAATAACATGATTTACTAGATAATAACCCTGAAATCCGGCTTCTAGGGTGGGGTCGATGCCGTATAAACAAAATCAAATGTCAAATAATCATTTCGGCAACGTTCTCGGACTATGACATGCGTTACCGAAATGATGACTGCATTCTCAAAATGACGCTTGCATTCTCTACACAGATAAAGGTGAGAGATTTAGCTAATTTTTGTTTTTTTCTTTTAGGGCATTAATATACACTACCTTTCCAAAAGTCATGGGACACCACCAATTTAATGGAAACACTTTGAAAAATACATATTGTGTTAGTATCTAGTTGCTCCACCTTTTGCTGCTATCACATCCTCTAATCTGTCGGGCATACTGTCCACAAGTTTTTGATATGTTTCTGCAGGAATTTTTCGCCATTATGCTTTTGACAGTTCAGTCAGATTTCGGGCGCTCTGCTCCTGCGCGCTATCGACGCTCCAACATATCTCAAAGATGTTCGATGAGGTTGAAATCGGGGCTCTGTACAGGCCAGTCAAATTCTTACACCCCCATTTCATCAAACCATCTACCTACAACCCTTGCTTTGTGGCAAGGTGCGTTATCGTGTTGAAAGAGAAAAGGGCCATTTCCAAACTGCTGCCAGAGGGCAAGGAGTACGGCATTGTCCAGGATGTCTTGGTAACATTCCGCGTTCAGATGACCAGTCACAGAAATGATTGGACCCAGGCTAAACCATAAAAAGCACTCCCATACAATCTCTGACCCTCCACAAAACTTCACTGTGGGCACTACTCGGCTTGCCAGATGACATTCTCCGGGCATTCGCTATACCCATGTCCTTCAATCCGATTGCCAGGTAGTGTATCGTGAATCACCACTACATTCAACCGTCCACTATTGCTCCAGAGACCAGTGGCGTCTCTCTTTGCTCGCTGTGTTGGAAGGTGCTGATGATGTTGGGTGTATGAGCTGCAGCTCTGCCATGAAAACCCAGCGAATGCAATCCTTGCGAAGCTAATAGTCAGTAAAGGATCTTGTCAGTCCATCAACCGATGTTTTACGGTTTGCAGTGACCACCCTGCGAAGTGCCCTTCGGTGTCTGCCTGACATAATCATGGGTCTTTTGCTCCTGAGCTGAACATTTGTTCAGACCCTTATCTTTCCACGTCCGGCATTTTGAACGGATGATTTGGAGATGTTTAGCAGAGTTGAGGTCTCTCTAACACTTTTACCTACAAGGTGTCACCCAACAATTGTATTCCTAAGAAATTATAAATGAAAACTGCAGATGGTACTCCAATCTTAAGAAAATGATAATATCAGAAAAAATGGAAGGAAAAAGACTACCAGGTAGTCAAGATTCGTGGTTCCTGGTGAAAATTTTCCTTTCATTTTTTCTGATATCATTATCTTATGATAGGAGTATCCCCAGTTTCATCTCTAGTTTCCATTTATAATTTCTTACATGTGCTCATCAAATGTTTTGATTGGTTGGAAAGGAGAAATTACCGATCTGCAAGCTGGGTGCCCGTCCTATGAGTGGCCTGCATCTTGTTTACTTGGTAGTCTTTAAGAACACCGGGTGACAGCCTTGCTGTACCTTCTTCACGTTGGCCCAGGAACCTCTCACGACTGATAGAGGCAACGAGTGTGATACTCATGGTTCCTGATTCGAATCCAGGTTGTGGAATCTTTCCTTCCATTTTTTCTGATAATATCAATTGTATTCCTCTCGAAGTCCGAAAGCTGCTTTCTTTGAGCCATTCCTAAAGCATGCAAGCGATCTCTATTGTGTAGTATTGAGATGAACGATAACATTTAAATTGCATGGGAATGCCTCATTTTTATGTAAAATTGGTGTTGCATGACTTTTGAGAAAAGTCCTGCAAAGTAATGTATTTGAGAAGTAAAGAAAGATTTACGTACTTACTTACTTTTCAAACCCGCTTATCTGTTAGGGTCCCGGGGGCAGCAGCCCTATGGAGGAT
Source organism: Rhysida immarginata (assembly GCA_023313115.1). Classification (NCBI taxonomy): domain Eukaryota; kingdom Metazoa; phylum Arthropoda; class Chilopoda; order Scolopendromorpha; family Scolopendridae; genus Rhysida; species Rhysida immarginata. Next base: position 219,099 of record JAHWFO010058568.1, read on the forward strand.
CTCCAGCGATCGCGATCTTCCGCCATCAGGCGCATGTCCTCCCTGGTAATATCCAAGCGACTCGAACCCAGATTCTCCATGTAGTCTAGCCACCTGGTTCTAGGCCGACCCCATGGTCTCTTACCCACCGGCTTGGAAAATAACAACTGCCTAGGAAGACTAGTTTGCAGCATCCGTATCACGTGGCCATACCAGCGCAACTGAGATCTTTCAATGCGGAGAAGTAGCGGCTCAACACCTAAAGATTCCCTTATTGTGCTGCTGTACACTCTATCTAGTAGGGTAACACCTGCCACACCTCTCAGAAATCTCATTTCGGCCGCTTGTACCCATGATCGCACACTTTCGGTCATTACCCAAGCCTCATGAGCATAGGTGAGAATGGGGACAAAGATAGATTTGAAGACGCAGAGCTTGGCTTTGTTACCCAGCTCGCGTTTCGTTACCACGGATCGCCACAGTTCACGTCTGACACTGCTTGCTGCACCGATCCGAGCATCCAATTCTTTCTCCTGCCGTCCATCACTCGTGAATGCAATCCCGAGATACTTGAATTTCTCCACCTGTCTCAATGAGGCTCCCCTAACATGGAGAGTGCACTGAGCAGGCTGTCTTGAAAGGACCAGAACCTCAGTTTTAGCCACACTGATCTTCATCCCAGCTTCTTCACATTTGGCTGCAAACCGGTCTAGTGCATGCTGAAGGTTCGTGCAGGAAGACCCAAGGAGGACAAGGTCGTCAGCAAAGAGCAACCTCTCCACCAGGCAGTCGCCCACACAAACACGCTCATCGCCTCGGCTGCCCCTGTCTATCCAGTGCATAAAGATAATGAACGAGAGGGGCAACAGTACGCACCCTTGGCGGAGTCCAACACCCACGGTGAACGGTCTTGACTTAATGCCATTTATCCGGACACACATCTCAGAGCTTTCGTACAGAGACATGATAGCAACCAGTAATTGCCCATCCACTCCATACTCTTGCAACACTCGCCAGAGCTTCTCCCGAGGAACTCTGTCATATGCTTTTTCGAGGTCCACAAAGCAAGCATAGACCTCTTTTGCATACTCCCAGGATTTCTCAAAGATTTGCCTTAGAGCAAAGATGTGATCCATCGTGCTTCGGTCAGGTCGGAAACCACACTGCTCCCCCGACAGTTTGGAGTCGACTATTTCCCGACTTCTCTTCTCCAGACACTTAGCGTACACTTTCCCAGGAATGCTGAGCAAAGAGATGCCTCGATAGTTGTTGCAACCTCTCTGATCTCCCTTTTTGATGATAGGGATCACAATTCCTGTCTGCCATTGCTTAGGGGCCTGTTCAGATATCCAAGCAACCTGACACACTCGAGTCAGCCACAGGATACCGTCCTGATTTAAGGCCTCTAACATCTCGGACCGGATTTCATCATCACCTGCAGCTTTGCCAGTCTTCAGGGACTTAATTGCCCATCTGACTTCTGTTTCAGTGATACTACCGTGACTATTCTCCGCTCCAAGGTGCACCTCGTATGCCTCAGTTGTTGTCACCGGATTAAGAAGAGATGCAAAGTATTCCTTCCACCTATGCAATACGCTCTCCTCCGTTTTCAGAAGCCTCCCATCTGAACTCTTAATAGGCAGTGTTGGATCAGTGTTGGATACTCATGTGAGAAGAGGGGCAGAACTATCAACTGATCACCACCTTGTTGTCTGCACTTTGCGGTTCTCTGAATCCATGCCAACCAAGCGAAATACTAGGTTCAGACAAACTTGGCGCATCAAATGGGAGGCATTGGAGGATAGAGCTGTGAGGAAGACCTTTGCAGATAACATATCTTCAAGTTTCAAAGAACTACCCAGTGAACGTGGTCCTGTTGAAGAGGAATGGCAGTTGTTTAAAACTGCTGTGATTACTTCGGCTGCATTGTGCTGTGGTCGTAAGTGGCTGAGTGTGGCGCAGGGCGGTGAGAAAAGGACTGTGTGGTGGAATGGTGAAGTCCAAGAAGCTGTCAAGGCAAAGAAGGAAGCCTATTTGCTATGGCTTGCAAATAAGTCAACTTCGAGTCGAGTGCGGTACACTGAGGCGCGAAAAGCAGCAGCAAAGACAGTATCAACAGCTAAAGCCAAGGCCTGGGAGAAGTTCGGGGAGAAATTGGAGGCAGACTATGGTTCGGCAAACAAGGTGTTCTGGCAGACCATGCGCCGCCTCCGTGGAAAGAAGTCTCTTTCATCACAAACTATTAAGAGTTCAGATGGGAGGCTTCTGAAAACGGAGGAGAGCGTATTGCATAGGTAAAGAAAGATTGTGATTCTTTATTTTTGATTGCCTTGTAAGACTCAATTGGTATATTATTATATAAAATATTGTGTAATTGACCAAAAAGTCATAATTTTTAAAGTATAATAAAAGTTTCAGTGATGGCTACAGAAACAAAGGGCAGCATGGCGCGCTCGAAGTCATTGGGGCACTGAATGTCTGAAAGGGGCTCTGAATGCAGCTAAATTCTTGCTTTAAAGTTAATGGGCATTTCAGTGACCTACATTTATATTTTTAAGGCATAATACTAACCTCGGAATCTGTATGTGATTAGGGCACGTTAAGGCTTTCTAATTTCATCTAGGCTAATCTCTTCCTTACTTTGTGTTGCCACGAAAAGACATCATGTGGTGGTACAGTCCTCAACAGTTTTTAAAGTATATTTTTCAACAATTAATGCACTATTTTTGCAGGATAAAACTGCGAATAATGATTGTTAAGATTTTTAAACTTTATACCTTATACAGTTGATTTGTATTATCCCTCAACATTTTATTAATGCTAATTTAACATGAAAGCTTATTGAGAATTACTTTGACCACAGGAAACGACCACACATAAATACAAAAGGCTGGACTTGTCAGCGCGCAGGATAAAAAAAAGCACAAGGAGTAACGCGATAAACAGCTCGTCATGGCTACCAACTAAACTGATGCAGTTAGTTAATGTTTTAAATGAATGTACGTAGCAGTTTAATTAAAATGTTTAGGCTTTAAATCACTCAGGCCACAATGATAAGCTCCAATGAATACTTGAGCCGCACATTGTTGGCATTTATTGGTTTCAGTTTCTTGCATTTGTGCAGCGCTGAGGAGCAGCATGGCGGGGCAAGGGACAGCATGGTGCTGCGCCACACTGATTTTGCCTAGTGGCATCACTGGGTTTAATACTGCTGAAAAAGTTTTCTTTGTGTCAATTGTAAAGAATGACCGTAATCATCATTCAGGAAACGCGACAGTCATTTCCGGGAACGTCGGAAAAAGGGAAAATAAATCAACATCAGTTTATTTATCTTAAATTGTTTGTAGATAAATAAATAGATACATTATCGCCCCTTTGCATCATAATCTGAATTGAATATACAGGCTCATAATACAAAAAATAAATTAAAATTTCGTTTGTGAATTCACACTTAATACGATATCACGATAAATACTCGTAAAAATCCATATTTCAAAGTTTAAATAATTTGATCAAAAATATTATCTAATTGAGAACTGCGTTTTACTTTACTTTTTTAAAAGGAATAATAAATTAAATTAATTAGATCATATTTTATACAATTTCAAAAAACGTTCCCGAAATGATAATACGAGGCTCGTCCAGAAAGTAAGTTCCGTTCGGTAATAAAAACAAAACTACTACATATATATTCAAAATTTTTTCTTTACCAGATTCTATGTACCTTTAACTATTTTTCCACATAGTTTCCAAGTTTATTTAAGCACTTGTCATAGCGCTCAATGTACTTCCCCATGATCACTTCGTAGAAGCTGCCGCCGGTGAAGAAAGTCACGCAGTTTTCACTTGTTCATCGTTGTTGCAATGCATGCTGCCGATGATCTCCTTTAGATCCCGGAACTGGTGGTAGCCACTGAATGCGAGGTCCGGACTGCAAGGCGTCGTGTGAAAGGGGCCTTACTTAAACCTCCTAGCAACAACTTCTAGCTCAGAGCAGATGTTCATTATTGGCAACCACCAGTCTCAATAGGCGTATGTATTATAATGGCAAATGAAATTTTTTCGCACTCATTCAAATAACCCTCCTGTCAGTTGTCTAAGGATACATGTATCTTTGACCCTAGCAGGCAGCATCATATCAGATTCTACTGGGGCTTCATACACCAAGAAGTGGTTGCTCTTAAAATGAAAGCCACCTACAAAAATATTTCTCACACACATTACTCATTCAAGATCTCTTGGTGCCTGAAATATGCATTTCTAATCATTCTTAAAATACACATGTTTTGATGTTTGTCCTGATAAAACAGAGTTGTGGCAGCAGCATTCTCATTAATACCATGTAGCACATGATCTGACAGTCATTTCCTTAACCAGGGTTTGCCCAGCTGATTTTGGTAACCGCCCGATAAATACACGAAAATCTGCACAACACCTCATAATGTTTATTTGCTTTTAATTTTGTCCGACCGGCTATTTTATCTTTCCACCCACCTGATAAAATTTTCTGCTTAACACGGCTTAACCAACACCTCCTAGAGAGAAGGCCTGCGGACAAAAGGTGTATACATTGTTACATCATCATCAAGCTGCTATTGTTAATCGTATTTCATTTCTACCAATTATAAGCCCTAAATTTGGCCACTTTAGGAGGTGTTGTCTACAGGCCTTCTCTCTAGGAGGTGTTGGCTTAACTGTGTACTCAGCATTGTACTGTATAATGAATTGCACATGTGTGAATGTGTCTATACAGTCCTCTGGCATCCATTAAACTTTTGACCTTTCGTGTGTGATGTAACTAAGAGTCGTGGTCCACTTGTGATGTAACTTTATACGGGACCTCTAGTCACCACACCACTTGTGACAAAACTTACTCCTGGTTATGCACTTTTAATTTTCTAATCTATGGATTACTAACACAATCCCCAGAATGCCGACTGATCCAACTAACCCTTTAATTATTAACCATTAAACTCCCACTAAGTATTTCAAAGCAAAGACTTTACTTAATAGTTCTGCCCCTTAATAATTCCACACTTATTCAATACTAACAAGGTCCTTAATCTCTAACTTACCTGTGCCTGTTATTCAATTACACCAATCCCTTAACAGTCTTCCTACTCGGTTTATGATCCTGGCTACTTTTCCCCCATAGCTAAGTAATAACTCCAGAACAATCTACACTCACAAATAGCACAACACTGCTTTGTACAAGTAAATAACTCAGACTTTATTAATAATAAAAAATATTTTGCTTACAAGGGGACATTACGACTTCAGAACTTTAGTTTAATACGAGACTTCGTGTAGTGGTAGTGTACCTTTAGGATGTTAATATACTTAAATATTAAGGTGCACTATTCAGCCAATTTTGAAAAAAGACGGTTTAAAGTTTCGAGCACCGTACATAAGGGAAAGTTTTCCTTCTTGATTGTAAGTGATCCGATAGCTCAGTCGGCAGCGTGGTTGCTACTCACAAGTCAAAGTGTGAGGTGGTGGGTTCGAATTCCAGTTGTAACAATTTTTTTTTTCTTTACCCAAATAATTATTCAATATATTATATTTACAAATTTATTTGTGACAACTAAATTTTTCACAAAATCTTCCTTTTCTACAAATTATTATACCGGGTGGGCAAGAAATAACGTTAAGTGTTCAGAGCTTGCTAGCGGCAATTCTATTAGGCCAAATGCAGTACATTTTGGTGTATATACTTAGTGGAACATGCAGTTTCAATTTCTGCAAAAAAAAAAAAAAAAAGTACCAAAAGTCGCCATAGGGGGCGCTTATTTCAAGAAAACTATGAATACATTTGCATAAGCGCGTTCTGTGTTGAGCAATCATGACAATAAAAGGCAAGGCTGAGGATTTCCCATCATTCACGAACGAATGGCCTGACGATGACGCTTACTCTGCCTGACCGGGCGTTATTAGTCAAGTTGTTTTATCAGAAGAGCGACAATGCAAGTGCTGCCCTTCGTGAATTCCGGCGATTGAAAACATTACGAAGAAGACCGATGAGCATAACTGATTGAAAACCGATGAGACCGATTGAAAACATTACGGAAAATGATTGAACGATTTGAATCTACCAGAATTCTAGGAGTGCAACCAGGCCGGGGACTCAAACGAATCAGGCAACAACACGTTGAAGAAGTTGCAACTACCGTTGTGGAACAGGAGATGACTACTGTGCAGGGTACCAGCAGTGCACACGCAATAGCACGCCAAACATATATCCCATATTCGACAATGAGGAAAATACCGTATTGCATAAGATATTGACATTTTATCCCTATAAACTCACACCTGTTCAACAATTGCTTCCTGGAGATGAACGTACCCGAACTGACTTTTCGTTGAGATTTTTAGCACGTATGGAAGTGGATGATGCATGGCCAGGGCAAATTTTATGGAGTGATGAGGCACATTTTTATTTGAATGGTGATATCAATACCCACAACTGCCGTATTTGGGCTGCATCAAATCTACAAGTGTGTCTGCCAACTCCTATGCATTCACCGAAACTAACAGTAAGGTGCAGCTTTACTGCTTCTTTCATCATCGGCCCGTACTTTTTTGAAGAAATCCGTCCCCATGGACCGGTGACTTGTTCCGTCAATTCTGCCAGGTAAGCCGATATGCTTGAGAATTTTGTGATACCACGATTGCAGGAAAAGGGTTGTCTAGATTCTACCATTTTTATGCAGGATGGTGCGCCACCGCACATCGGACGTCAGGTGCAGCAGGCCTTGCGAGAACGTTTTTCAGACAACAGAATAATTAGTCGTGCATTTCCCATGGTATGGCCACTTAGGTCGCCTCATCTCAACCCTTGTGATTTTTGGTTATGGGGATATTTGAAAAGCCTTGTGTATCAAGCACATGTTCCTGACCTCTCAACATTAAAGGATCAAATAACGTTACATATCAGACTAATTAATGCAGATATGCTGCTAGCTGCCGTAGAAAATGTCGTGTACCGCATGCAGCTATTGGAACAGCACACTGGTGGTCATATTGAAACACATTTGTAATTAAAAATAAAACATTGTTTATTGTTGTTACTAAAGTTGGTTTGTACGGTATTTGTTCATTTGACAATTAGGTATTCATTGTTTTCTTGAAATAAGTGCCCCCTATGGCGACTTTTGGTACTTTTTTTGTTGGCAGAAATCGAAACCGCATGTTCCACTAAGTATATACACCAAAATGTACTGCATTTGGCCTAATAGAATTCTCGCTAGCGAGCTCTGAACACCTCGCGTTATTTCTTGCCCACCCGGTACTTATTTTTATTGTTACAAGTGTCTACAGAGTAATAAAGTATTTTCTGCAAAATATTTTGTTTAGAACCAAGATTTTAAAAGCAATAACTATTTAATTTATTTTTCAAGGTGGCGGGTTCGAAAGGGAAATCTTTGTGAATGTAAACGAGGTGTGCTTTTCAATGGATTTTCTTAAAACCCCTTGTTCTTGTAAAAAGTCCTCATTTATTTGTTGTGCGAATTATCGTGGTATCTTTTGTTTTCCATGCTTCTATGACAATTATCATTCTGGTTCATGTATATCATTTTAATTTAACTGATTAACATTATTACTTCTGTGTTATATTGCTATTTGCATGAAATGAATTTTTTACACCTTCCGTACATAATAGGCTAGTTTGCTGAAAATACTTGTGTTACTTATATTACTCCGTAGACACTTGTAACAATAAAAATAAGCATAATAATTTTGAGAAAATGAAAATTTTGTGAAAAAGTTGGTTGTCACAAATAAATTTGTAAATATATTGAATAATTATTTGGGTCAAAAAAAATTGTTACAACTGGAATTCGAACCCGCCACCTCACACTTTGACTTGTGAGTAGCAACCACGCTGCCATCTGAGCTATCGGATCATTTACAATCAAGGTGGAAAACTTTCCGTTATGTATGGTGCTCGAAACTTTAAACCGTCTTTTTTCAAAATGGGCTGAATAGTGCGCCGTAATATTTAGGTATATTAGCATCCTAAAGGTACACTACAACTACACGAAGTCTCATATTAAACTAAAATTCCGAGGTCGTAATGTTCCCTTGTTAGATGGACTTAAATGATTCATTTATAATATTCTTGATGCTTAATGACTGACAAAAATTTGGAAGTAAATGCTGATTGAATGGATAATAATAAACAAAACAATAAGTTTAGTATAACACAAAAAAAATGTGGTCTGATATTCTCTTAAATAAGCTGGATCCTATATAATACATATAACAAGTCGCTAGGCACTATACATAATCTACGATCAGTCTGAATGGGTATTATTTCTAACTCAACAGTTACTTTCTGGCGGCCTCTGCACTGTCTTTGTTCTCTCTGTGGCCTATTAACACTGACTATTGTTCACGAACTAGATTGCAGTTCTAAAGGCTACTAATGTCGTAGGCACTCTTACTTTGCACTTAATGTAGCGTGCGGGCCTGCTTATTATATAATTTACTTATCTGGTCGCTTGTTTCCAATACACACACACACACACACACACACACACACACACACACTCTCCTTGCCCGTTGATCCTACGTCGTGCTCCTTTCGGTACCGGCTACTCGCTCTACTGATGCTCGTCGCTTTCTTTCTCCTTTAAGCTGCTGACTGGTTCTCCTGTAGTATCTACGGCATCCTTGGATGTTCCACCGCATCGCCTGTCACTCGCGATCCGCTTCAACAGTAAAGAATGAATGTTATCTCCACTGTGGGGTTCGTGTCTCAGAAAATAACACGGGTGCCTTTTCGTGCCGCCTGGAACGCAAGTCGCAGATCCTGGTCCCAAAAAGCTGAGGCAAGAAGTGGCCAGCAATTTGTGTATTGAACCGCCGCTCTCCTTCGCTCCCAACCACTCTGACCGCTCACGTTCTGCACCGTGCTCCGCACTAGACTAGCACCCCTGTTGCTCGAGTCGCCTTACTTATTGACCGCTGTCGCTTGCTCCTGGGTTCTACCGGCTGCATGCTTCTACACTCTCTTGGCTATTTCTTTCCTCTTCATCGCCCTGCATCCGATGGCCATATCGGTCGTATGTGGATCTTCTCTTTCCATACGGCTAAAACTTATTCTCCTTTTCTCTCAATGTCGTTATCTTTTCGTCCTTACTGCTCAGTGGCTGGAAGTGTAATCTCTCTCTCTCTCGCTTTTCCATTCGTTCTCTGTTCTCTATTGTCTTTTCTTTTGCTCCGACCTACTTTCCAACTGGTCCGTTGCTCCGTTTCTCGGAAACTTTCCTCGTTGGAGGTCGTTGCCATGGCAACTCTGCTCTTTCTTCCTTGTTCCGTTGTTCGTGTTATTTTCCCGCCAAATGTTTTTTTAAACAAAGAAATAGTGCCGTTTTTCTTTTCTTGCCCCATTGCCATTAAAATTAAACATTAAAATAAATTACTGTGTATAAATTTAGCTCGATTCGAGATCTACAATTCAGTTTGTGCTTTTCTGAAACCAAGGTTATTGAATCAGTTGTTAGGCCAAAAGAGCAAGGCTGATAATAAAATTATACGAGGGTTGGGGCATAAGTCATGGCAACTATTTTTTTTTTTTTTAATGAGAATTCTAGCATGGGTGGAAAATGTGAAATATACAGATGAAAGAACAAGGAATGGACGAAATGTACGGGCATTTAACAACACGCCAACACTTTGCTTCTCATGTTTATTAAGGTGGTTGACAACATTACAGGTTTCATGTTTTGGAATCATGAAGCCTGTAATGTTTCATACGTTTCATGCTTCAGGAAAATTTATTCTGGAACATGATTACAGATTTCATTTTCCAGAATAAGTAACAGAAATCAAAACAGAGAACGGCTGTTTTGATATACGAATGTTGTTCAACTCTGGTTACATCCACCTTGCACGGCGGTTGACTGAGAACTGATTTAACATTGCTCTCTGCGCAACATCAGGAACTCACGGAGCCATCTAATGTTGTGGAAGCATACTAGCAGTCACAGCTTCCTTGGGACATATGACATTTTATGATACCATCCCTTAGCTCTGAGGAAAAAGAATAGTTGCCAAGACTTATGCCCCAACCCTCGTATAATAAAGGATAAATAAAATAAAGTATCTTTGTCACTATTTAGGATGATCTTTTGCATTCTATCTTATATGTAACACTCTGATTACAAGTATGCACAATCACTATTCCCATTTATTTTTTCGCTTGTCGAGCCACTACTGAAAATAAGCAGGAATAAACTCGCATAGACATGCTCTAAACCTTTGAGTCATTTCTGTTGTGGCGGGTCATATGGAATATCAACTGCATAAGCCATATGTCCCGTCACAAATGTTTGAGATGCCCTGTATAATGAATGTTGCTTTTAACTTCAAAAAATTGTCAGCAAGTGAATTTCAACTGAAAGGTTTAAATTTTCAGCCTTAAATTATTAAGTATCTTATAAATTCTTATAAATGGACTTGAATGAATTTTAAATACAAGATGAGACCAGAAAGTTTGGTGAATGACTCGGAAAAAGAAACAGGGACAGGTATTTCAGAGATGATACTTAACTCTCCTTCAAAGTAAGTCCCCATGGCCACAATACACTTTTGACATTGTTCTTACAATTATTAGAAAGGGTGAATTTCCCTTGTCATAGCCATTTGAATACCCGGAACGTCGCGAAATCTGCGTCCTTTCATTGTGGATTTCAAATTAGGAATAGGAAGAAGTCCGGCGATGATAATTTGGAGAACACAGAGGGCGGTAAAATTCTGGAATCTGTTTTCGCATGAGGAATTGCTTCAATTTTGTAATAATGTGCGGTCACGCACGAAAAAGATTCTAGAACTTTACTGCCCCCTGTATTCTCCAGACCTGTCACCGCCAGACTTCTTCCTGTTTTCTCGTTTGAAATCAACAATGAAAAGATGCAGACATCTTGACGTTCAAATGGCTGTGACAAGGGAACTTCAAGCAGTACAGAAAGAGTTTTTTTTTTACACCCCATGCAACAGTTGAATGATGTCAAAAGTGTATTGTGGCCATTGGGGCTTACTTTGAAGGATAGTAAAGTATAATCTCTGAAATACCTGTCCCTGTTTGTCTTTCCAAGTCATTCACCGAACTTTCCAGTCTCACTTTGTATGAATAAGAGTTGCTCCAAAAAAAGTGTGTAATATTTGCAATAAAGTATAAAAGTTTCAATAATAAATGAAATTTGGCAAAGTTGACTTTAGCACTGCTTGACTGCAGTGAAGCATTCCTCAAAGACACCCAAATGAACAACTCATTCATAGTAACTGTTTCGTATCCGCCCTACAGTGAACCATCACTCAAAGACACCACTGTTGATCCATAATTTCGCACCATTTTACTCTGAAGTTAATAATTACTATTAGAAATTAATAAAGTTTATTTATCATTCATATTTTCACTGGTATGGCCACGTGATACGGATGCCGCAAACTAGTCTTCCTAGGC
>JAHWFO010058568.1:255253-270441 GCA_023313115.1 Rhysida immarginata
TCTTTCTTTCCCCAAAATTAACCCGGTTAAATTAGTAATTAGGACACGAACACAGATATATTAATGACATATATCTGTAGTAACGATCATATCGTTACAAGGACTTAACCTCCAAATGAAGCTGTAATTTTTATATTATTTTTTAATAATTGTTAGATCATTTTTATCAAGTTATCCGAAAATTTATTGAAGTTTTTTCCTTGTATTGTTTAGGAAAAATGTTTCCTAAAATAATTTTAGTGCATAATTTTTTTTTAAAATCTGGTTATTGTTCTTATTACGGGAATTATTCGTACATTCGGAATAATTTTACTTTCTGCCACATGGTCTTATGCCGCAAATATAAAAATAATTCTGATAATGGATAGGTCATAACGTAGCCACTGTGTATGTAAACAGTAACAAAGACTCCAAGTATCAAATTTATTAAGAAAAGCTGATGAATGAGTGGTCTGAGAGGATTTATTTAAACACGATGCCTCAGATGTTAAAATGTTAAAATACAGATGTTAAATGCGTTTAAATAAATAAATAATAAATGAAATTAGAAAAGAAAAAGAAAATTCCAGTCTGGGATTGCGGTGCTTTGAGCAATTAAGTCATTGTTGACTGTAATGTAGGCTCTTGGCTTAATTTTTCATTTATCATTTAAAGTCATATTCACCCGGATGCACGACAATAATGAAAATATGTAGTATAAATTTTATGGCCAACACCATCACCAATTAATTAATTTGTAAGTTAATTTTAGAAAATAAATTAAAAAAAAGACCCCCGTCCTCCAAATACGAACAAAACTCTAATAAATTATGATAAAAAAAAACCCAGATATTTTTCAAATAATTCGTTAAAATAATGTATCTATATATAAATACGGCAACACATTTTTTGTTATGGACTTTTACCTGTGTTAACGTGGACGAATTCGCATGAAACTTATATGGTTGGAAAGTTCATGTGCTCTAGATGTTCACAAAGTATTTTGTTTGTGTGTTTGTTCACATTAACACAGGTAAAAAGCGTTTCAAAAAAGGTAGCATTAAGGAACAGGTTGTGCACCATATTTGTCATTGCATGTAGCATTGCCTTTTTTATTGTTTCTTTTTTTTTTAAATAATAAATATCAAATTAACTCAAGTCATTGTTGATGTTCATTTTAAAGAATTTTAATTGCTGTGTTGTTGATGTTCATTTGAAATCATTAGAAAACCGTATAACAAATAACTCTGCAGCTTTTGAAAGTCAACGTACTGATTTCAGAACCTGAAGGTCCCCAAGTGTAATATGGAATCTTTAATGTACCTATACATTATTACATAGAAACAACTGCTTAAAAATTGTTATTAACCAACTATTCAAAGTATTTCTATAATTAGTGGGTAAGCATTTTATGTTTTTTTCGTCGTTTTCTAAGCTATTTTAAGTTTTTTTCATACATTTTGAAAGTCATATTTTTAGTTAAAAATAAAATAAATACCAATTTTGAAGTTTTTGATTTTTATTTATTTTTTAAAAGTTTTGTTAACACTCTTTGTTTAGTAACAAAAAAGTTATCAATTTTCGGTCCGAAACAGACCTTAATTTTCTACAGTGGGACGGGGGGGAGGGACAATTTAGCTTAAATATAAATATTATATTTAGATAATATATAAATATTATATTTAGATAATAATTCGATAGATATACAGGTATTAAAAGATACCTTTAGATTTTCAAAGTTATCATTGCGATGAAATGAATCAGGAATGTCAGAAATGTCAAGCAATACATTTTGGATATTTATTGTGTTATCTATTTTTCATTCTTCAAAGTTTATTAATAAGCAAGATTGAAGCTAGAACAATTACACATATATTTTTTTTTTTTCTCAGAATTACACATATATCGAAATTTGATCATTGGGGGATCCTAGTAAATTATAAAAAAAAATCAGATAAAAATTAAGGTTTATTTGTGGGATATGTCCTCATTTGTGCTTTTACTCTGGGAGTTTTGACCGGTGGGATTTTTGCTGGATCCTACTTCAAACAAATCACAATCAAACAGATCGGGACCTAGTATTACCTACGATATACAGATTGCGATAGTGTATATACAGAATTTATGTGATACAAGACCCACTCAACTTTTTTTTTTTTTTTTTTTTTGTTCCAATTTAGTAATATTTTTTGATTTATCAAATGTTTAAAACATTTATTAATTGGTAATAATTTCGTAAATTCTTTACTAAGCGTTTCAATAACATTAATTGATTATTAAATATTTACGAATTATAAATAAACTTTATTAATTTCTAATAGTAATTAGTGTATTTTTTCGAATATTGGCCGCATTCACTTTACACCGCAGCCGCAAATTTGACGGTGGAACGAAAAAATATCCGTTTAAAGGCTGTAAACTTCTAGGGTCTACTAAAAGATCGAACTACTTTGTTTTAGCGTCCCACAGTATCTTAAATAGTAATTTAGACAGCAGTTTTATTATTTATATAACCTTCTAAAATTTTTTTTATATATTTAATGAAATTTTTATAAATTTATTAATTAAATATGTAAATAATTATAGTAATTTCATTTTAATAAACGAGTAGAACTCTTTATTTCTTCGGCGGCGGCCATGGCTCTATCAACGAACTGCCGACCAATAGCGCGATAGAGCATTCTATGATATCACAACACTTTGGAGTAGAGTGGGCCAGCTGAAGGAATCGCCGACAATAGCTTTATCAAGTGAATTTCATAATAATTTATGAATGAAAATATGTAAATAATTATAGTAATTTCATTTTAATGAACGAGTAGAACTCTGTTAAATTATTGTTCTGAAGGTTTAGAATATTAATTTCATTTGTTAGAAAATCATTCAACAAAGGCTGGTTAATAATAATAATTAGAAACTGGAGATTGTCTTCCAAACAGAGGTAATAATTTTTCGATTGAAAAATGGAAGGAAAAATTCTGCGACCCGGATTCGAACCAGGAACCTCGACTATCATGGCCGACGCCTTTACCAATTGGGCTATCGCAGACACCACGGACAGCCAAGCTGTCACAAGGAGTCTTAAAGGCAACCAAGTTGTCACGGTTGAAAGCTCAATGGGAGGCGGGCTCCTGGCTCTCAGATCGAGAATTTCTCCTATCCAAACTATCAGAAAGTTTGATGAACTCACAGATAATAATAATAATTAGAAACTGGAGATTGTCTTCCAAACAGTGGTAATAATTTTTCGATTGAAAAATGGAAGGAAAAAAGCTTGGCTGTCCGTGGTGTCTACAACAGCCCAATTGGTAGAGGCGTCGGCCATGATAGTCGAGGTTCCTGGTTCAAATCCGGGTCGCAGAATTTTTCCTTCCATTTTTCAATCGAAAAAAGGCTGGTTAATTTAAAGCCATGAATTCAAATCCACAGTGTTTTTATCGGATAATTTTTGCAGATCTGTAATCGATTTTCCAGCCTTTGTTCAATCGTTTTCTAACAGTGAAAGTAATATTCTAATCTTTCAGAACAATAATTAACCAGTCACATATTTTCATTCTTAAATTCTAGTTTTATTATGTACTTCACGTGTTAAAGTTATTGTCGGCGATTCCTTCAAGACCACTCTACTCCAAGGTGTTGTGATGTCATAAATTGGTCTATCGCGCTATTCGTCGGCAGTTCGTTGATAGAGCCATGGCCGCTGTCGAAGAGTTACACTAAATTAAAAATGAGATTACTATAACTATTTACACAGTTCATTATTAAATTTATAAAAGTTTCATTAAGTATATAAAAAAATTTCTATAGTTTTATAAATAATAAAATTATTATCTAAATTACTACGTAATATACCATGGGATGCTAAAACGAAATAGTTCGATCTTTTTTTTGTTCTATCCAAAATTACCAATAATGATTTTTTAATTCAGAAAAAAATGTTTTTTCAGGCCGCACTCCTAAAATTTTCGATTTTTCTGGTTTAGGGCCGTGGCCTATATTCGAAAAAATACGGTAGTAACTTCAGAGTTAAATGGTGGAAAATTATGAGTCAACAGTGGCGTCTTGGAGTATGCTTCACTGTAGGGCATATACGAAACATTTGCTTTGAATGAGTTGTTCATTTGGGTGTATCTGAGGGATGCTTCACTGCATGCAGTGCTCGCAATTCCTAAAAGTCAACTTTGCTTGAAATTTTTAGTTCCAGAATCGGCAAGATTTGAACCCTTTTCTTGGTGGGTATCCAGGACAAATCAGAAAATGGACTATTGGGGAGGTTCATTACCAGGATCACACAAATGTAATTGTGGTTTGTTTGGTCAGTGCAAGGATCCTATTCGCTGGTGCAATTGTGATGCTGGCACTCCATCGTGGAATATGGATGAAGGTTTTATTGAGCATATGGAATATCTACCAGTTCGTCAGTTAAGATTTGGGGATACAGGTACTCCAATGGATGATAAAAAAGGAAAATATTCTCTTGGAAAGCTTATTTGTGAAGGAGATAGTAAGTCATAAATATATTCATTTGTTTATTTCAAACTGTAATTGTTTGCCTTTGTGCTAATATTCCCTTATGTAATGTAATTTTTTTTTCAGCATTATTTGATGATATTATTACATTTACTTTACCTGATGCGACTGTTAATCTGCCACGATTTGAATGGGGCCATTCTGCTGATATATATTTTCAGTTCAAAACAACTATCCGTGATGCTACTTTTCTTCATATTACAGGGCCTGTTGATTTTATAAAAGTAGCTTTGTTGGGTAAGTAGAAAACAGTTTCGTAACAAAAATTCTGGTAACTGCATATGCTGTACACCCTATTCCAAAAGCGTTTTCACTTACGTGAATGAGGTTCGGCGTCCTTGGAATACATTACACCAGTGAAATTAATCAGTTCAGGCAAGAATTCGAGTCCAGCATGATTTGAAGTCAACTTTTTGCCTGAACCAATTTCACTGGTTTAACGCATACTTGCCAACTTTTACGTTTTACACGTAAAATTTACGCTTTTAATACCATTTTATGCTTTTACGCTTTATATAAAGGATTTTATGTTCTTCCATAATTTCCCAGTTGGTGACATGTTGAGCTCTTCTCCTACACGAGTGGGCGGCTGAACACATTATTACGGAAATTAAATTCTTAAAGTAGGACTTTTTTTTCCATCATGAAGGGCGTGGCCTTCGAGATATTAGGCCTCTGCATCACGTATCATTTCAATGTTTTCCTTCGTGTCAGAAGTTCAACTTTTTAACGCTGGAGGGGGTCATCGGAGAAATCCAATGGAGAATTCAAGGTAAAATTTGGATGGATGGATTTTCAGCCCGCATCTCCCCTTTTATCCAGGAGACTAGCTGTTTGGGATGAAAGGGTGATGGTGAAATAGACAAACAAACATCCATGCCCTCGGTGGGATTCGAACCTGCGACTCGTTGGTTACGAGAGCGGCAAGACCTGCACCTCAACCCTGTCGGCCACCGAGCCGGCTATGGTAAAATTTTAAGTTGGATAAAGTAGATGAGCACGAGAGCATCATGTAGTTCTTTATCCCTGAAGAGCACCAAACCAGTCATAGAGATAAACAACTAGCGGTCAAAACTTGAAAATGCGTAGACACGTGATTTCAAGCCCATGCGAAGGCCTAGTATCTCGAAGGCCACGATAAAGAACGCGAAATACTTAAGTTTTAGCCTTGAGTGAAATTGTTGATAAAATATAATATTTCAGACTTTCAGAGAGAATTATTAAAAATGATTTCTGTTCATATCTTCATCACGGAAGGTGAAAAGTTTGCTTTCTGTAAAGTGTGCAAATGTGACTTCAACATATCACATGGTGGGAAAATGCGATTACGAACCATGCCATAGGCCTAATTATACGATTATATAAATTTGCGTACGCCTAACTATAAGGTGATGGATTTTACTCTTTTTATTTTCTGAAAGTTGGCAGGTATGTTAACATATTACAAGGATGCCGAACATCATTCATGTAAGTGAAAACACTTTTGGAATAGGGTGTACATGTAATATTATTGATCGAGATATTTTGACATGCAGCTCAGTTTATTTTTGACAAAATGACTACAAAGTGGGTTCTACCAGAAATTCTTATATAAAAAAAAACCTCAATATTGAATTTTATTGTACTTATAAATGTGAGTCAAAATTAGACAACAAAAAGGACAGATATACATATTTTCTTACAGGATTTTAGAAAATGGGTTAATTTGTTAAAGTATTTTTTTTTAATCTGGGCATTCAGTTAGTTAAAGTTTTTTACTTGTATTTAACCTTCCGTCAGGCGCAATGAGCCTGTTAGGCACATTTTATTAAAAGATCTGATTGTAACCATAAAACCTTTTCTTTATTTTATTAAATTATCCTTCCATTAAAGAAAAACGTTTTTTAAGAGTTTTCTGTTAATTTAAAACGTAAGAATTATAAAAAAATGATGAATTCACAAAATTTACAAGAGCAGTATGATTGAGAGGCGCAATATGCCTGATAGGCCACATTAGGAAACACATGTGTTATTATGAATACAATTATTTATTTACAGTATATATTTGTTAAAAGAATAAGATAATTCAATTTACTGAATCGATTTTGAAAAAATACATGCCTCAGAAACTTTGCAAAATTAGAACGGCAATGTGCCTGACAGAACACTTTTATCACTATCCTCAATCAAAAATTTTTGACATGAACTGATGAATATGTATGAAAAGGTCATTAAATAAGAGACAGCTACTCAAAGTTTCAAGTGTTTCTGGCATCTAGGAGGGCGAAGGCAATCTATAATATGAGAGCTGTGCCTATTAGATCAGTTGCACCTGACGGAAGATTAATAAATAATAATGCTTTGTCCATATTATCTTTCAATACACTATGCGATCAAAAGTTTCACAACACCCCTCCAAGACAGTGTTGTGTCCTAAAATAGACGTCTATGATGTGTAAGGTAATCTAAGTATTACTACTTGATATTAGAAATCAGCCTTAATGTGGAGGAGGCAGAGTTTCATGGTATGGGGCTGATTTTCATGTTTGGATTGGGCCAACTTGTTCCAGTAGCAGGAACTATGACATCTGTAAGTTACCTTGACATTTTGGACAATTCTGCAATGTTAACAATGTGGCAACAATTTCGGATAGGACCATTCTTATACCAACATGACAATGCTTCTGGTCATAAAACACGTGTGCAGAAATGGAATGAAATGGGTTGAAGAAATGGACTGACTTACACAGAGCTCTAAAATAAATCCCATTTGAACACCTGTGGGATTGAATCGAGGCTGCAACGCGCATCTTCTTTGGGAAGAAAATTCCTGAATCTATCTACAAAATTAATGGAAAATCTTCCTCGGAGAGTAGAAGTTGCAATAAAAGCAAACAGAGGTTTAACACCATATATTAATTTTTCATGCAAACGTACAAGTGTCTGGAATCTTTTGAACACATAGTATACACCTTTGTGCATATTAATTGAAACAAAGCATGTTTTCTATATCAGTCGTAATTCTGTACTCAAAACAAATAAGAAAAGTCAGTTTGATCTTTTTTTATGTTGGCTGATGCAATCATTATGTCAGCAGCAACTGCATTGCATCAGATTTTAGAGTCTTGTCCAACTGCCATAGTGTACATTGGCTGATGCAATCATTAAGTTGGCAGCTTCAGTATTTCATTAGAAATCTGCCCAGGTGTGATTCGACCGCCGTTTGAGATGGATGTGATACCTACGAAACATACAATGATCGTAACTCTGCGCGAGCACACAGCTAAGATGTATTGAGATTGCTTCAATATTTGGTGTGAATTTAGCAACTGTCAGCTGTGTCATCAAGTTGAAGCAGGAAACCAGATCGGTTTCTCCTAAAAGTGTGGTCGAAGAAGAAAACAGCTATAATGATGGTCCCTTGCTTCGACAAAGCAAAAAGGATCCCTTTAAGACTTGAAATTGTTTCATTTAATTTGCGTAAGGGTGTATGTGATCTTGTATTGCAGCTAGGCTAATGGCGATAATAAAATTAAATGTAGAAAATAGTAAAGATAATTCCATTGTCTGGGTTTAACCACTGTGGATCCATTATGATATCTAACATGTCTTTTGGTCATAGTTTAAAATATGACTCCTTGTTCACAAATCAAGGCCATGCTTGATTTATCAGGGCACCAAAGTGTCACATTGTTCTTCCTTGAACATATACCCTACCTATGCCTTTGCATATGTCGCCATTCAAAATGTTTCTGTCCTTGTTTTTGTCTCATTGTTTGAGATAACACCATATACATTTCATTGAAAACTTATATATCATGTGAAAAAAATTAAAGCCAATATAGCATTCAAACTTGGATAAGGTAAATTCTGATAAAACCGCAGATATTACCGATATATGCAAATTTAATAATTATAGGTCGGTGGTTTTATATAATCTGCAAAGTGATAAATTGGAGAAATAACTGCGACAGAGGTGAAAGTAGAACTAGAGTTCATCTAGAAATGAAATAGGGGTAGGGTGCTAGCTTCTTGAAAAGGGCACCTCTATATTAAGTTTTTACATCTAGAGTCAGCATTTTTACAGACACATTGACCTTACACTTATTTTCTAATTGAATAAGCAAGAGATTGATTATATCTAATACTTTTTTTTTTTTAAATTCCAAAACATTTTACAAAGAGAAAATTGTTTCTATTAAAAATAGGCTTGTTTGTTGGATACAACAATTTCACATCATACATGTGCCATTACATCTATTTTCTTGATAGTAGCTATAGCAGAGAGGCAACTACCAGTAATTTCATTTCAGAAACCAAGCTGCCAAACTCTATTTCTAGGAAAAGCTGAAGTCAGTGTCTACAGGAAAAACTGACATTGAATGTAATTTCTAGTCGATTAGTGGCTTTAAAGAAGAAGGCAGTGTACTTGTGAGATTTACTTTTATTGTACTTGTCAATGACACCGATGCTAGCTGTAAAAGATGTGACATGGCTGGTATGAGAAGGAAATGTCTAGTTTTAATAATTCTTCCATTATCGAACAGTATCTGAAATTTCAGAGCACAACTAATTTAAATCTGCAGATTGGATCTTGAGCCCCTGCTTCAAATTCTTTCCCCGTACAACCTCTTTACTGATACTCGATTGTCTTTCTGCCGTGATTAACAATTTAAATTCTTATTTCAATTGTTTTCAAAAATGTTTAATCCTACTGATGATGAGAAATATTCTCGAAAACGTTTTATGTAAATTTTATCCCAAATATTTGGATCACCCTCTTCAAAATTTCATCTGTATTTCAAAACCAACACTTCCTTCAAGATTATCGTTTTCTACTATCTTCACAAGACTTCATCTACATCCTCAATAGACTAAGTTTATTTCTACTATCAACAACATCTTCAATAGACTACATCGTTTAAGTTTTCTTCCATCTCACAAGTTTCTTCATCGTTTTTCAAGATTGGTGACTTTATTTTTTTGTTTTTATTAAATTTTAATTTTACGATTTTCTCCATTAAAAGGAGACTACCCACATTTCAATTTAAAATTAATCATTTAAACTCCTTAGATCAATAATATTCTATAGATGCCATCGTGAAGCAGACATATCTATTTTGACAGGTTACTATGTACAATGGCAGATATATCCATTTAGGGATCTGAAGCTTGTCAGTAGAAAATTAGTTAATTTGGGGCCTCATGTAACTTGGAGACTCTGAAGCTGAAGGTTCATTTGTTTCTGTGCATATCTGCTGCTCTTGTGCTTGTATAAGTGCAACAGAAGAGCCAACTTCAGTGAGGGCTTCAGGTGCATTCACAGCTAATAATACCTGCACACACACCAGAAAAAATTCTGGTGCTTCCTCTCACTATTGGCGCTCTGCTACGAGAGACACTCACTTTAGCAGGAACCGCATGCCTTGTGCACAAGTCTCTTTTCTTCACGAGAGCTCAATGGCACAAGAGATTAAAGAGGCTGTTGCTGTGCTGAAATGACAATTTTAACCCCCTTCTCCTTTGAAACACTTTATATTTAACAAGCTCACCGGGCCCCGCCCAGCCGGGGCCGTAACCAAGTCACAAGGATTAATTATGTTAGGCATCAATGACATCCTTAAATACAATATTTTTGATAAAAGTTCCTTTTGTTGTCTTCCAGTTGAGGATCAGAGATCACAACTTTTACATGCTGTTTGGAGGTACATCGTGAGAGGGCTACATACATGTGGCCATGAGTAAATACTTCATGGCGCAGATAGATTCCAAACGCTGGACCGATTGTCCTTGTGCTTTATTGATTGTCATGGCAAATACAACTTGGACTGGGAACTGTCGACGTTTCAGCATGAAAGGCATGCGCTCATCTTCACTGATGAGTGTGATACGGGGAATGCATACGCGTTCTCCCTTTCGTGCTCCAGTGAGAATCTTTGCATCAATACAATTTCTCTTTTAGGCGAGTTCCATTGCACAAACCCTGCTCTCCATTGATATTTCAAATTAGCATGATTGCTGCAGAAACACACAATGTCAGTAGATGCGGAGGCATGCCTGTCTGATTCATTCCATTGAGCAGTTCTTGTTGATAGTGTCTCATCTAGTCCTTCTTTTTCATGGACACCATACGGACGTAGAGATGCCAAATATCATTTTGTGGTATGGCATTCCATGCCTGTTGTACCTGGATGGTCAGGTCAGCGACAGTTGTGGCTGGTTTTGGAAGAGCCCTGACACGGCGTTCGACCATGTCCCAGACGTTCTCGATGGGTGACAGATCTGGTGATCGTGCTGGCCATGGTAGGATGTGGACACCCTGAAGGGCACGTTGGGTTGCAGCGGCAGTGTGGGGTCGAGCGTTATCCTGTTGGAACAGCCCCCCCCCCTGGCATACCAGCAATGAATGGCAGCACAATGGGTTCAACAACCATCCGAATGTAAACATTTGCCGTCATGGTGACTGGGATAACCACCAGGGGGAGTCCTGCTGTCGTAGGAAATTCCTCCCCATACCATAACACCAGGGGTGGGGCCTGTATGCCGACGACAGATACAGCTCGGTAACAAGACTTCCCCACTCCTCCTCCTGACCCTTGTGTGACTATTACTCTGACCCAGACAGAAAAGACTTTCATCCATGAAGACCACAGAACTCCATTCTGCCCTCCAAGTCGCTCTGGCTTGACACCACTGAAGACGTGCCACACGGTGTTGAGGGGTAAGAGGCAAACATGCCACAGGGTGCCTGGAGTGGAGGTTTCTGGCCAGGAGACGGTTCCGAATTGTGCGTGGAGTGACGTTGGGTGCCACAGGAGCCCGAATGTCCGCTTCAGATGCTGTCCGATTTGCCACAGCCATCCTATAGATGTGCCGGTCAACCATGTCTCCAGTGGCCGGGGGTCGTCCAGATCCTGGTCTCCTGGTAATCCTGCCTTCCCTGGACCATTGCTGCCAACAGTTGTACACAGTGGCAATGTCTCAACCCATGCGTTCTGCAATAGCACGGAACGAAAGTCTACCCTCTCGAAGGCCCACTATACGTCCTCGTTTAAATCGGGTTAGCTGCCCGTATTCACGTCGCAGTTGCCTTCGAGGCATGTTTTACGTACTCCATCACACACGTACACAAGTGTCTGAAGTTACACAGACGCGTGTCTGATCTCCTTTATATCTGTCATTGGAATGTCTCATGCGCATGTACAGGTGGCGCTGGTGGCGTTGTAACCTTGAAACTTGAATCAATTGAATAAATACCATAGCTGAATATACTGTCCACATTTCATTCATCTAACACAAGTCCTTCGTGGTGTTGGGATTTTTTTTTCCGCCAGTGTATTTCCAGGATTGGACAATTTAAAAAAAAAAAAAGTTCATTGGAGAGCCTATTAAGCCTTTGATGTTAAAACTCTCACCCGATTGGCTACTGTCACCTGAGCTTTAATATCAACGTTAAACGTGATTGGTCCTTAAAAATAATATATTGCCTTACTTGTTATTGTATTAGGTCGTTCATTAAAAAACGGACCAGCGGATATTGTTGGCAAAGTACTGTATGCACGAACTAGGAGACTGGGCTAAGATGTAGATACGAATCTGACGAATACGAAGCAGGCACTGTTGGTAGCACTGTCAAACATGGAAATTAAAAACGGATGACAGGCGCACAGCGTGGCCGTCCAGTCAGTCAGTTGCTGTGATCGCGACGTGAAACTGCTGCAATGCAGGCATCCAAAGAAGTGCATCGGGGTGTTGTGCAGTTCCTGACAGCAGAAGATGTAGAATTCGTGAAATCCATCATCGATTGATGCAGGTGTACGATGAGCATGGCATGTCAGTCACAAGGGTGAAAGAATGGAACAAGCGATTCCGCGACGGGCGCACGTCGCTGGATGATGACTCACTGTACTTATTTGGATGCCTGCATTGCGTCCGTTTCATGTCGCGATCACAGCAACTGACTGATTGGATGGCCACGCTGCGCGCCTATAATCTGTTTTTAATTTCAGTGTTCGACAGTGCTGCCAACAGCGAGGAACAGTGCCTGCTTCGTATTCATCGGGTTCATATCTACATTTTAGCCCAGTCTTCTGGTTCGTGCATACGGTACTTTTCCTACAATATCCGCTGGCCCGTTTTTTAATGAACAACCTAATATCATGTTGAAAAATAAACACTTAGCATTTGAAACGTACATTCATAGTTAATAAATCTTAGTTGTAGAAAAGCGGTTGGACTGTTTGTGTATTCTCTAGCATGGCTGAAAAATCTTGTGTGTACAGGTGTTTCTAGCTTTCTTGTGAATGTGGCTTGAAAAAGGGAGATGTTTATTTTGGTCACTCTCAGAAAAATTAAGCAAGTTATTTTTTCCCTGATACTTAAAGAAACGTGGAATCCAGAAGACGTTCAAAGAGCTGGAAAAAAGCTAGTCTTAACCAGGTACTTAATTATAACCTATTCTTATCCAAAAAAAAGAGTGTGTTTACTTTTAGAATCTTCTCTCCAAAGATAAATCTGACAGGGGATGGTTTATCATAAACAAGTGTCAACATTTATTACATTTAATAAAAAGAAAGTACTGTACATGTATTATAAACAAATATTTGTAAGTATTATCTAATATTCATAGGTGAGGCCTTGAAAAGAGATGGGAAGGCGGTTTTCAGGTAAAACGAAGGGCAGGAGGGACATATTTTTGAAGTGAAAGGGACATCTTGGACAGGATGAATACTTGATTGGGCAGGCATGGCACACTCTCCTAAAAACTCTTGGACAAATGCAAATAGAAAAAGAAAATATCTGTTTGGTGTCAATTAGATATTAACTCATTTCTCTAGAAATTGATGGAACATTATTTATCTGTTTGTGTTCACATAAAGATTTGGAAGATTTTACCTATTTAATCTTTTTCTTTTTCCTTCCAGATGGTTTTCAAATACAATTTTCTTATTTTGCTGGAAATGGAATGGCAAATCCTACAGTAATTTCACCTGTTCAACTGAATGATGATAAATGGCATTCAGTTTTAATTGAACGCAACAGAAAAGAAGCCAGAGTTGTGGTTGATGGAATGCACAGGAAAACATTTCCTGAGCCAATTGGAGCATCACGTGCAATTCAGCTCACTTCAGAATTGGTCATTGGTAATTTTTTTATGAAGGCACAAAATTTAAATCTTGAAAGGTTATAATTAATAATTTAAATCCACAATAATAGACCTTATATATATATATCCATAAATAGGAGCCAATGTGGAACTGGGTGAAGGCTACCTTGGTTGCATGAGATCACTGATGCTAAATGGACAGCCAGTTGATTTGCGTGGACGAGCTAATCGTGGGCTTTATGGTGTTCTCCCAGGGTGTGTTGGCAAATGTGAAAGTTTTCCATGTCTCAACAATGGTACATGTACTGAATTATATAACAGTTACAAATGTGATTGCCGATATACAGCGTTCACAGGACCTATATGTGCAGATGGTAAGATATGTTTTTTTATAAATTTCATTGATTAAATTATTATTTTGTTTCATAAGAAAAAGTGAAAATTTGCATATTCAAACTCAAATTTTTATTCTCAGAATATGAATTGTAATTTCACTTGGTCTGTATTGCCGGTGCACTGTGTGACAAATGCTGCTAAAACCTGACCATAATTACTTGATTTTAAAAAATACTTATTAAATTTTTTTTTTAAATGTAATGCACTTAAGTTGCAAATAAAATAACACATTTTAAATAATTAATTTTAATTATTAATTTTTCTATAATAAAAATCATTTAAAGTTAAATTTTTCTGAATAAAGCAAACTGTGGTTACATAATAAAAATCAAGGTTAAACAAAGGAAGACATGAATAATAAGCAGCTCTAAATCTAAAAGTATTCATGTAATTAACAATTATATGGTTATTTTTTTTTAAATATTTCATAAAAGGTTGCATGATAACAAAAACAAATTTATTTTGAATCATGAAGAAAAAATTTTTTTTTTTTTTTTTTTTTTTTTCCCAAGATATTAAAAAACATTTACTAAAGCATTTGGTTTACTTTAAATAAAATTTTATTTCATTTTACAATGGGGGGAAAAAACAACAAAAAAAACTGAGGTTACAAAAATGAATAAAATCAATGGTTTTTTTGAACATGTAGGACAGTAACAAATGGTCGCCTAGGATTTAAATGTTTGCTGGCATGGATAACAAACAAGCACAAGAAAACTTCAATATAATAAACTGTATAAGTAAAAAGAAAAAACAATTTTAAAAATGTTTCTTGCCAACTACAAGTAATAGCATATTGCACAAGGATAAGAATTAATAACCAGAAAAAAGTAAAAATATTGAAATGTTTTTTTGTTTTTTTTTTCTGGTTTTTGACAAGTTTTACGAATTTTAATTGTCACTATCACTGTCTTCCACATCTGGCGAAATGAAAATTTGCAAAACTCTTTAGATAAATGTCTTTTCTTTTTGGAGGGCAGAGTTTGCAAGCTGGAAATCTGAAGTCACAAGGAGGAGGTTGAGCAGATCTTCACTGGATGCAGTTCTTGAGATTTTTCCAGTGTGACTTCTTCTAAAGCTTTTCAGATCTTTATTTCTTGCTTCTTTTGCCTCTTCTGAAAGCTGGCCTATCGAAAACATTGCATGAATGTTGATTTTGTGCAAACTTGCTGGCATATTGAACCACGATAATTTTTGA
>JAHWFO010058569.1:0-52152 GCA_023313115.1 Rhysida immarginata
TAACTTGTTGATCTTGGTGGCGGCATTTTTATTTCTGTTCATATCTCAGTTATCGTTCATATTTGAACCCATGTTCATAGGACGTTTTGTGTTTATCTTAACCTCTATAATACCCCCTTTAAGTATTTTTCATTCGATGTATATAGAAAAATAAATAAAGGAGAACATTGAATGTGTGAAATTTGCAAGAATTTTAATTGAATTTGAAACTATTTACCGCGCAAATTGCGCGCGGATAAAACCTTGTAAAATTAATAAATTACGGTAATCACAGGATGTCAGCAACAGCACTAAGATCTGTTCACGCCAGAAAAGCCGCATTCACATATACGCGAGAAAGATCTGTTCACGCGAGAAAAGCTCTCGCTCTCGCCGCGAGAAAAGTTTTGGCGCTTTCTCTCAGTTCTCGCTTTCTCTCTGCTGCGAGAGACGCTCACTTCAGCGAGAACCGCATGCCTCGTTACGTGCACAAGACTTTTCTTTACCAACTCAATGGCGCGAGAGATTACTTGACGAAGAAAATGGAGGCTGCTGCTGCACATGAAAAAACTTCTGATGCATGAAAAAATGTCGCACCATTCATAAATTTATGAAAAAAATTCTCAAATATAAAACATTAATTTCTCTACAAAGAAAAATTTGTAAGGATTAAAAATATATATCATAAGTCGCATTGTCCCCAGTCACCAGTCACCAGTCGCATTGTCACCAGTTTTTTCGTCACAACAATGTAACCATCAAAAGTAAAAAAAAATATTGTTATATGTTTAAAAATCCAAAGAATTTCAGTTATCTAATAACTAATTCTCTTATCCGTCGGTCCGTCCGGCCGTCCGAAGCCAACAAAGAAAGTTACAACAATCCGTCCGAAGCCAGGGATTGTTGTGGCAAGACAATACTCCATCATTGTTATTTAATTAATAAATAAACTGAAAAAAAAATAATTCTCTTTGTCTGTCCAAAGCCAGTGATTGTTGTGTGATAAGATAATACTCTTAAGGGCAGTATCTATTGAACGGGAATAGGTAGCCAGTTGAAATTTTCACCGAGTATGTGTTATATGGCGGATGGCGGATTATCTAACAAATAGTAAAAAATGTAAAAAGTTTTTTTTGTTATTTTTTTGGTTGGTTTTGTTTTTGTTCTATCGTAAAAACGGTTATACATACCGTACAAGCGTCAATCTTGCGATCAAACTCTAAAGTATTAAAACAAATAATGCAAAATAAATAATGAAAAACTCTAATATTTTTTTTACTTATTAGAAAACAGTACATTTGAAAATGAATGAGAATGAATGAGTCGTTACCCTGAAAAGCTAATAAAGTTCTAATAAGTTGTAATAAGTAATAAAGTTCTAATAAGTTTCTAATGAGTTTTTCTGTTTTTGTCTACATTAGCTAGCAATACTTTTCACTTTACCCACTCTATAAAGGGCAGGGGATGAGATTTTTTCACCGGGTTTTTTGCTAAACTCACATTTTACATGATGCTCTACAACTTTCTAAATAACACATGGGGTCTGACCCCTAACCCTACAAAATTAAAATTTTCGAAATTTATCCCTTCACCCCCAGGGACGCGAAATGTTTTTATTCTGAATTAGGGGACATCAAAATCAAATAATCAATATTCATTATCCCCCCACCTGTTCCCCTTGAGCCATTATTTGGACCTAAAGACGGGACACCAATTATGAAACACCCTGATTATATGGTAGTACGGAACCCTCGATGCGCGAGTCTACCCCGCACTCGCCCAATTTATTTTATCTGCAAATGAACAGTAGCCTATATTGTTGCAGAATATAATGAACAATATATATTTGAACAATCAAATGACACCAAGACGCAATGTGCGTTGGTAGGCCTAGATTATTTTATTTTTAACAATTATTTTAACAATTAACAATTGGGAAGAATTCTGTTGGGATAACGTTCAGCATACAAACGCCTTGCACCATCCATGGTACCAGCAGCACCGAGACACAGATGCATGTCTCCATAGTCATTCCATGTAAAACGATTCATACTGTTTGTTTAACTTTACACATGTAAAAAGTACATCAAGTGAACTTTTTAAAACCAATCTTTACCTACTGCTTTCCCAGAATGCGATTAGTTCATTTACATATGGACTAATCGTATTTTACAAAGGGGTTGGATACCATGGAATCTCCTTGACGAAGTTTGTCCTAAGACTTTTCAACAAACAAGCACGTGCACCTTGAAATTTCTTTGCAAACAATTACTTTAAAAGTTATTACAGTAGATTGCTTGTGTTAATTGTTAAAAATAAAATAATCTAGGCCTACCAACGCACACAGCGTCCCGGTGTCATTTGATTGTTCAATGCAGTATTGTAAGTAAACGGAGCTGCGGGGACCCCATGTTCATATGACAAAACATACTTCTAAGGACCTCTTCTATCATCTCCCAAAAAATCTGTACTCAATTCGAAAACACCCTGTATATTAAATGTTATGATGTCTTCAATTTCGAGCCATCGTATCTCAACGAGGCTGCGATCTTGATGGTCTTTATGAGCCATATTCCAAATGATTTCCCGTTCACGGACGACAGAAATCAAATTTTCTCTTAACGTGGTCTCATTTTGCTTTTTTAAAGCAATTGCTTGTTTTTTTTTTAATGCCTTTCCTATTTCTTTGACAAGACCGAAGAATCGTTCAAGGCGTTCATGTTGTTTTAGCTGTTGCAGCAAGGCAAAGGCATCCAATCAGAAGAGCGGAGTGCTTTGATCGGATTGGCTGGGATCTAGACACTTTCTCGCTCTAGCAACACCTATCTTGAGTTAGTTGTATGCACTCGCGCGAGAAATGACCCTAGCAAATATGTGATTGGCCTTGTGAGAACCGTATCTGCAGGAATTATCTAGCGTGGCTGAACTTTTCTCGCGTGTACAGGTCTTTCTCGTGTATATGTGAATGCGGCTTAACATACGATGTTGCAACGTTTATACGATTTGATTTATCTAAACAACATTTAAACCGGAATTAGATTAACAGCACTAAATGTAAAGTTTAAATTTTAAGGTTGTTTTTATCGACTTTTAAACGTTAACTTTTGAAAATATTAGCTTGAGTTTAAATTCTTAAAGCATTAAAAAAAACTACTAAAAACAATTAAATTCTTTAGAAATTGTTACTTTTACCAAAATTAACTATTCTCACAACATAAGTGAGATTAACATTAAAAAAAATATCATTAAGGAATGTATAGTGGATTTATAATATAAACATCATTTAGACTAGACATTGCGTTGTGTTTTTAAAATTTAAAAGCTGGCAAAAAAAAAACTAATAATAAAAATTAAGCTAAATAATATTGTATGCAGTTAAAATGTGTTTGCAGACAAGAAAACATAAGCAGCAGGCATGGTATAAGAATAGAATTTATATTTTAATATTTTAAAAGGATAAGCTTTATAAAAAAAATGTTTTTACATATTAATCCCCATAAATTCAAAACAGCAAGATACATTACAAAAAGAAACCCACAATTGTATGTGAATCAAGTAATTTATTGAAAACATAGATTGAAAACATCAAGTTTCGCCCTCGTGTGCGTCTACAGTATGTGCATCAAGGAATGCGAGCCATTTCTGTCCCAGGAGGAATTTGCAATATTTTCGTCTAGCAACCTCGTTACCGTGGACCGTGCGTGGCTTCCTTGGACCGTGCGTGGCTTCATGAGGGAGAGTCTAGGCACCTTTGTCCCAATCTCGAGGTAAGCCGATTTTCCTTTATTTAAAAGAAAACTTATGTTCATGCCATGGATTTATTTGCTAGCACACCTATCGCAGCATTAAAGGGTGGTAGTTAATTTATTTAGCCATGGTATCAGTCTCCCTGCTTGACGTGCTCTAAGCCGTTCCCTCATAAATTTATTTGTCTGGTTGCTTAGTAAAGCTTGTTCCTATTGCGTAATTACAGTAAAGGGAAGGCAACTTAAAGTAATGTTGGTTAGTAACAGACGAGGGGTCTCGGCGTAAATTGGTTTGTCGGGTAGGCTAACATTAATTGGTTTTAAAGGGTGTTTTATACTGCATGGGTAATTGACATTTGTCTTATTTGTGCTTAAAGACTATTGGTGGCTGTCGAATTGATACATCTTCTCCGTTGGTGATTGGCGTAGCTAACGAGGGTGTTAATTAGTTTTGCAGCTTCCCTCGCCTGCCTGTCCGAGACGTTCAACACCAGCGCGTATCCGCTCTCTGTCTTGCGGGTAGCAATTGGTGGTCCATACTTACCTTGTGAAATAAGAAGATATAATCGTACTTATGATAAGTAACTTATGTAATAATGGCAGATCAAATGATGTAACTTGCAAATTTATTTCTAATTAAAGTTAGAGAACTTATTTAAATTTTAGAAATAATAATTGTACTTTCAATGTAAATTTATCTGCTGACTTATTTCTTTACTAGAAAGTTTCTCAAAGTCCAGCTAGTTTAATTATTTACCAATCTCTGGGGTTTTCCTCATGTTAGGGGAATCCCCTTGTAACCAATTTATTTTTGTTGGGAGCTTACTTTCGTTATTTTAAAGTTTTGGGCTCCATTAAAGAGAAACGCGATTAATAATGGATATTAGTCATATTCTGCATGATTACTTTGGTTTTTAAAATTTTATAAAAATATATATTTCTTGTCATTCATTACTTCCACTGCGCATTATTCGTGACAAGGAATATATATTTTATATGGTAGCTTCCGTGGTTTTGATCCGCAAATTTTCTTGGCCCGCCCAACCCACCCAAAGAAAATTTGGTTATCACGTTACATTTGATTGTCTGGCTATACTTCGTCCAACAAGAGAAAAACAGGGTGTGTTTCCGGTCTGATATCGACTACTCACTCATCCGCAATGCTTTGTGGGATCTCTCCTTCAGCGGCTGCACAAGTCAATTTGTAATGGCGACGCCCGTGCAACAACTCTTCAGCCAAACAAGGAAAAACTATTCCCAGCCAGGCTAGGGAGATTTATGTGGAACGTATTTTGCTACTTTAAAGGAAAATAGTGTTTTAAAAGCTCATCTGCTTTATAGAAGAAACTTCCAAGGCAACGCAAGTTTCTTTTTCTTGCGTTCGAACAATTGTTCAAGAAGGAAACGAAGCGTCTTCATGCGAAGCTACCACCCCCCTCTCCTCGCTTTTCGACTCCTGGAAAGAAAAGGCCCAGGGAATCTCGAACAACGATATATAGAAAATTGAGTTAAAAGATAATTTTATGAAGGGTACAACATTTTTAATTATAATTAAAGCAAAGCAATTGAATAATATTAAAGCTTCTGCTGTAAAATTATAAAGCGCTACTTCAATGAGACATGAGACAGAAGTGATTAAGCGCATGAGGCCCCCTTTCTCTGATTGGCTAATCTGAAACTTCCTGTGACACACCCTGTTTTTCTCTTGTTGGATGAACTATAAGGTAGTAAGGTTTCTTATGGTGTGCGTTTAGACGTCAGTTAAGAAAGTAGAAGTTTGCGTCTAGGGAGCGTTGCTTCGTTAAAAAAAAAAAAAAAAAAAAAAAAAAACAGGACTATATATTGTATGCATACGAAGGTTATGTTTCTAGAGAAAAAATTAGAAGGCTAAGAGTACCTTACTTTAAAAAAAAAACAAAAAAAACTGATTAGTTAATTTGTTTTTGTCTTTGTGGGGTTGGTAGTTTACGTCAGTAGTGTCTGTCGGCTAAGCAAAGGTTACTAATGGATCCTGCTGTCGAGTGGGCTCAGGCGGCTGCGCTGCCGGACTTTAACAATGGGGCATCTCAGCTGCCGCATTTTAATGCGTTAATTCATGCTGTCCACATGCTTAAGCCTACACCGATGCAGGAAGCAGTCGGGCAATTACAGTTTCCTTATTTCTCAGGGAGGCCCTAAAGAGAACCCAGAAGAATACTGTAGGTAGGTTGAGCTGGTCGATTTCTGCGTGCAGTTGGTGCCAGTTTACCTTAAGGGTGCTGCAGCCAGCTGGGAATCGACGAATTTGACGGAGGTCCACAGCTTGACGTGGACTCAGTTCGCCAGTAAACTAGCCAGAAATTTTACTGAGGGACAGACGCAGATGACAAGACGTGTAGAGCTACACAAGTTGCGTCTGAAAAGAAATACAGTAACGGAGTTTGTCACAAAATTCCGTCACCTTTGTAATGGGTTAACGGATTCGACGAATTCTGAAAACCTGCATTTCTTTCTCCAGGCCATACCTGGAAAAATATCAGCACAGCTAAGGATGAAAAAACAGCTTTCCTTGGAGGAAGCTATTGAATATGTCGAGCGCTGGTATCGCTCCCATGAATTGCCTGAATATGCAAGAGAGTAACCCATGCAAATTGACGTTATTCAGGGAACGGAGTCAGCCCCGTAGACAACAGCAAATGACTATATGCCGTGCTTGTAAAAAGCCTGGTCATATTGCTCGATTTTGCAATAGTAAAAAGAAGACCACGGAGAAGGAGGCTTTGAGCGCTTCGCCACAATTGCGCCCAGGATTGTGTATTATACAACTGACAGTTAAAGGTAAGAACTGTAAGGTTTTAGTCGACACAGGGGCGATCGAGAATTACATGGACCAGGTGTTAGCCAAGAGGCTTAGATTAAAAATAAGTAATGTTACCGAGCAGGGATAATCAGCAGCATTGGCAAATGGTAGCCTAGCTGCTATCAGCAAATCAGCTCAACTAGTGCCTGTCAAAAGTGGGGGATACGCCGACAAGGTTATGTTTAATCTTACTGCGCTGGGAAACTTCGATGCCATACTGGGGATGCAGTGGATCCAGGCAAACCAATTGCAATTCGATTGGAACTCCAAGCGATGTGCGATTGCCAAAGCAGGAAAGAAAATATGGCTACCCCAGTGGAGGGAGCAGTCAATGGCCGCAATTTCAGCAACCGACCTCTGTCCCTCTTAATCCAACAACCGGCGGTACCAGTATATCTAATTAGAGGCAAAGTTAATGAAGTTGATAAAGATAACGAGCAAAGAAACGATAATTGTCATTATTCATTTCAGAACATGCTCGAGGAATTTAAGGAGTTATTTAGAGAGGAATTGCCCAAAGGGTTGCTGCCTGCCAGATCCACCCAGCATGAAATAGTACTCGAACAGACCTTCAAGCCGTTCAATTCGCCGTTGTATCCTCTATCTAAGGACGAAGAAGAAGAACTGCAGAAGACTATAAATGAGTTGCTCAGTAATCATCTTATTAAGCCATCCACATCTTCCTTCGCCTCACCAGTGTTACTTGTGGCTAAGAAGGATGGCGAGCTTCGTATGTGTGTCGATTATAGGAAACTAAATAGAATGACATACGACAATAATTATGCCATTCCGCGAACCGACACACTTTTTGACAAGCTCAAAGGAGCAAGATACTTTACGAAGCTCAGGCCTATCACCAAATTAGGGTGAGGCCAGCACATACGAAGTTTACATCTTTCAAGACCCCCATAGGCTCATATGAGTTTAAAGTCATGTCGTTCGGGCTTAAAGGAGTGGAATCGACTTCACAAAAGCCATGAATGAGGCTTTATGGGGGCTCCTCAATAAGGAAGCGATCATATACTTCGATGATGTGCTGGTCTTTGCCCCGACGCTGTCTGCGCTGCGTAAAAGAACGAGAAGGGTTTTAGAGAGGCTGCAGCAACATCGTTTTTTTTTTTTTAAAGCAAGTGCGCGTTTGGGGGTAGCCAAGTCACGTATTTAGGATTCGAATTTTCAGCAAAAGGAAAAACCTGCGAGCAGCGGCTTACGGATGCCATCCGGCAATGGCCGACGCCTACCTGCGTCGGGCAGGTTAGAGGTTTTATAGGAACGGTTCAATTTTACCAGGCTTTTATTAAGAGATATGCCGAAAAAGCAGCACCTTTGTTTAATATACTCAGGGAGGGGGAGCCTTTTAAGTGGGGCAAAAGCCAGCAAAGAGTGTTCCAGGCATTAAAGAAATGCTTCATGAATCCCCCTATACTAAAAATTTTTGAAGACAAAAAAGTGCTGCATATAATGTGGTGATGCCTCTGAGGAGGCTATAGGAGCAGTAGCGCTACAGCAATATAGCGACAAATTAATGCCGATAGCATTCGAATCAAGACGCTTCAGGCCGGAAGAA
Organism: Rhysida immarginata; assembly: GCA_023313115.1. Classification (NCBI taxonomy): domain Eukaryota; kingdom Metazoa; phylum Arthropoda; class Chilopoda; order Scolopendromorpha; family Scolopendridae; genus Rhysida; species Rhysida immarginata. The sequence continues at coordinate 8,132 of JAHWFO010058569.1, forward strand.
AGAGAATTGTCAATATATTTGAAGGAATTGCTAGCCATAGCCCACGTAGCAAGGCATTGCAGACATTATCTCCAGCAGGTACCAGCATTCATTTATTCTGACAATCAGTTGGCTACCAGGCTATTCACGCAGCCTAAGCTTACGTGATTACAGGCCTCGCTGGTGCAGTACTGTTGGAGTTCTGCATAGAGCTGAAGTATATTAGGTCGGAAAAGAATATAGCCGATACGTTGTCACGGTATTTTTTCAAAGAGGGAGTCGGAGATATGCCAAAGTATATCCATGGTTTCAAAAGCAAGGACAAAAGCGATAGGGCGGCGAGCATGTCACAAAGTATTGTGACAGCATTGAGACCCAGCATTTTTGGCTCTAAGGGAAAGCCAAGAAATAATGTTGGAGTTCAGCCGTTGCAGTTTAGTGATAATAGATGGCACGACCAGCAGAAGGAACACATCTGTTTCCATATAGTCCCTGAGAGCGGAAACAAGGGGCGGAAGCGTCGTAAATGGCTGCGCAAAAAGAAAGATAGCGATGAGCGGGAGATTGAAAGAGAAAACGTGGATTCGGCCTCCGTGATTGATGAGAACAGGTTGCGAGTAATTTCTATGAGGGAAATGACATTTACGACCTCCGCTCAAAAAGATCGGCAAGGAAATCTGCGACAGCGTGGAGAACAACGAGGAATGGAAGAGAGAATAAGAGTACACAGCGTCGGGACTCAGACATTGCTAACGGAATCAATTGCGACGCTAATGTTAATGCGCGTAACCTTATGTCTCCTTCAGTTTATTCTTCAGGTATTTCTACAGCTAAGATTTCCGCCGATATTTCCTGCTGTTCTTCGTTAACGACGGTGTCAACGTGTGAAAACCCACCAGAGCTGCCAACAATTTTGGACAAGCTCGGTGCGGAATTTGCGGCGTTTGACTGTTTCTACGACGGCGTGAAAAATTTCTATGCGGACAACGAAAACGCTCCAACCGAGCTAAAGGCATCTGTTTCCTCAAGAACGCCGCCCGTATTGGAATCCATATACCACTCTCTTATCTTTTCAAGCGACAAAAGTTTCGCCCTCGTGTGCGTCTACAGTTTGTGCATCAAGGAATGCGAGCCATTTCTGTTCCAGGAGGAACTGGCAACATTTTCGTCCAGCGACCTCGTCACTGGAGTCTTTCCTTGGACCGGGCGTGGCTTCATGAGGGAGAGTCTAGGCACCTTTGTCCCAATCTCGAGGTAAGCCGATATTCCTTTATTTAAAAGAAAACTGATGTTCATGCCATGGATTTATTTGCTAGAACGCCTATCGCAGCATTAAAGGGTGCTAGTTAATTTATTTAGGCATGGTATCAGTGTCCCTGCTCGACGTGCTCTAAGCCGTTCCCTCGTAAATTTATTTGTCTGGTTGCTTAGTAAAGCTTGTTCCTATTGCATAATTACAGTAGGGAAGGTAACTTAAAGTAATGCTGGTTAGTAACAGAGGAGGGGTCTCGGCGTAAATTGGTTTGTCGGGTAGGCTAACATTAATTGGTTTTAAAGGGTGTTTTATACTGCATGGGTAATTGACATTTGTCTTATTTGTGCTTAAAGACTATTGGTGGCTTTCTAATTGATATGTCTTCTCCGTTGGTGGTTGGCGTAGCTAATGAGGGTGTTTATTATTTTTGCAGCTTCAACGCCAGCGCGTATTTGCTCTTTGTCGTGTGGGTAGCAATTGATGGTCCATACTTACCTTGTGAATTAAGAAGATATAATCGTACCGTTAATCAGTAAATGATAAGTAACTTATGTAATAACGGCAAATCAAATGATGTAACGTGCAAATTTATTTCTAATTAAAGTTAGAGAACTTATTTAAATTTTAGAAATAATAATTGTACTCTCAATGTAAATTTATCTGCTGGCTTATTTCTTTACTAGAAAGTTTCTCAAAGCCCAGCTAGTTTAATTACTTACCAATCTCTGGGGTTTTCCTCGTGTTAGGGGAATCCCCTTGTAACCAATTTATTGGGAGCTTACTTTCGTTAGTTTAAAGTTTTGGGCTCCATTAAAGAGAACCGTGATTAATAATGGATATTAGTCATATTCTGTATGATTACTTTGGTTATTAAAATTTTATAAAAATATATATTTCTTGTCAGTATATTTCTTGTCATTCAATACTTCCACTGCGCATATTCGTGACAGCAAGATCTTCAGCTTTTCTTTGTTTACACGGCAAGAACTTCGTTTGGAATAAGCGACAATTGTATATGATGATCAAACATTAATGTTTCTAACGGTGCAATTGAATTCATTAATGAAATAATATGTCCTCAGTTTTGATGCATTCAAGGGTATGAAATGGACTTTGTTTTTGGGCTTGCAGTTCGAATCTTCACTACGCGACATTGAAATGGAAAGAGAAATATGCAAATTGCAGGGTTGATCCAGCTCACAGGGAAATGATGCAAATTGCGCAGCTTTCTCGCGCGTTTTGAATGTGATATAAGGGATGGAATTTGCATAATTGGCAATACTTCTGCTACTCTGTTTTGAGCAGAAATCGTTTTCTATTTTTTTTTGTTTGCTGAGGAAACGTTTAGCTTAAGAGAATCCAGGATGACGTCAACCAAGGCAGTTCCAGTAGACAAACGATTTCAAGAGGGGTATGGTTATTAGACTCAGAAGGGCAGGTTGGTTCTTTTGTCAAATCGCAGCAGACTACAACCTACCCTACAGGCGTCCATGGTGCATCGGCTGTGGCGAAGATGGATGGAACAAAGGAATGTGGTACGTTTGAGAGGTTCCCGGTGTGCCCTAGCGACGTCAGCACGTGTGGACAGACGCATCCGCCAGCAAGCTTTGGCGAACCCCCAGGCCACTTCCGTCGTTCTCTTGAAGCCTTAAATTTTCCCATATCGTCCAACCTCATTATTCGTCGATTGGTCGCTGGCGGGCTTGCACTCATATCATCCATTAGGAAGACTGCCTTTGACTCTACATCACAGGCGCCTTCGTTTGCAATGGTGTATAGAAAAAAGAGCCACGTAGACAGTGGGATGGCGCAGGATGGTGTTCTCAGACGAGTCACGCTTCTGTTTCATCAATGACAGTCGCCGTATAAGAGTTTAGTGCCAAGTGTGGAACAGTACACACCGCGACAACGCGAAATCATGGTTTGGGGCGCAATTTCCTACAATAGCAGATCACCTTTGGTTCGTATTGATAGCACATTCACGTCTCAGCGATCGACGGAAGTGGCCTGGGGGTTCGCCAAAGCTTGGCAGGATAATGCCCGACTGCCCAATAACATTTACTAGCAGGATAATGCCCGACTGCACATGGCACGGAGCAGCCAACATGTCCTGCAAGGTACCCAGGTGCTCCTCTGGCCAGCAGTCTCCCCTGATCTAACATCAATCGAACACGTTGCTTGCATCCACGTCAGAAGACGAACTTTGCCAAATGGTTGACAGCGAATGGACGTCCATCCCTCAGGACACAATCCGCACGCTCATTGACTCTGGTCCTAGACGTATCGCTGCTGTATCGCGTCCACGGTGATCCTACAACCTATTGATCACATGGTGTTGTCGTTCAGTGTATAGGTGTATCATATTGTAATAAACACTTATTGTTCATTGCTGTCTCTTTCTGTTTGCTGATTTTTATCATTTTCTATGCACGCGTTCATGGCGTTGCATTTTCAATGTCACGTAGTGTATTTTTCTTGCTAGGATGAAGAATGATTACAAGAAAGAAAGAAAAATTAGTTAAGGCATTTTTATCCAACGATATAAAGGTTTTAGCATCAAAATGTTACTTCAAATAGAGTTACTTTAAATTCTGACGTCAAACAAAACTCTGACGTCACAAATTGCTCAAACGCAATCAAAACTCCATAGACATGAAAGGAAGTCAGTTGGGGAAACCACAAAAACACACGTTTGGCCCACCCTAGAGGATTCGCTATATTTTTTGCATCGACCTCTGTATAGGGCCTACGTATGTTCAAAATTTCAAGCCTCTAGGTCAATCCTTTCAAAAGTTATGGCGTGTGACATACTCGTTACATACATACGTACATCTGTACCGTCGTTAATAGGTTTTAGATAATGCTAAAATCCTAAAAAAGACTTTGTAAAAAGAAAACTAAAAAGCATTAAATAAATAGCGTGAGAAAAACTTTAAAAAACATTTTATTTATATTTTAAATAAAAAAAAATGCTCTAAAAAGTAGAAAATAATTTTGAATAAATAGAATCGGTTTAAAACTCTAATTAAATGTTTATATAAAGAAATGTTAAATAAAGAAATGCAAATATCATTAAATTTATAACCAGAAAAATGGAGAAACTCTTCAAACTTAAAATTAACAAATAGAAAAGGGAAGGAAAAATTCCGCGATCTGGATTTGAAACAGATCATACTTTTCGCTGGCACTGGTCTTACCAATTGAACTACCGCGGACAATGAACCGCGCAGCTGTTAAAATACATTCATATGGACTTCTATGAAGCAACAAATGAGCTTAATCGGCAGAGTAGGCCTCCGACTCGCAAATCGGGAGTATCTCTTATCCTTAAAACATCAAATAAATTAATGAAATTCAACTCAAAGAGAAGATAATATTAAACTGACGAACCTCTTCACGCATATCATAATAACAAATAGAAAAGGGAAGGAAAAATCCCGCGACCTAACCTAACCTATTATGATATGTTAATAAAGTGGACATAGCCAAAATTATTATATGACTTTTGGAATAGTCCATATCGTCATATGTAGTTGCCAGCTGTGTTCAATTTGCATTTTGCTATCCCTCACTATTAGCCTTTGAGTGTAATTGAATGAGCGTTCTGCAATGGATCATCGAGCTTTTGATTAATAAAAGACAGTAGCAAACAGGTTCAACGTTAGATTGCTTCTTTTTAAGATCGCAAACATATTCTACATATTTTTGCAACAACAGTCTAGTTCGTATAAATATTTATTTAAATTTTTGTGTGATTCCCATATGGTTGAGGCACAATTCCATATTTCATATATTCTATATGTTACATGTAATGTTAATAAAGTTTCAATAACATATTTTTAAGTAATTTAATTCGGTGAATAAAGTTTAATTTTTGCTTTGGTTTAATTTTTTTTTCGTTTTTATCGTCCATTTTGATAAGTATGACAATAAAGCAGCGTGTGAAAATAAATTTTGATACATATTTTAGTGCATATTTTGGCTTTTTAGTGCATATAAATTCGTACCTAAATATAATCGGGTTAAAAAAATAAAAACGGTTTATTTAGTTTTATTCACAAAATATATTAAGCCAAGAAAATTAATACTTTTTATACATTTTTTATTTAAAAACATAAAAAAACTTTGTTTTTAAATATTTTTTACTCTACAGTATTTTATTTCAGACGTTATTGTAAAAAAACAAAACAAAACTGGCCTGATTTTTAATAATTGTCTTTAGGCTACTTCATCCAATAGTTGCTTAGGAAGAAAGCTGTTTCTGTCTTTACCTTAAGTAGCACATTTCTTATATTAATACGTAGAATACATACATTGTAGCATGCAAGCTTTTCCCGGAAAAGTACCTAGCTACGTAATATGAAACATACATTGGCCTGTCAAAAGTTTCCGGACACCCTGCTCCATGTGCCCTCTATAGAAATGCTGTCGTCAGTAACGTGTTGGGCCACCCTTTGCTGCAATTACTGATTTGACTTCCTCATGAAGCTATCATTTTAATTTTTTAATATGTTGTTTCCATCAGACTACTTCATATTTCAAAAATTTTCCAGACACGTGGAACTCGTCAGTTTTATTTTATGACCCAAAAATGAGATGAGGAAGGCTGTCCACAAGTTGTTTACACTCCGCTGGTAAGATACGGTGCCTTTCGGTCGTCACACGGTCCAGCAAATGATGACGATTCGTGACTGGAGGCATGTGTATCCATAAACGGCGCTCCAGCACATCCCACAATGCTTCGATTGGGTTCAAGTCTGGACTCTACGTAGGCCAGGGCAATAACCGGATGTCCGGACGGGCGAACCATGCCTGTGTTTTGACATGGGGCTTTGTCCTGCTGGAAGAATCAGTCCGACGAGGTGCCATAGAACTCCATCGTCGCTCCAGGAAGGTGCGTTTCCAACATCTCTTGGTAAGTAAATGCGTTTGGAGCAGCATTTGCCCTTTTGAAGTTGGTAATTGGACAAACTCTGGTCTGAGTCAAGATAAGCAACCCAGATTCTAATGTTTGGTTCCTGGTATGAACCTGTTTATTATCACATGGAAGCCTCTGGTTGGTTGGACTCGCCTCTTATGAGAAGCACCCGTTCACCTATTGTGTTTGGTTGGCTTTACTGCCATTATTTCCGCATCCTCTTCTGGCACCCAAAATGGCATTGTTGAGCGAAATTCTTTACTCGTCTCATGTCTATATCAATAATGTTAGAATTTCCCGTTATTAACCTCTCAAAAAAAATAATATCAGAGTAGTCTTCCTTATCTACTTGTTGTTAAGTGTTATTTCAGTTCTTTTAATCGAACCCATGGTAACAGAACCATGTGATCTCATCACCCTGAAAAGGGGCTTCGTCTCAAATTCATTTAAACGCAATCTCAGTATGAGGCTAAATTTTACTCCATGGTTTTCATTGTAACATACGTCGTTTGCCGGCTGCACGCTAAAGAACCCTTGCGAGGCAAAATTTGCGGCCCCTATAACGCCGTCCTGAAATGACCATGGCAGTTGAAAAGGACGTTAATACCAAACAAACCAAACCATTGTAACATACTGATTGACAGTTTTCACGATTCGCTTGTTGGAGTACACAAAAGACAATGATGCCTCAGTCCCCTTCAAAGTAAGCATCCCAACATTCACAGGTGTTCCACTTATTGCAGGCCTTCCAAAATACGGATCACTTTGAACAGATTTTCGGCCATCTTTGTGCCACATTTTTCTGCACTTAGTGCATCCTCCACAAAAACCTTCTGAATCATCTGTATATATTGAAGGAAAAGAATAAATACATTTTAAAAAATGCCATAAATCACTGTAATACATTTAATGCCATAAACAAAGAAAACAAACAATTAAATAAAGCCAGTTTTATTAAGATCTGATTCGTAAAGAATAAAGTTTTTCGTGGGCAATCAGAATTTATTTATAATTTTATACTTATAAGGCGTATTCTGCTTAGCCACATTACAAAGTGTAACCATGTCGGCCGCCATGTTCATTATACCAGTGCTGCCATCTGTAGGCTATTAAAATCGCCAATAGAGTAGTCGCACTGCCTACTTGATACTAACTGCCTGTCTGCTGAGGCAGAAAACTATAGGAAAAAAGTATAAAACTGGTAAAATATAACAGTTTTTTGCAGGTATCGTAAATAAACGTTAGAGGACGCCAGGTTTTCTCCCTATCTCCCCAGGTATACTGGCTGACTGTTTTTTGCCTCAGCAGACAGGCAGTTAGTATCAAGTAGGCAGTGGTAGTCGACATTGTTCACGCATGTGCATTTCAATGCGCTCTCCTTATATTAACTATCGCTGAATTATTTTCGGACAGACCTCGTAAATACTGTTTCATTGTTGGGTAAAAATTGAAATGCAATATATTAAAATGTATAAAAATAAAAATATAAAAAAACGTAATTACGCGTCTTATACAGGGTAATTATTTTATGACGCAGCCATCTTATTTTCAATATCATAAAATGCTCCGCTTCGGATCTTCTATCTATGTGGATTCTGTCGGCCTACACAATCTTTTAGATCAGATAAATTAAGGGTCAGAGGGCACAAATCTTTGAAACCAGGCAGTCATCAAACATTTCTTTAAGGAACTGCATAATATCACGAAATATCTGACACGTTTCTACGCCTTGTTTCAAGCAAATATGACGTACATCTGTTTCAAGGAGTGCAACAAATTCATTATCATGTCCTGGTCTTCTTCTAACACATACAATGGAAGATTGCTCGATAAACTGATCATCCGAAGACCGGGGCATCCAATTTTCATGTGTAATGTATTGAAATTTTTGGTCTTGAAAGATCTTTAAAATATTTTGCAACGTGAGAGGGAGCAGAATCTTGTGAAAAGATAAAAAAACATAAAAACATCTTTGTTTAGAAACATAAAAAAATGTTGTAAGAACTTTTGCAATATAGTAATTTGCTCTTGGTTCGAGAAAGCGCGGAGCTTTTTTTCACTTGCACGAAATTATCTCCAAACCATAAAACCTTTTCTGAAGTCACTTTGGTAAACGTCTTTGGTAAACCAGAAAACTCTTGCGCTTGAATCACGCTTCTTCAGAGGTAACAGTCTTTTTCAGGTTTTTCAGTAAAAATCGGTAAAATAACTTGGACCTCCGACTTGGACTTTCGATGTTTGCCGCTGAAATGGAATAAACACGTTCGCTTCTTTTAGAACTAAATGGAATGTATTTTGAACATATTGCTGTATCGTTGACCTAGGCTTATTTCGCCTCCTGGCTTTGCCACGTTGACTGGATAGATTTTGGAATTTTGCCATTCAATCCCCTTTTTTAGCACAACCAAATTCACCATAATTAAACCACCCGTTTTCCCCTCTTGGCTTTTGATTCGGAGCTGTAGAACTGAACTTTCGGGAGCTCACAGCTGTGTTTTATTTTAAGAATTATCACAGATTTTTACCATTTCTGCTATAAAGGCTATAAAATCTTTATTTTTAGAACGGAGTCACTTTGTTTAGGAGGTATGTTTGCTTTCACACTCAAATAAGTACAGTAATACGGTTTACAGGATAAAGGATTAGGATTCCTATTTTTTTTTACGGAATTTCAAATCGTTCCTAATCATTTTCCATACTCTTTATAAAGTTATCTCCCATTCACTATGTGTGAAAGGTTGCATAAATCTGTCGGCAGTTTTTAATTACTACTTTCAGGATTTTCCGTAACATAGGCCGGATGTATGGTGCTATGTAAACCTGGTAAATGCTGGAAGTTATGCATAATAGATTTTCAATAGCATTAACTTGTTAATATAAGGATCCTAACGAATTTGAAGATAACCTCATTCCGATTAAGCCACACCTACGAAAATGTCACGTGTTTCCAGACCAAGGAAACATTGGAGCAGGAGGCATACCATTGCCAGCGATCGTCAGCGGAGCAAGTCATCGGAGATGACGACGAATGATGACGATAAAAGCAGCGATAGACACGTGACTCGGTGCAAAAGTAAGAAGTTTTGCTGGAGTTTGGATGGGAGCAAGCGAAGGAGGAACAAGATAAGAGGAAAAGGTTATTTTTTTTTTCAAACCCAGCTTTTATAATGTTTTATTTACGCCCGTATTCACAACGTTTTAAAACGAGTTTATGCATAACTCGTATTCACCACGCACTTAAATGCCGCTGAGTTTAAGTTGCTTCCTACGGCCGCTTAAGTCGATCTTAGACCGATGCGCACTCGCACTTTATCTCCAAAGAAAAACAACATGGAGGACGATATGCAATCTCATCTTACTTTGGAAGAAGTTTTGTTTCTAAACAAATTCATTTGTCGCAAACGATGAATCTAATAAGAAAAAAAGATTATCTACCTTGTACAACTTGACGAGGTTGATTTTCGAAAGCACTATCGGTTATCCCACGAAATTTTCGTGAAGGAGACCAGCAAGCGCGCTGTTGTTTAGTCGCCATGGTCATGCTTGGAATGAAATGTGACCATGACATCAGGTGATATACGGGTCATAGGTCACCAACAGCTACTTAAATCGCCCTTTAGCAAATTTCAACTTCGTTTGAACCTGATTGGTATTCTTCAACATTTCAAGGCGGCAGCTTGGGCAAGCCGCAGCGTAAACCAAACGTCGTTCTGTCGACTTCTGTTATTGGTTTAAAGTTTCACGTGACCTATGACACGTATATGACCTGACGTCACGGTCACATTTCATTCCAAGCATGGCCATGGCGATAAACAACAATGTGGCAAGAATTTCGTAACAACAATGTGGTAAAAATAAATTTACTTTCAACGTGTACAGAAAAGCAAATTTATATTTAAACAATGTGGCGGTAAATTTTCTTGGTCTCATGTGTGGAAATTTCAAAGTACGAAGACTGCATATCGTCCTCCATGTTCTTTTTCTTTGGCCGGAGTTGCTGAAGATACACTGGTCATCCGCTTCAGTCTAAGATCGACTTAAGCGGCCCTAGAGGGCAACTTAAACTCAGCGACGTTTAAGTTGACTTAACCGCGTGGTGAATATGACACGTTTGAATCCGAGTTTAGAATGTACTGAATACGGGCGTAAGAGATTTATCATTGGAGGTTACGGCCAATGAAATGTTGGTGTATACCAATCAGGTTAAAACGAAGTTGAACTCTTTAAGCCTGACTTGCAAAAGAGCAGGTTAAGCGTTGTTGGTGAATATGGGCGTTAGTGAGCTAAATCAAGCTTAATTTTGCAACAATAAACAATAGATACATTTAACTCTCGCCATAACGAATTGTTTGTTGTGACAATTGGACAATTCGTAGTAATGAATTAGTACCATTAGAACACGAACCAATGAACAGATTTGAAAATTTTTTTCTTTAACATATATTGTCATCGATCCTGTGTATCTGTGTCAAGTTTCAGCTCCCTAGCTTGTCGGGAAGTTGGTTTAATATTGATTACAAGATTTGACCTAAACAAACTAACTTTGCAAGTTTAATAAAATCTTGTAAACATTCCAAGGAGGAGCTTTAGCAGTGAAGCAGAAATACATTTATACGTTTATTAAAAAGAAACTAATATCCCCCCGCCTCCCGAGTAGGATAAGGCAAATCATCTATTTTAACCCCTTCATCTGCACTTTTACCTCTCCCCAAGTTTTTTTTAATCAATAAATTGATTTTTCTCGAACGTAATGTGTAAAAAATGTAAAAAAACCTCATATCTTCTTTCGTTTCTCATCATTTCCGAGCGTATGATATATCACAAGCCATATGTTGCCATAGTTCTAAGGACCAAGTGACTGCCACCCCCGCAAATCCGATCCCACTGGAACAATTGGGTCTAAACTTCATAGTATGTAGATCTTGCCCAGAGGAATCTGGATACTGAATTTTACGCCTTTACGTACCTAAATACCACATAGATATATGTTACCCTCTCTGAATCCCACCCCCGTAATTCCGACCCCCGTATACCAATCAAAACCAAATTAAATAGTGCAGATGGATATGCTCGTATTACATTCCGAATTTGAACCTTCCACCCATGGATACCTCGGGGAAAAAAAATCTTCATATAATGGAGATCTTTATTATAGGAATCTGCATACCGAATTTCACTCCTTTATATGCATACATACACCTAGACCTTTTGATCCCCTCTAATTTTCACCCCCACAACTCCGACCTTAGTGGGCTAATCAAAACCAAACTAAATAGTGAAGGTGCACATGACCATAGTAAGCTACATTTCGAATTTCAACCTTCTACCTCAAAAAAATGTAGAAATGATGAAAGGTAATTCAAATCGTGTATAAAATAAAACCAATAAGTAGCTCCATTTTTCCGCTACTTAATAAGCTTATAGATTATGAGCACTTGAGCAATCGTGCGTCGACAAAGCGATTTCACGTGCGCGCGCCGATGTCAATAATGCTTAAAAGATTAATAGAAGGTAACAGTGTATTCTTTCTTGACAAATTGATTGTTATATGACATGCCAGTATCTTTGAATTCTTTACACTTACTGTTTTAGCACGTGAATTCGACTTGAACGGGTCCACGAAATATTTTGTAAAGTTGACACGGCCGAGCTAGGACTTTGATGGTCATATTTCTAAAAACAGAATTTGAAAAATTAATCCTTTTTCAAGTTATCGCGGCTGCCGGACGGCCAGACGGACTGACGACCGGATAAACGTACAAACCAAGGGCGCATTCTTATAAGTAACTTTTATGCTAAAGCTTCTAATAAAAGCTTTTAAAAAAAATTGACGGAGGCTCTGGTGACTGCCATAGCCGCGAGTTTTTAAGGCGTAGAACTACTACAATATGTTATTATTAGGAGCTTTAGCATAAAAGCTACTTATAAGAATGCGCCCTTGGTCTGTACGTTTATCCGAACGTCCGGCCGGCCGGCCGTCCGCCGTTTGCACGATAACTTGAAAACGGATTAACTTATTCAAACTCTGTTTTCAGAAATTTGACCATCAAAGTCTTAGCTCGGCCGTATCAACTTTTCAGAATTTTTCGTGGATCGCTTCAAGTGGAATTCACGTGCTAAAACAGTGAATGTAAAGAATACCAAGATAATGGCATGTCATATAACAATCGATTTCTCAAGAAGGAATACATTGTTCTGTTCATCTTTTAAGCATTACAGACATCGGCGCGCGCACGTGAAATCGCTTTGTCGACGGACGATTGCTGAAGTGCTCATAATCTATATTAAGTAGCGGAAAAATGGAGCTACTTATTGCTTGTATAATGTCAGTCCGTCCCCTTCATAATTTCTACATTTTTTGAGGTAGAATGTTGAAATTCCGAATGTAGCATGCCCCTCTGCATGTTGAAATTCCGAATGTTGAAATTCCGAATTCTATGGGCATGCCCCTCTGCACTATTTAGTTTAGTTTTGATTGGTTCACTGGGATTGAAATTACGGGGGTGTGATTCTGAGAGGACAACATATCTATGTGCAATTAGGTACGTAACGGCGTGAAATTCAGTATCCAGATTCCTCTACGCAAGATCTACATTACTATGAAGTTTAGGCCCAGATGTTCCATTGGGGTCGGATTTGCGGGGGTGGCAGTCACTTGGTGTTTACAAATATGGCAACAGATGGCATATGATATATCATACATTCGGAAATGATTAGAAATGAAAGAAAATACATTTTCTACATATTACGTTTGAGAAAACAAATTTTATGATTTAAAAACTTGGGGAGAGGTAAAAAGTGCAGATAAAGGGGTAAAAATAGATGACCGCAGATCTGCCACTTGCCTTCCCCTACTCCGGGAGGGGGTGGGGGGTTAATTTCTTTTTAATAAATGTATAAAGGTATTTCGGCTTCACTGCTAAAGCTCTTCCTTGAAATGTTTACAAGATTTTATTGGTTACTGGTTTGGTTACTGTTCGTGTGTATTTTTTGGCGAAATATAACAAAATTATAAGATACATTACTTTATTCAATTACATTACAATTTTGTGAAGAATGGGTCTGTGGTTTGAAAAGAAACAAACAGATGACAAAACTCCCGGAGTTATAATTCTCATAAATGTCAAATCAATGAAGTATTTCCCAGTATACATTGGTAGTTACACGGGACCATGTCTAAATTGAAATGATGTTTCATAAATTCAAATGCTCCTTCGTTTCGTTTGGCATCGATATTATAAAATCGTCCATCGATATCATAGTTATATCCGCATCCACCACAAACTCTTCATCTATTTGCTTGCAGCTCTGTGTGTTTCATTAGTCCAGAAAACAAGAACATTTTTAAATATATCGAGCAGTTGGATGTACATATATCGAGCTCAATATAAATCTTGAAGAACCATTTAAGGTAACGTCCACTAAACATAAATCGCCAACCCCATAGTCAATCAATCTCCATCTTACATTTATGTAATACGCGACAGGTTCACAGTCTGCTACGCTCTTTAAATTTGTATAAATTGCTACACTACTCGCTTTATGCTGTCCATTTGCTGTCTTAGAACGAAGAGTGTTGTTCATGAATGCTTTTAATTCGAATCCTTGTTTCTGAATCGGTTCGTCCTCGTACATCCAAGTTTCACTCAGTGCAGGAAAATCCGACTTTGATAATATCTCATCTGTCTCGATGTCTAGGTGTTGTGGGATGTAAAAACTCTGAACATTTAAATTTCCAACAATTATTGTAACCTGGTCTCCTGCGTCGTTGGTAGTCGTAATTTTTCTTTCGACTTTCAGCCATTTCAGCATCACGCTTCCTTTAACGTTCGACTCCTCCTTCTCATTCCTAATCCTTTCACGGTCCTCTTGTTTTCGTTTTTTATTTTTTCTCTTAACCGTTCACGTTTTTCTTTTTCACGCTTATTCTTCAAACGCAAATTGCGAAGATATTTTTGATACCCACTCGACATCAAGTTTAACGTAAGACTGCTGTCGCTATTTCCAATTAGTTCCATACAGAAAGAATATTCTTATGGAATAGTGGAATAGTGGTTTCCGTTTGTTCTTGGTTAGTTCCGTACACGTACACGCTGCAGCAGCGCCACTCCGTTATTACGACGGCGAGCACATAAAATTCACTTAACTTTAACTTGCTGTAACTTTAGATCCAGCGGTTCATTTTGTTAAAATTTTGATTATTATTCAAGACTTAACCTTCCTCCTTCCAACGAGATATTGATCATCGTTGTAGGATATAATTATGTAAAGATATAGACTGAGTTATGTACATCACTTTTTGAACGAAAAATCGCGTCTAAAGTTTTCCTCGGTTGCACTCCTGATAGAGGTAGTTCTACGTCAAAAGGAACTTGGCGACGACCAGAATGAGACGAGGCCGTCACGACAGCTCGAGAGCCGACTCGTCATGGAGGAAAAAGCACGACTACGATAGCAAACGCTAAAGGTAACTTTGAGAGATGGAGAGAATCCACCACTTCCGCGCGCAAAGAGGTTTCCCGCTTAGCAACTGAGCTAGGAGGCAAAAATTCCTTAAGATCTAGCGGGGGCTGCGCAGATTCTCAGACATACGATAAACGCCTAGTTACCTTCGTCCGTAACAAAGTCTTCAGGGCTAAAGAAGACACGAGTTCGTCCGGCATCAATTTTCTACGCACGAGCATTTCTCCTTCTCCCTCCGAAGATACGGACTGTGTAATTCGCCCCGGAAAAACCCACTCCAGCGACGGTGAGCAGCGAGAATCTATTCGAAGGCCGACAGCAGGGAATCGTCGACGGATTCCCGTAACTGTGCAGCCTCATTTATTCATTTATTAAGACCGATAGGTACTTATGTTTTCACAAAGTGCGTCCGCCCGTCCGTCTGTCTGTCTGTCCGTCCGTCCGTCTGTCTGTCTGTCTGTCCGTCCGTCTGTCTGTCTGTCTGTCCGTCCGTCCGTCCGTCTGTCTGTCCGTTGGTGCTCTAGCTTTCGAACGCTTCCGAATTTTCGACTTCCGTTTTCGCAATTCGACAACTTAGGGAAATCGGAAGACTGAGTTCGTTGGTGGAAAAAATCGGTGAACTACTTCCGGTTCAAAAGGTCAAAAATAATATAGGGGACCACGTTTTTCACTATACAATGCCATGTATAAATGACCAGTGCATTGTCAAATGCTGTTCTCCCTTTAAGATTCTATAGCTAAAGCAGAGAAGAGCTTTTGAATTAAATGAGATACGTGATCGTCTTCCTTAATGGTCTATATCAGCCAGAACTGGTTCAAGGGTATGTGGTTTAGTGGTACAAATGTGGTTCACTGGAAAGTTTCAATGCTAAGATATGGCATGTACGATATCAAACAGCTTGAAATAACATGGCATGATTGAATATTAACGTAAAATTAATGATAGTTGAAATTGGTTCAAAGGTACGTGCTTTTCGTGGATCCATTATGGTTCATTGGAACTTTCAATGCTAAAATATGGCATGTAATATATCAAACGACTTGGAATGATGTGCCATGACTGAATATAACGTAAAATTAATGATAGTCGAAATCGGTTCACAGGTACCTGCTTTTCGTGGATCCGTTATGGTTCATTGGAACTTTCAATGCTAAATTATAGCATGTAATATATCAAACACCTTGGAATAATGTGCCATGAATGAATATAACGTAAAATTAATGATAATTGAAATTGGTACAAAGGTACCTGCTTTTCATGGAACCATTATGGTTCATTGGAAATTTCAATGCTAAAATATGGCATGTAATATATCAAACGACTTGGAATGATGTGTCATGAAATTACAGTCGAAATTTGTTCCAAGGCAGCTGGTTTCATGGAACCATAATAGTTCATTAGAACTTACAATGCGAAAATATGGTATTATATCAAACGACTTGGAATGATGGAATGATGTGTCATGAATGAATATAACGTAAAATTAATGGTAGTCGAAATTGGTTCTAAGGAACCTGGTTTAGTGGAACCATTATTGTTCATTAGAACTTTCAATGCTAAAATATGGCATGCAATATATATCAAACAACTTGCAATGACGTGTCATGAATGAATATAACGTAAAATTAATGACAAGTGAAATTGGTTCCATCATTCGTGTTTTAATGATACCATTATGAAACTATTGGAAACTTTCACTGTTAAGATATGGCATGTAACTACTTACGCCTTATATTATCAATAGTTAGTTCGTGTTAGGCAAATTTTAACAACACCAATTAGCTACTCATTCTTTCAATGATACATGCTTACGTAGAAAAGCGTTGGCAACAGTTTTTGAAGAAAGATTATTAAATAGGAATGCTAACGAATTAAAGGATTCGTATATGTTCTAATCTGTAGAGAAATGCTACTTTCTCCATTTAACTTTTCAGATAGGTCTATTCAGTTTGAACTATACGTTTCCTTTAGAAGTACGTCTTGCTTAGCAACCAGAGGCTTCCTTACCAACCTCATCTAATTCATAACAATGAAAGGCTTTTTTAGAAATCAAATGCTTTCCTTTTCGTTCTCTATTTCTTTAAAATCATATAGGTCCTGGGCATTTCGGTTGCCTGACTTGTTTTGATTGTTGAGATAATTACGTTTTATTATATGCTGAAAAGCATATATTGGTTTCGCTCTGTTTGTGTGTCTGTCTGTCTGTATGTCCGACGATTACTCGAGAACACTTTAACCTTTTCAAATTCTGCTTTCGCTCTTCGATAGAGACACTTCCTGAGGTCACCTGATTAGTTTGTGACTGAAATCGGTCTAACAGTCACGTGACTATTGGGACCCGATTAAATTTTTTTATTGGCAATATAAGGAATGTAATATGTCATTCGAACGGGAATGACGAGCACAAGACGAATATGACATTCTTTTCGATTTTCGAAATGCTACGTCCGAGAAAATGACCCACAAAAAGTACTTTAATGATCCTTTATTACGAGTTTTAGCTAAAGCTATAGAGTATATAAGAATACAAGCTTAATCAGTATCTTTATGTGTCCGGCCAACCATCGTTTGCACGATAACGTGAAAATGGAAGAACTTAACTGCGATATATCAACTTTTGATGAGCTCTCGTGGACCCCTTCAAGCACGTGCACTAATGTAAAGAATATGAACTTAGCGCATGTATTATATCAGTCGAATCCTACTGACGAGTCATAAGTGAATACAGTATTACTTTTTGTTTATCATTTAAGCATTGTTGATGGCAGTTTGGAGCACGTGCACCTTATGAAGCTTTGTCGATGCACGTGCTCATTTCGTTTTAAAATTCAGTGCTGTTCTGCCTATTGTTAAATGTATTAATTAATGTCAGGCCTACAGTTAAAATGACTAAATAATGTTAGGCCTATAGTTCAAAATGGCTAATTAATATTAGGCCTATTGTGAAAAATGGCTAATTAATATTAGGCCTATTGTTAAAAATGGCTAATTAATATTAGGCCTATAGTTAAAAATGGCTAATAATGTTAGGCCTATAGTTAAAAATGGCTAATTAATGTTAGCCCTATTGTGAAAAATGGCTAATTTATGTCAGGCCTACAGTTCAAATAACTAAATAATGTTAGGCCTATAGTTCAAAATGGCTAATTAATGTTAGGCCTACAGTTAAAATGACTAAATAATTCCATTGTATTTTTTCTTTCCATTGTATTTTTTCTTTCTAATGTTAGGCCTATTGTGAAAAAGGCCTAAAACTTGATTCCATTGTATTTTTTCTTTCTAATGTTAGGCCTATTGTGAAAAATGACTAATGTTAGGGCTGTTGTTAAAAATGGCTAATTAATGTTAGGCCTACAGTTAAAATGACTAAATAATGTTTGGCCTAATGTTAAAAATGGCTAATTAATATTAGGCCTATTGTTAAAATGGCTAATTAAAGTTAGGCTTATATTTAAAAATTATGTGAATGCGTATAGAATGAAAAGTATTTCCACTGTTTATTTAAACCAAGTACAAGTAAAAGTGAGATATTTAAAATTACATCTGCATGACAGCTAAAAACAACAAATTTTTTTATTCTTCTTTTCAGCATATTTGAAAATCGTTTTACGAGTTATATTCTTGTTTCATTAAGACATTTGTATATATATTTTCTACCACTGCGAAATAAATCTGTTTATTCTTTATTTATATATCGTTTCCGTATTCCTTATCTTTTCCACGTGACACAAAATGCACTGTATGGCCATTTGTCACCGGACACCTCTCCAAAAGCGCATAGAAACGTCCGTACACGTCATATAACCTACAAAACACGTCGACGGGCTATAATATCCTCATAGAAGCTATGCAGTCAATATGAACAGACGACGCGAACATAGCCCACAGATTTGGTCATTCGATCCGTGAGATTTCTAACAAATTTCAGATACCCTACTCGATAGTAAGTGATGAAGTGCAAGCGAGAGAGAGGGGGGGGTCCAATTCAGGTCCAACATGCCAATTCAGGTCCAGTAAACAGACGAAATTGACAGACCGCGACCGTTGATGCTTATAGTGCCCGGCACGAAAGAAAAAGGAAACTGACGCATGTTTAAATGAATAAAACTCGTTCAACCAATCAGAAACGGACAGGAATCAAGGCATTACTTACTACTGATGCCAGGTAATACTAAGTAATACCTCGTTTCCAGGCCGTTTCTGATTGGTTGAACGAGTTTTATTCATCTACACATGCGCCAGTTTCCTTTTTCTTTCGTGCCGGGCACCATAAAACGTTAAAAACAGACTTTCGATGGACGTCGTCTAGCGATACAAATGATCGTACCGTTCGCCGGGAGATCGTCGCACTTGGTTTTCATGGACAAATAGCAGTTCACAAACCCAATATCACAGCCCTCAATGCGACTTGTTGCTTACAGTGGTGCAAGGAACGCCGCCATTGGACGCCGGAACAATGGAAAAATAATGATGAAAAAATATGGAAACAATGATGATGAAAAAAAATGGAAAAATATCCAATGGAGTGATGAAACCCGCTACCAATTGCGGCGGTCCGATGGACGTGTTTGGGTTGGGCGAATGCCCGGCGAGCGATATTTACAGGACTGTATCGACCTGCAGTGAAATTTGGAGGAGGTCGCAACATCGTTATCTGGTACAAAGGGAGTTTTGTGCCATCTTAACGACTGCTGTATGATGGACGCAGCAGCCGGGACCGACGGCTTTACGTGCCCACCGAAGCACGGGGGGGGGGGGGGGTGGAAATTTCCAGGTTGCGACCCAACCTGTGATCAGCCGCGCCCAAGGTTGCTTAACTCCACTATTGCATTAACCAAGGCGAGACACCTGGGCTAAGGTCGAGACAACATGGTCTGGTCCTGCTTTTCGTGACATGGTCTTATCTTGGTCCTCTTGTGTTAGTTCACGGATCTATGAATGCCGAAACGTACCAACAATTCTGAGCTACCGACATTGTGGGGAGACTTTGATAATAGGCCATACATTTTTCAGCATGACAATGCTCCCTTCATAAATCAGGCGTTATTAACACCTGGTTTGAGGAAATGGGTGTTGGGAAACTTGACTGGCAAGCCCAAAGTCTAGACCTCAAACCCACTGAACACTTTTGGGACGAATTGGAGCGCCAGTTAAGTGCCAAACCATGTTCAGCCAAAGAACAGCACTGAGCAGTTTGTCAGTTTGAAGGATGAATGGAGCAAGATTCTCTCCGACACGTATTGCAAATTGGTAGAAAGTCTTCCTCGAACGATTGCAGATGTCATTGCGGCAAAAGGCTGCCCTACCCATACTGATGTCGTGCAGAGTCCGGTTTAAATTACTTGTATGGAATGTCCGGTAACGAATAGTCAGATAGTGTAGAAATCGTCAACAAAAGAGAATATAAAATCCTTAACAAAAAGATAGAACTATTTTTAAAGGAATTCGTACATTTAACCACGCCGCTATCAAGATGGCAAAGGTAAGTCCTTAAACAGAACTGAAACTTTAAAAGATATATTTTAATAGCTATGCTCTTTATAAAGAGAGTATTTTCAACAGAAATAAAAAGAATAAAGAACTCAAAACATAAAGAAACGTGATGTGTTGTTCGAAAATTTATTGTTGTAGACGCTCATTTTTTTTTCTGTAAAAGTTGATGATAAATCGATGGTGTCTTTTGGAAGCGCAGAATTATTGTTAAACTGTTTTCTTTGGCGAAAAAAAAGTTATGGAAGAAGAAAACAAAAGACGTATTTTACTCATCTTAATGAAAACAACAATAGGGTTTCATTGAAAATAAAACTTAAGGAGGCTCTTCCTCTTCAAGTTGTCTTCATTTATTAATGTCAAGAAGAAGTCGAGATCCTGAAATATTTTTTCAGTTGCGACATTTTGTTTTGATGCCATCCTCGACAGTCAATTCATGACTATTGTAGCTATTTTTCACGTTTCCAATAGCAAGCGGATGTCGTTCATTTAAAAGTAAAGAAATATACAATAAATTATATTTATTCAGCTCGTATACTTCGAAGAAAGTTATTTCGTGGTGTTTCCCCCCCTCATAATCTCCCCAACGTTCCATCTCCTCTACCATGGATAGAATAACCTTTGATCCTTCGCTCTCTTTTTTTTTCTTGGACACCATTAAATTTTTTAAGAGCGTCAATCACGCAATGGCCGTTATATTTTTTATAGCGAGTAGGAAAAAAAAGACCAATTGCCTGTATAAATAATATACAGAATTTAAAAAAAAACAAACTTATTACAAGCGCCTTTAGACGCCCATTTACTGACAAGGTGAAAATGGGAGTCGAAGAAATTTATCATCTGGGCAATTTATCGAGTTATTTTGAGTAAAAGAGAAAAATTCTCTTCCTCTTTACGAATGCTTTAAATTGGCTTTGCTCTAACGATCTTTAAACGGCGTCATTGCAGTGTTTTGAAGAGGAGATTATTAGAGCAAACGCAGTAAATTTAGACATACAGGGTAATTATAATTAAAGTTCCCCACTTCTGCGCGGGCTGCAGACCGCGTTATTGCACGGATAGTGATGAAACTTTGTGTATAGGCTATGTAGGGCATGGGGTAGAGAATTCCAACGGAAAATTTATTTGTGCACATGGTTGCCATCAGAGGAAAAAGTGGCGCTGCGGACTGTAGTAATGCACTACTGGAATGTTGTTAAGAGGGACTATTCAATATGCGCACCTTCTGCGTCGATGATATTATGGAAACGCAGTACAGCGTGCTCAATATTGCTGAGCACGAATGGCTGCTAAATGACGAATGGCTCTCAGTTCAGGCAAGGTCCGTATGCCGCTATGATAAACACGATCCATCAAGGTTCCCCACAGCCAGAAGTCTCATGGATTAAGGTTTGGTGAAGGAGCAGGACACCTAACTCCCCTGTATCTTCGAATTTCTGCATCTTCTTTCGTAAAGGGTCCTATTCGCCATCTCTTCACATGCCGAAATTCTCGCAATTCTGTTGTACTATTGCTATCAGGTATAGCACTCTGGTGTACCCCTACTATACAATAGCAGCCACATGTAATGATGGAATGAAGGAAAAGCAAATAAATAATGGAGCTAATCCTCTTTTTTACCATGCTTGTTAAGACATTCCTTGCTGAGTGTAGCTATAAAGTATTAAAATACGCTCGTTAAAATGAGAAAATATTATCCCTCCCCCTTTTGTAACATTAAAGGGTGCCCCCCCCCCCCGAGTCAACAAATGAACGTGAGCAATAAATTCGAATACCTCCCTTTATTGCATACTGTCCATTACACTGGACGTTTTTTTAAAAAATTATTGTATCAAAACCAATAACTCTATTCTCTTAATTCATGTTTTTTCTTAAGAATAGATAGCATCTGAAGCAGATTGTCACTTACTTTAACTTTGTAAGCAGAGTGTACATTATGAGTGACAGAGAAAGAGGGAGAAGATGATTATAATTGCATAAAACGTTTATTGGAAATCCTAAAAGAATCGGAATTATTTGAAGGTACAAGCTAAATATTCGAATAGTATAAATAGTCAGTAAGCGTTTCTTCTCTTGATGATGGTACCATAAATACAGGTAAACGGCGACCACTAATGATTTGTCGACTAGCTGGATGAGGCTAGGAGAGCAAGATACCAAAAAGGAATTGAGAGTAATATTGACAAATAAAGTTTGAATAAGCACACTTAATTCGAGTAGATTTAAACGAGTTCCTTTGCACGCTAAGGAGCTCAATGCCAAGCGGAGCATGCAGAACAAGATCTCGCCTGCAATACCGGCTTTATCTGTAGTTGCGCTGCCCCAACGTGGAACGCAGTTTCGAACCAGGCCCGCAAAAGAGACTATATTGAGAAATAAAAAATATTTGTCCCAAAAAATTATTTACTTCACTTTTTGCACGGACTTATCAAAAAACCCTCGTAGACAGGGGATGGAAAAACTGAACACAGATCAAGCAGTAGTAAGAACCGGGACGACATCGATCATGCGATCAAGCCCGCTTGGCGTATTTAAGCTTCATGTTTTAATTGTGATCTTTCCATGTGGACCTTTGTTGGAAGGTTATGTAGTTGTGACCGCGAGAGAGGAAGGCCCGTTGATGTTAATCATTATTTAACAAAACCCGATTGGTCGTCCCAGATAAAGTAATCATGTTTGGTAGCTATTTTATATTTTTAAGTAAGTATTCTTATACTAGGTGGTATCAAAAAGTTCCGATTCTAATTTTGTAGACCTAAAACAAATCGGAAAATGGGGGCAACATGTGGAGTGCTCGACAGCATTGGAAACTGCGGTATACGAGTTTTGTTTATGGCCTCTGTGAACGAGCACATTTGGAATTTCAGCAGAGCTAACATCATATCCTGCGTCAAACATAGCAAACTGGAACAGATCTTTCAAATAATTTGGCAGGCTTATGGCAACGAAACAATGAATGAAGTGATGTGTTTTGAGTGGCGCTCGCGTTTCAAGAATGGCAGATTATTACTGAACGACGAAGAGAATATCCACAGACACAAGCAGCTAAAATGTGCATGCACTAATTAGGGAACCTGTACATGGTCGAAAAATCATTCAAGTTGGGTTAGGACATTTAGCGAAGACCTGGACTGCTGCGTGAAGATAACTGGACAAGTTCCAGCGGGAATTATAGGAGATGCTAGAAAGGCTTCGAAAATAGGGCTCCAGGGAGCTTTCCAAAAATGGAAAAGGCACTGGAAGCTCATGTGCAACAGTGCACAAGGTAACAGTTTATAGCGAGACGGTGGTCAAGCTTAAGAAAAGTAAGTACTTGTTGGCTATAGGCCTAATATTGGAAATTTTTATATTACCTCCCATGAAGGAAATGTAGTACGGAGTATAAAAAAAAAGCAAAAAAATACGAGGATAAAAATAATCCCGGTTCCCTATGCAAGATTTTCTTTTGTATACATTTGCATAAATCTGTATACCACCCTAATTAAATGTTTAAAAGAAGGCTAGAAATTTATTAATGATCACAATAATACAGATTAGCTCAAGAAATATGTACCGCATATTCTCTTTTACAATTTTTCAATATATTCCCGCGCATTGTCCACGATCAGAAAACGTCGTCGTCGTAGCTTCATATTTCCGATCTATTAATGCCACGGATGGAACGGTGGGCTGCACGCATAACATCGGGAACCGTGTGGATACGAATTCCGCGCAGGTGTTCTTTCAGTTCTGGGAATAAATCAAGTCACAGGAACTAAGAACTGGAGAATATGGAGGATGGTACAGCCCTTCCAAACCCATCTTGCGAACAGGCCACAGATAACATCAGCCACATGGCAACGGGCATTGTCATGGAGGATATCTTGAGGACAGAAGGTGCCCAGTTCCTGCTGAACTAAATGATGGTTCTCTCGCTGCCGATATTCTCGTGAATCCGACGATGGTTTGAAACTCGCCATGCCCAAAAGAACTACAAACGCCGAATTTCTCCAAGGGGAGGAGTGATGAGAAACTGACGCAGTTTTCTCCCTAAGACTTCAGGAAAGTTGTGTTGCAAGAAATGTGAATACGCAGCATTTACAGTTTGTCTTTTGGGTACTTCATGAGTAAGAATAACACTATGCGTTCGTATGCAACAGCTTGAATGAGTTCACCCACTTCCTTACCGTACTGTAAGATAATGCATCATCTCCACAAGCGTTTACAAGTCCCTGGTACCACCCTTCTGCAGCACGGCGCCTTGTAGCTTCAATTTTAAGCCAGGAACGTTACTCCAATTTGGAAAAATGTTTTGAACTGAAGGTGTAGTATTAATGTGCATGCGCAGCGAATGGGGAAAGGTATGGCCTTGCATGTACCAATACAGTTAGGATCCCTCATATCAAACCCCCTCCTGCACTCCTGCGATGATTATTAAATTGCCAGCCCTCGTATATCTCAGTTTTAACTTTTATTTCCTTGGTTGATTGTGATGTCCTCATTCTTAAAACAGCTTTAAGCTATTTTCAATATCTATGATACGATGGTGATTCAAATAAAAACTTTAAAAGTGCTCTAAAATTTAGAAATCGCACGCAATTGTCTTGGAATCTGGCAACATTGTTAGACATGGTTTGAGAAGTCGCCGACAAATGGCAGCTCCATTGGTAAAATGCACCAGAGAGGAGCAGCGTTGCGGTTGACAATGGCAATATGGTATGAATGTCTATTATTGTACGAAAAAACTAAGAAATCTAAAACACTCGTGCTTACTTTCTTCTGAAATGAAGGACGGGGTCATTTTGAAGCACTAGGTGGGGGGGGGGGGGGGCTACCAGTGGTTCGCATTCCCAACCCAAGAATCACCTTCCTGCAATCAAATCAAAATGCCTAAACGCTAAACCCTCCCCTGCATCTTCTTCATCCGCTTTAATCCCCCTCAGTGATTTTCACGTATTTGATTTTCACCATCGTACATTACATTAAGATAATGGACATACTTTCTATACTAAACGTGGATACTAAAACTAAGTTTATATTTAAAAAAATACGTAAAAATTGAGTAATCTCTTAGAAAACATGGGAACGGTTTTCGGCAAATGATATTGAAAGGAAGTGTTTAAAATTTCTTAGTTTCATCGAAAAATAGCGATTTTAAAACTTTTTTATGCCTGTTTTATTGTTTCGCAAAAAACTCATTTGTTTTTAAAACATCACGAGTGTATTTTTTGAAATCTTGTACGTGGAAGAGTTTTAAAATCGTTGCATCAGTTAAAAACAAAATCTTAAATTTAATAATTAAAAAAAACCTTTAAAGTTAATTCAAAACGAGTAATGTTTTTAAAAATAGTTTTATAAACTTGAATGGAATACAATCGTATATTGATTTTCCTTCCTCTCCCATGCAAAGTTGAAGCAAAAAATTGATCCCAGTAGTCTTTAATCTCCCTTTGCAACTTTCTAACGTCTAAACCAATTTTTTTTTCATCAGAAAGAGTTATGTTTATTTTAATATGGCTGTATATGCTGAAGGGGGGAAGGATAGATAGAAAACGAAGAATTTTTATATTATTTTTCTCTGATATTAGGCTTCATCAAAGAAAGTAATATTAAAGGAAAAGCAGGAGCAGCGAAAGAAATACGCGGCAGCATCTGATTTTTCATTTTCTTTGACGGAAGAGGTTCCAATTTCTCCCTCGGTCTATCTCATTTTCAATTTTCCTTACTTCTGGAAATTCTAAATGGGTGGATGATAAAGATAGGAGCGGGGGTTGGGGGGTTGGAGGAGCGTCTGGAGGGCAAAGGATTATATGGAGGGTTTTGGAAGTTTGGTATCTTTTTATTTTCACTTCCCCTCTGAAGTGGAGATCGTTTCGGGGAGGGTGGATTCAACGACAAGGAGGTAAAAATCAATGAAGTCGCGTGGAAACAGTGATCACCGAGGATAAAAAGAAGAAGAGAAAGGAGGCGGGAAAGGGGGTGAGAAGGAAGCGGGTGGATGGGATGAGGTTAATCGATTCAAAAAAGGGAAATTGGAAGAATTCTCGAAGCGGTCACATGATTTTAATCTCTTCCGCTATCACGTGATGCACCCTCATCATTTAAGAGGATTGCGGAGGTGGGGGAGGGGTATCGTTTCGGTTGCCAAAATACTAATGGTAATTTTAGGATTAATTTAAATAGTGATAAGTAAAGTCGTTTGTACACTTTAGGAATTATAAAAAATACGATTGTGTATTAGCGGAGCTGGTTTTCTTTCTCTTTTGTTGTTTTTTATTTTATTGTTTATAGCTTGCTTAGAAAGGATTATGGCATACTATATGACTAAAAATTTAGTAAAAGATATACACTACATAGACAAAAGTATTTGGACACCGCAATTTTTTTCAGAAAAATTACTTTATATAACAAGATAATAAGAAAGGAAGAAAAGAAACCGCTCTTCCACATAAATTTATGTGGAATAGTTGTTTCTTTTTCTTCCTTTCTTTTTAACCTTGTGTCCACAGTTTTGGCTGTTTATGTAATTTATTACTATTGCTTTATTATTTTGCTTGTAATAAAGAGGCAACACGTCGAAGCATACTTTCCACAAGTTGTCTGTAGGTTTCGGCAGGAATTCATCTTGCAAGGCTTTAGAAGAGATTATTGCGAAGACGGGCGTGGTTCGTGTTTTCGTACCACAAGTACTCAGTTTGTCCCACAAGTACTCAGTCGAATTGAGATCGGGGCTCTGAGCAGGCCAATCAAGCAAATTCACCTCATTTTCACGAAACCAGTCCTGCACACGCTTTGCAGTATGGCATGGAGATCGATCCTGTTGAAAAAACAACCGTCACTTCAGTAGTGTTGCCACCGTGCAGGCAGGGCCGAATTATCCAGAATGTCGAGGTTCATGGAACCAGAAACAAGAACCAGTGGGTCTAGTCCTAACCAGGAAAAACAACTCCACACCATGATGGACCTTCCACCAAACTTCGCCGTTGGAACAACACAGTCTGGAAGAAATCGTTCTCCGAGTTGTCGCCACACCCAAACACTTCATCAGACTGGAAAAGTGAATACCGTTACTCATCGCTCCAAAGAACAATTTACGTTCTTCAACGGTTCAGGAACCATGCTCGACACATCAGGGCAAGATTTAACATTTGTAATCATCAGCTTGTGTACAGGTGCTCTATTATGATGACCAATCCTCTGTAACTCTCTACGGATAGTTTTCTTACTAATGGCCCCCTGATGCATTTATAACCTCTTCAGCATCGAAGCCGCCTGATGGTGACTGGTTTGGTTTCCTTTGGTTGGTATTAACGTCCCTTTCAACTACTAAGATCATATCAGCACGGCGTTATAGGGGCCGCAAATATTGCCTCGCAAAGGATACTTTTGTGACGTGGCCTGCCCACTACTATTATCAAACCCCACTAAGCACTGGAATAGCGGTTGGACGGGACTAGTCAGGGGTTGAGGCACCGCAGAGGGCAAACACGTCAAAGGTGTGTAAACTTAACTACAAAAATTGACTGACACACAAGTACAGCTAATCACCATGCTTTATTCCTACTATGCTGCATACGTGTACACATTTAAACTTATAATAGAGATATTCAATTATCTTAGTCGCTTTAACCTGCAACACTAGTCTATAAGTGGCCCCAGATACTTAAATAGGATAATTTACTTATTGTTCTAAATTTAAGTACAAAGGTGGCAGCACTAAATTCAGCTCCACACCTTGAGGTGAACTGATTGATCAGGTGCCGGGGTCCACATCTCCATAACTTCCTGTTATGCTCAGGGTACACAAAAAGGAGGAGAACTTAGCCAGTAATCAGTGCCACCTGGCCAGGGACACGGAATCAAATATTCCATATTCCACAATTGAACGCCAGAAGGCGCAATGTGATTCCTTTGGTACGTTTGAGGGGAAACACAGGAACCCCAGTTCCCGTTCCATGCGAGAGAAGCACGTTACTAGTCCCCTTCACGCCCCCTTAAATCCTCTCAACATAGAACTTCCCACGGCACGCGATCTTCTCACACCTCAACCTATTCATATGCTTTATGCTTAAATTTTAAGTTCATTTCACTAGATTCCATTAATAACAGTTCTATCTGAATGTAATACAACAACAGAGTTATGCTACACAGCGAAAGTTACAATTGGAGGGCATTCAGTTTGCTTTACACAGGGCACGAACGTTATTACGCATTACTCAATCAACAATTATTACGGATAAGTGCTTCTCTCAGGTAATATTTGCTACGTACAACATGATGCACACACTCGAAGTTAATCTTGCAATAATGGAACATGCGAAGTTTTAAACTTGAGGGAACAAACGCGCGGCGATAAAAGTACGGGAAACTGAACTCACCCACGTTGACCTCTCATTGCACACGCTGCGGGTCGCATGACCCGATGGCGGCACTTACACTCGGGCTGCTTCGATCCGGCGAATTCCATAGAGCATGGAACACACATATGGCGGAAAAATGCCTGTACGTTGTCAGTAAGACTTGCAGTCGCAAATGCATATATTCTGAAGGAATTTGGAAGTGAACGCAATTATTTCTGTTCGCCTTTAACTTCTTGAAAAGCTCGGCCGCGCTGCTCTCGAACTCTCAACATGGCGGACGGCCATTCCACAACATCGTCTTTTTACACAAGAAAGACAACTCATTCAGCAAACGCCCGTTCACTTCGAAAGCTAAAATTCAACTCATATAAAGAAAAATAATAAAAGTCCACAACAATATAAAAACAAAAGTTCGCCCGTTTTTTCGGAACATGTAAGATAACAATATCAACCAACAATACCTGAACGCTGCCAGGTCGCAAAAGAGCGACAGCGGCCAGGCAAGTTAAAAATTCTTTAACAATAAGAAAATTAAAACTTATTGCAACTAAAAATTATAAAGACAATGAACGGGGCCCACGCGCAGTTTGCGCGATAATTAGTTTTATCAAATTCAATTGATTCTAATTGTTTCGTTTGATGAACTCACACTTTCTCCTTTATTTATAGTTTTGTGATTGATTGATGTTAAAAATTGTTGCTCAGACAACAATGGTCAGGTGACTTTTCAGTTCCGGCTTGAGCTTTAAGTGAGCGCCAACAATGCTTAAACGTGCAACAACAATGCCAAACTGTTTCCGTGACGAACCCACATGTTCTCCTTTATATATAGTTGGATTATTTATTGCAGCGTAAAATACGACAAACAACAACATCACAACAACAACGCACTGAAAAACGACACTGCTCATCCAATTCACCCATACCTGGGCACAACTCTCACAACGGGCACACAAAACACTCGACCGCCCCCTCCCATTCATTCCACGACCAAAACACAACATTGCAACGCAAAATAAAGTTAGAAAACGTTATCAACTCCACACACATTCACAAAACAGTTTCACTTAACACACACACCACTTGCTCAAAACATATACACAACATAATTTGCCTCTGCCGGGCGCAGCGCATTATACTGACATTCAAATATCACACTTTAACGTGCAGCCGGCAAACGACTACACAGAACCAACGGCTTTACTTCACTTCCGAAGGAAGTGCGTGATATCAGAATTCCTCCTGAAAAATCCTCGTCGTCCTCGGCCGGGATGGAACCCGCGTACTCGGGCATCACAGCCTGATGATGAGCCTTTACTGTCTACGAAAACGTTCTTGATATTTAATTTTTACATTAAATTTTATTTTCATATATCATTTTCATCGTTTGTATTTATAAAGAATTAAAGGAACTAATATTGTTCCATTTAATTTAAAATTTTCAATTTACCACCATATCCGACTCTGAGAGCTTGTTTACCATCTGGGCACCTGGTCTCCAAGTTTGGAACCTACTTAACAGTCATCTTATCATCATATTCGACTCGGACTGTGTTATCAGCTGGACTTAAGGTCATTGAATGTCAACATCTGCCCAAAATTACTTCTAGAAAAACCCTTCAACGTTTGTAACCTACAAGAAGTCATCTTGAGTTTTAACATCCGAGTGCTCAAATTAACTTTCATCGAAAATAAAATAAATTTAATCTGTACATTTTATTACATAAAAAATGTTTTATTTAGTTAATAGGAGCAGTATTATGATCCATCCTTCCACCGACATAAAAAATATCATATCATTACTTATCATATACTTAAAATAAAATAGCATATCATTACTTTTAAAAAGTCTGTATGCTTAGGGGTGCGAATCCGAGCTCGTTGTCTTAATGAGTCTACAGCATACACTGAATGATTAATTTATTCGAGACACCTTTTACGGAAAATGGATCGGCCTCCCAGTGACATCCAAAAATGGAACAAGCCGAAGGGGTGTATAAAAGAGATACATTGGATCACAAGTTGCAGTCAGCAGCAGAAGTGGACTGAATATGGGTAAATCCAAGGATCTGACCGACTTTGAACGAGGCATGATGTTGGAGCTCGACGGGTGCAGTTGGAGCATTTCGCAAACCACGAACCTCCTCGGGTTTTCCCGTGCAACAGTGTCAAGGGTATTCCGTGAATGGCAGTTATGCCAAAAAACAACCTCTAACAAACACAACTCCGGACGAAACAAGGCCGTGGATGAACGAGGCCAACGGCGACTGGCACGAATCATCTACAGCAACAGGACGGGAACAGTCAACAAATTGCAGCGCAGTTCAATGAGGGAGCATCCCAACCCATTTCGGAGCACACAATACGGCGCACATTGGACCGAGCTGGGTTTAACAACAATACGGCGCACATTATGGGCACACAGGCATCGCTACTGTACACTGGATTAGTGGAAGAAGGTCGCCTGGTCCGAAGAATCACGGTTCCTACTTCATCATGCGGACGGCAGACTGCGCATCTGGCGCAGACAGCACGAGGCCATGGACCCATCCTGTCAGCAGACAACCGTACAGGCGGGTGGAGAAGTGCTGGTCTGGGGTGTCTTCTCTTGGGACACACTGGATCCTCTGATATCCGTAGACACGTCCTTGAATGCGACACACTACCTGAACATTGTTACAGATCAGGTGCACCCGTTCATGATGACTGTGTTCGCTGGTGGTGACAGACAGTTTCAGCAGGACAGTGCTCCCTGTCCTCGTGCTCGAATGGTCTTGGACTGGTTCGAGAAACATGATGCGGGCTTCCACCTGCTTCAGTGGCCAGCTCGGTCGCTCGGTCGTCCGATCTCAACCCCATCGAGCATTTATGGGATGAAGTGGAGAGAACCATCCGACGCCTTCCCACACTACCGTGCAACCTGCGCCAATTACGGGACGCTGTGATATCAGCCTGGGCTGCTATTCCTCCGCAACGGTTTCAACACCTTGTTGAATCTATGCCAGCATGCATTCAGGCAGTTCTCGCTGCTAAAGGAAGCGCAACACGCTATTAGCGGGGTGTCTCTAATAAATTGGTCGTTCAGTGTATATTTTATTAGCATTTAGATTCATAAGAAAATTTTTAAAAGCACTTCAGCGAGAAGAAGCAATTTTTTGGTGCATGAAGCGCTTGTACATCATCTTAAATATGTTATGGCTTCATTATCAGTTTACATATTAAAAACTTTTCTTTTTCTCAAGCTTGAAAACACCATTTTCTTCATCACGTTAACCGCTCTATCGCTTTAATGACAAGGTTTATCGTCGATTATTCTATTTCACTCTCAAGTGTACCCTATCCCCTCCCCATCTTCGATCATCCTCTTTAATAGGCAAATAATGAATTCATCCGTTTGGGAAGGGCTCTAGGATTTTAAAAAGGGGATCAGAAAAGATTTAATTATTTACGGAGGAATAATTGCCTGAATATAAGAGCTCCGATTACTGAAAGCGAATCTTCGGAATCAAATTTTAATAACAGAAGAGAAAGAGACGCGTACCATAACCGTCTGTTCATTTAAGTTCCCCTGGCTTAATTAATTTCAAAATAGTAACCCAAAACTCGAGAATGTTTTCTATTCATTTTATGTTACTGAAAGAAGCAGGTAGCTTATAAAACTCAGTCATATACACTGTCAATAAGCACACACACACACCTATTAGTGCGTTGTGTCTCCTCGCCTTCAAAACAGCCTGAATTCATCAAGGTGCTGAAAGTGTTCCTGCAGTATTATGACCAAGGGACCATTTTCTCGAACGTAGTATTTCGAAAATCGAAAAGAATGTCTTGTGCTTGTCATTCCCGTTCGAATAACATATTACATGCCCACCATGCAGACATGAGCGCGTCACGTAATTCTCGAAAATTTGAGGAGGGTGCGCCGTGGAGTAAATATCTTTCCAAATCACCTCACAAATATTCAATCAGATTTTGATCCGGCGAATGGGAGAGCCACTACAGCAAAGAAAAGTCATCATGGTGATCCGTGATTTGTACACCGGCGCATATTTTGCCGGAAGTATCAATAATCAATTTTTTGCGAATAAACTATCAAATTTTCGGAATGACTTGGTCGGCAACGATGCTTACGTACGCTGTGACATCCAGACATGAATTCAGGAATATCAGTAAAACGTGTGCCAGGTAAACGTTTCCCACAACATGACACTGCCACCACGCGCTTGCACAGTTGTTGACATTCATGAGGGGTTTATGAATTCGTTTTGTTTGCGCCAAATTTTTTGTCTGCCATCAAAAATTCGAGTAATCCGACCCAACCACCTTTTGCTAGTCGTCGATGGTCTAGTGTTGGTGTTGGTTTGTTCACAGAAGGCATGCTTTCTTGTTCGTGTACGATACCAACGGTACCCAAAATAGCCGTCAGCTGTTGTACCCTATCTTCAATAGCATGCGTTTACGGGTACGTTGTGAGATGGCTGATTGAGCAGTAAGGTCAATTTCGAACATAAATTGGGCAACACTGGCCTATCTGTTGGGAGAGGAAGTCAAAAGGAATTTTTTGCTCTTAGGTCCTGATGAAAAGCAACTTAACAAGAATTTTTGTTACAAGATAATTCGTCCACCACTTGTGCACCTATGTCCGATTCCAAAATTAACTCATTATTTATAGACAGAAGTACTGAGACGAACAACTACACACAAAATTTTAATCAATAACTTGAGGTTAACTTTAACAGATCGTAAACCTCGTGACGATGGCAAACATCGTCCGCCACATTGTTTTTACTCGACACATCATCCATCCGCTGATGGGATGAGGCGTCAGGAGGAAGCGATAAAAACAAAGTGAAACAGGAAGAGCGGGTCTTTTTCTGGTGAAATGTGAGAATGGAAGTAGACAAACAGGAGTGATGTAAGAAGGGAGATCGCGACAAAAGAAGCTGTGTTGTGAAAGAGGGAAAGCCCTCGGACTCTGAAGTGATACCAAGGTTGCTCAACGAGAACGTAAATGTCTTGAGCTATTCTCCGTCGATAACTGAGGACGGAAAGGTGTTAGCCGAGTCTGGAGTGACAACAGCGTCTTTACAGATAAGTGAAGTTGTTGTAGGGCGCCATTCCCATATCTAGACAACGAGCGTTGCAAGAATGAAGATGCGCCTTCGTTGTTCGTGCTTTATATAGTAAATTACAGTTAAGTGAACGTATTGATGTCCCTTTTTGCAAAAACCCGTTCACTTATAACGTCGTGCAATTCGACACAATAGTAGCAACGTATACTTAATAACTTGTCACGATTAACTTTGAATGAACTTACGAACTGTGGAATTCCGCCTGGTAAACAGATAATAGGCTATTGGCCATTAGAATTACATGCGTATTTGGAAGACAATGTCGGTTTCATTTTCACAAGAGAACAATGTTAATTTGAATGGACTGTAAATGCATGCCTGGTGTGAGCGTTTGTTCTTCGAATTTATTATACTTATCCTAATGTATGGACTCTAATTTAAGGTATGGACTCTAATTTCATACTTCAAAATGAAAAGCCTGTAAATGCATGATCAACATTGGGTTTTCGAACTTATTGTCGTGCTTGTGCTAATGCATGGAATGTAATTTGCTACAAAAGGAAACGACTGTAAATGCTTATTGAAGGGACAAGTTAGGGGTGCGGAGCAGACACCCTAAGAACATCAGCCTTACACTTGTCTACTCAACTACTGAATACAGTGCCCCAATTTGGAATCGGAGATTTCATGTCAAACTGGCAGATGTCCAATTAAACCACACAATGAGGCTCATATAAGGTACAGTTCGTTCTTCTCCACACTCATGGCTCCCAACACTTAGCAACATAGCCCCACCTTGGATCATAAGAGAACAGGCAAAAATCATGATCCTCCAACACCTAAGGACAAAGCCTGAGCTACCTATCAACATCATTAGGAATAATCCTCCTTTTAGGAGAATCAGGTTGAGACGCCTTGTCTGGGCCTTCGGCGATACGTCCAGCGTATCCTGGTTGGAACATTGGTCCGACGACAATTTCACCAACAAGCACTTAATTGAAGATCCAACAGTTAAATCTCCTGGCATTAATCTTTCTAGAAAGCTATGGACCAGGCTGAACAGGATCCGTACAAGATAGGGCTGGTGCAGAGAATGGCTGTTCAAAAGTGGGTTTACAAATATATGGTTTCTCTCCCGCTCCACAAGAAATGGACCATATTGTATCAGATTGCCAAGAGCGTTAGTTTACTGGTGGACTAACAGAACTACACCGTAACTGATGATGCCCCTAGCTTGGATTTCCCAACTAGATATTGAATTGAAGGGCAACCTCTATTTATACATTGTTATATTAACTTTCTTTTTGCTGTAAATTTTTATATCATACGCAAAAATAAAAGAATACATAAACGGTTTCAATTTCCTTCGAATAAAATAGCATACGATTTAGAAAAAAAGTGAAAAAAAAATGGGAGGGGTAAGCACGGAAAATCCTTTGACGTTTAATATCTTTGCATAAAACCTTTATATGATAGTCATAAAACTGACAGAAACTGTAAATGGAAAAGGTTCTTCCGAACCCGTTTCTGCTCGACGGAGAAAATCTTGCATGCGTCCAGCATGTCTCTTATGTTCATTGTTCATTTTCTTTTAATTACAGTAATCCCTCCTTATCCGCGAGGTTTGGTTCGCGAAACTTCTGGTTCGCGGATAACGGGACCAAAGCTTTAAGAGAAAACAGGGCTTAAGGGATATCAAATTGCCAGTCGACTCAAAGTTAAAGATGATTGTTATTTATTTTAATCATTTTAGTCTTTTCGTTTTTCTTTATCGTGCGAATAGTGGATTGGTTTAGTCCTAATATTCGGCTGGCATGGCATCAGTATTCCTCTTTCCCTCAATCAACAAGAACGAAAAAAAACCTTTTTTGCTCGTTTTGAACTGTTTTTCTTTATTGAAGCCATTATAGTATGTGCCAATGGTGCGTGTTTGTAAACAGAAGGTTCGTAAAATGTCATTCTGGTCTGTATTTACAGTTCACTCTCGCTGCCGGACTGTGTAAGCAATCTGCTTTAGTGATCTCAAAAAACTGTGAGCATGACTTTCCCGGGGATGACGCTGTACAAAGAGAATTCAACGCCTGGTTCAAACAATAGTCCACAGAATTTTATCTTTCTGGTTTTGAGGGGCTTGTGAAAAGATGGGACAAATGCCTCATTGTGTAGGGAAATTATGTCGAGAAATAAAAGTAGTTTTCAGTTCAACTCTTATTTGTTTCATATCTGTATCCATTTATAACTTACTTACTGATTTATCCTCGTACGTGCAGTCAAGCATGTTCAGATTTCTTTTGAAATTGGTTTGAAAAACCCAGATTTTTTATACTTAAACGCTAATTTTAGGGAAATGAATTATTGCATAAAATGCATACTGAGGCATCCCGCATCAAAGAACCAGCTGTAAAACGCTCCTATCAGAGCATAAAAAAGGCGAATATGTCTTTAAAGTAAAAGACCCTGATCGAAAAGGGGGTACCAGCTCTCTTATTCCACCTTCCTCAGCATCTTCAAAAAATTTCCTCAAAATTTTTTGGCATGCAAACAAATGCTCGCTGTTTTTACAAAGACCGAGAGAAGTAGCAAAGGAGACAGTAGCAGGAAGAGATTGGTGGTGGGAGATACAGAGATTGTGGTTGTAGCAGAAGAAATGGCCTTGAGAGAACAGATGGGGGTAGTGGGAAAGACTGAAGGAGGCAGTGACAGTAAGTGAGAAAACAATGGCTGTGAGAGAGGAGACAATGATAATGGGAAAGAGTGAAGTAAACAGTGGAAGTGGGGGAGGGTGGAGCCAGTGGTAGTGAGAAGATAGAGGGAGACTGTGACAGTAATTGAGAAGACAACGACTGTCTTCGACAACGACAACGAGAGGAGACAATGATAATGGGAAAGAGTGAAGTAAACAGTGGAAGTGGGGAAGAGTGAAGGAGCCAGTGACAGTGGGGAAGAGTGAAGGAGCCAGTGGCAGTGAGAAGAGAAGACCGTGATAGGACATAAGAACATACTCGCCTTTTTTGTGCTCTGACAAGAGCATTTTACATCTGGTAGGAATTAAGGTGCGTCTCAAAAGTTTAAAGAAACATGTTTTTGTTCAAAAGAAAAAAGACTATTGAAGGAACATACAAATGCATTAATTACTGGCTGTACAAAGCACTTAAAAGAAACTTCTGAAAAATTATTCATGAAAACATAATAGAAATAAAAATATTCAACAAAATGGAATTTGCGTTTCTCAAAAGTTTAAAGAACGACTGAAAAAACATTACATGAATTATACAATAGCTTAAATTGAACGACCATTTGCCTTGATCGTTTCAAAAACTCTGTTCGGCATTGAGTTTATGAGGTTGAACAATGTTTCTGGTCTTACATTGTACCATGCATCTTCAATTGCTCTTTTCAATTCATCAGTCGAAGAAAATTGACGTCCGCCGGCATAAACTGCACGAGACATGATTCCCCATAGATTCTCTATAGGGTTCAAGTCTGGGCTTCCTGGGGACACGTCATAACGTAAATATTTTGTTTTCTGAACCACTCCATTGTTGATCGTGAAGTATGGATGCTGGCGTTATCCTGCTGGAACACGAATTCCAGGCCACACTAATGATCACAGACGGGAACAGATACTGTGTAAGGGTTTCTTGGTATGTCAGCGAATTTTCTCCTCCACTGATGAAAGCCAAATTTGTGGTACCGTTGAATGCGAAGTCGGCCCAAACCATGACAGAACCACTTCCTTGTTGTCTTGAGTAAAAGGTCTGCGGTTTCTGTCGTAGGTCGTGCCTGTATGATGCCCACCATCAGGACCATCCAAGTTCCACTTCTTTTCAACACTGAACAACACCGACATCCATTCGTCTTTCCAGGCCATGTATTCTTGTGCCCAACTTAGCCTTTCTTGAATGCGCTTGGCAGTCAGAGGCGGTTTCTTCGTCTTATTTGGAGACATGTCCACTCGCAATTATTCGCCAGTGTACAGTGTCTTTCGATATGTTTAACCCAGTCATGTCTTGTATCTGGCGAATAGAAAGATTTTGTGTGGCTGCCAGTCGTATAATGTGTCTGTCATGCGAGTTGAGGTAACTTTGGGACGACCAGATCGTGGTTTTTGGTGGAACGATGAACTCCTCTTCAAAACATTATAAACCCCATTTGTGGATCTTCCAGTAATTGTGACGATATCAGCAACAGATAGTCCGTTGGCTTTCAATCGCCAGATTTCAACCACTTCATCGATTGTGAATTGAGATTGGCGAGGCATTATCGTAGGTCAATTGTGAGTGGAAGAAAAGCTTTCTTTGAAAAAAATGACGAACTCTGCAACAGATTAATACCCTGTCGCTCGCAAATTTACATATTGGATGTCTCCATTCAGCATCTGAGGGTAGTTCTTTAAACTTTTGAGACAAGCAAAATTTCATTTTGTTGAATATTTTTATTTCTATTATGTTTTCGTGAGTAATATTTTCAGGAGTTTCTTTTAAGTACTTTGTACAGCCAGTAATTAAAGCATTTGTATGTAGCTTCAATAGTCTTTTTTCTTTTGAACAATAACATGTTTCTTTAAACTTTTGAGACGCACCTTATATTTTTAAGAAATCGTAATGTTATATTTAAAACCGCCGTCTCTGAGTGGAAACAAAAAAATTATAAAGCGATAGTATAAAAATGTAATATAAAATGACCAGCTGATCACACAAACAGAGAGTCCTCATGTAATTTAAAGTGAGCGCAGGTCTCCCACCCAGGCACAATACTTTACAGGATGAGCTTAAAGTCGCGCACAACAAAGTTTAGCTACCCGTAAAAATATCAAAATACGCTTTTGTTTTCGCGAAAAAGAAAGTCATTCCAACATTTATTGTAATACCTAAAGTTGTTGTGATAAAAATAAAAGCCAACATTTCAACTATTCAAATCTCCGTGATACTTTACTTTCATTTAAATTCTCAAACTGGAACTTTTACGGGCAGCTAAACTTTGATGTGCGCGACTTTAAACTCATCCTGTGTAATAAACTAAATGTTCAAAACTATTCTCTTCTTCGATACAAAACCCAATAATTAAATTTATGCTCGCTTTTGCCCTTTATGAGACAACGTGTCATAAATTTTCATTGGTAAAAAAAATGTTGCCTACAAATATCATTTGGTGACCCCCGGAACCCTTATGATAAGCTGACAATTTATGGTGCGTGTGCGCTGTCACTTTAAACAATTCTTAATACTCTTAATACCTTAGACCGGATTTTTGTGCGCACAAAAAAATCGCGTGTATATCAAATACTTAAATATGCGTTCACAGATCCCTTCTGATGATAACGGCGACACTTTATATCGTCCCTCTACGCGCTGCTTTACTTTATACTACTTTTGCGCCTCACAGTATTTTACGTGTACAAAAAAAAACTACGTGCAGGAGTAGGTTAATTTTGAACACATGTATCTCGCCAACGGATAAACATTTCTGAACGAAACAAAAATCGCCCTTTAGGTTAATGTCTTAAAGAATGTATGGTGTAAAGGAGAATCATTTGCCAAGCATTTAAAGTATAGAAATGGTGGGCTGGATAAAAAAAAAAGTTTTTGTTTTTTTCTCAGGAACCGCCCATCGAACTAATGGTGCCTCCATAAGCCCCCTAAGGCCCACTCTTAAGGCCCATACTTAATACAAAAGGAACCAATCGATTTGCTCAATTTGCCTAAGCCCTGTTCAAATTTGACCCTGTACTGTATCATGGTTACAATTGTTCCGATGGGCATACAAATGATCGCTGGCGGAATGCTTTGGATACTTTAAAATCAGCAACTGAAAATTTCGTGTCACTTAACACTTTGTGAATTATTTTTTAGTCTCTTGAAGTTTTATCTTTACACGGTTTTTTAATTAAACAGTTCACAGAGCATAATCTATGCCACCATGTCATCATCTCTTTTACTCTTTAAGATGTGATGCTATATCCCAATGCGACATCTCTTGGGGCTTGCAAGAGAAATTACTTCTGTGACACTCCTAGAGATAATCAACAGAATGCAATGCGAGAAGGGAAATTTCATTTTCTTCTCATCATTCTGCGAAGAAGAAGAAAATTAAAACTATTCTATATTTGTGGCAGTTACATATTGTTTGGTAACATTGTTCTCCCTGGCGAATAATTCAATTAGACAAAACAGGAAAAAAAATCCGTTTGCAATCTGATATGTAAATTTTTCTTTTCCATAATTCCATGAGGAAAATATAAAATTTATAAATAAGTTAAGTTTTACACTTTTATTAAACAACTGTTGATAAAATATAATTCTATAATAAATAAAAACTCTACCCTCACACACAAACTTTTTTACCTATTTTTCCACACATGAAGTTCAAAATTCGTTTCTGTTCTGCAAGTGAATAATCAGAAGGATCTCTGGATCGCCAGATTCGATATGGAAAAGGCATATTCATTTTAAGCTTAACAAGAATAATAAAAATTCATATACTTCACTAAATTCAGAATTAAAATTATTTTTCTTTTACAAATTGCAATAAAAATTTAAAGTTGATAAAAATACAGGGTGATTATAATTAAAGTTTAAGTTCCAAAACGCTATAAAAAAAGAACCACTTAGTAGAATGACGTCCAATTGGAACGGAATGTTATTGTAGAAGGGGGAAAGCTTATGGCATAAGAAAAAAAAAGTAGGTCCAAATTTTAGCAACAGATGGCGCTGTAAGCGTCAGAATATGTAAATGTGTAAATGGTTACACGGCTTTTCCTCATTTCGCGTCCGAAAAGTTCGCCATGGGTGTCCCATTGAAGGACCGCGATCTGCTTGTAAAGTATTTTTACAAGAACAATGATTCCGCACCAGTAGCTCTGCACATGTTTTGCGCCAGTCTCCCGCAATTTAAAAAACCGATTTGATGGATGCTTTGCACACTGAACAGTACATTTGGTTTAACGTGCAACTTACACCTTAGCCTTTGTTTTACGATTCATTTGTCATTTGTAGTTGAAATTCTGATGCTTACAGTGCCATCTGTTGCTAAAATTTGGACCTACTTTTTTTTTCTTATGCCATAAGCTTTCCCTCTTCTTCAATAACATTCCGTTCCAATTGGACGTCATTCTACTAAGTGGTTCTTTTTTTTATAGCGTTTTGAAACTTAAACTTTAATTATAATCACCCTGTACTTTCCCCGATAATCCAGTGTAAAATAAACATTTTTCATCATCTCCCTCTATCGAACTTACTCGTAATCTTGAGTTCTTTGAATAAAGTGAATCTCTCATTAAGTGCATTAATTTCTGCTTGTAATTTCTTGGTCTACAGTAGTGTGCAAATTAATGTGAACAAGAGGGAATTTTCGGAATTTTTATTGAAACAAAAAATTATTGCAATATGTTACATTTAATATGAAATGTGATCACCCCTGGCTTGTATAACTTAATTGACACGTCTTCCAGCAGTCTTAAAAAAGGTAAATATAATAAAATCTTGTAAACATTCCAAGTAGGAGCTTTAGCAGTGAAGCGGAAATACATTTATAAATTTATTAAAAAGAAATTACCCCCCCCCCCCAGTAGGGGAAGGCAAGTGGCAGATCCTGCGGTCATTTATTTTTACCCTTTTATCTGCACTTTTTACCTCTCCCCAAGTTTTTAATCAAGAAAATCGATTTTATCGAACTTAATATGTATAAAATGTAAAAAACTCGTATTTTCTTTCCTTTTTCATCATTTCCGAACATATGATATATAATATGCCTATGTTGCCATAGTTTTAAGGACGAAGTGACTGCCATCCCCGCAAATCCGACCCCCCTGGAACAATTGGGCAACTTCTAAGTACTGTATTTCTTCCCTAGAGGAATCTAGATACCGAATTTCAGCCTTTACGTACCTAATTAGCATACAGATATGTTGCCCTCCCTGAATCCCACTCCCGTAGTTCTGACCCCAGTGTACCAATCAAAACCAAGCTAAAGAGTACAAATGGGCATGCCCATAGTAAGCTCCATTCCGAATTTCAACCTTCTACCTCAAAAAATGTAGATATTATGAAGGGGTACACAATTAAGACATTTTACAACCAATAAATAGCTCCATTCTTTCGCTACTTAATAATATAGATTATGAGCACTTGAGCAATCGTGCGTCGACAAAGCGATTTCACGTGCGCGCGCCCATGTCAGTTATGCTTAAAAGATGAACAGAAAGTAACAATGTATTCCTTCTTGACAAATCGATTGTTATATGACATGCCTATATCTTTGTATTCTTTACACTCACTGTTTTAGCACGTGAATTCGACTTGAAGGGGTCCAAGAAAAAGTCTGAAAAATTGATACGGCCGAGCTAAGACTTTGATGGTCATATTTCTGAAAACAGAATTTGAAAAACTTAATTCGTTTTCAAGTTAT
This sequence comes from Rhysida immarginata, assembly GCA_023313115.1. NCBI lineage: Eukaryota > Metazoa > Arthropoda > Chilopoda > Scolopendromorpha > Scolopendridae > Rhysida > Rhysida immarginata. The sequence goes on from JAHWFO010058569.1 coordinate 50,055, forward strand.
CGTGCAAACGGCGGACGGCCGGATAAACGTACAGACCAAGGGCGCATTCTTATAGGGAGAAATATCAAAACATAAACATTGAATATCCGCCATGTTTTGAGGGCATCGAGACCCATGGCTGCCATGGCTCTGAACTTATCCTACTGTTTTACAATACACCCAAACACGCAACAACTCGTTACCATCGTTATACAATAACAAGTCGGGCAAAAACGGCGCACTTCGATGAGTATCAGTATAGGATTGCCTTCCTCTTGCCCTCAAAAAATGGCAGCTGTACCCATCATTCAATGCGAAGATATTTTCCCCTGTAAGTAGCTTTTATGATAAAGCTCCTAATAAAGAGTATAAACCTAACATCATAATTTCCAAACTCAGTAATATAATCAACGTACGCTTATATTTAGACATAAAAATTCAACCCCCTAAAATAACAAATATAATTTCAATAAAATAAAAGTCCATAAACACAAGTTTTGTAAACCTAAGATTTATTTATTAATCAAAATATTATATTAAATGTTAATATTTTATTTAAACTACGTCTTGAAATCTTCACTACATTAATAATTGTCGCAACTTTCGCTATTACATTTATAATTACATCTGTGTGGCATATTACCTTTACTTCATCGTCGCGAAACCATACTTTGAGAATATCATCATTTCGTTGCTTGTACAGTTCATTTTCCGCGTTCTTACCTTAAGAATTGCCCACAAGTTTTCAGTCGGAGGTCGGGCGAATTTTCTGGCCAATCTAAACGCTTAACATCATTTTCTTCAATAAATTTTTTTTCACTTTTTCCGACATATGGCACAGAGCAACATCTTGTTGGAAAATGTCGTGTCCCGTTGTCCACTGTTCCTTCAGCTTAGAAATTGTTTTTCTTTTAACCACTTCAAAATATTTTTTTCGGAATTCATCATTCCAATGATTGGCAACTGTGATCCTGGCCCATGAACAGAAAAACTCCCCTAAAACATTTTTAACCGGGTATTTCACACTAGTTGATGTGTTTAGGAGAGAGTTTCTCGCTGTGTGATTTCTTGACGTAGCGAGACCTCTAACCTTGCTCCACGAAATGGGTTTCATCTGAAAAAAGGACGTTTTCTCGTTGTTTTTCACCCCACTTTTCATACTTTCTTGCCCACAACAGTATCTGTTTTTCATCATTGGCATAGTTAAAAGTAGTTTTTCATAAGGACGGACAGCCTTACGACCAGCTTCTAGTAGCCTACGACGAACAATGGAGTCCTGAACATGAACAAATGACTGCAAATCAGTTGTAAATCAGGCCTGCCAAACTCAGGAAATCAAATTATGTCAAAATTCCCTCTTGCTCACATTAATTTGCACCCTACTATATTTTATTGGTTGGTTCGCTTGCAGTTTCATCTTCAAGAACCTTATCTGCATTAAGAATTCCCTCTGCAGCTTCCGTAGTGGATAATCCACAAGTTTCTCTTGTTTTGGATCTTCCTTTAAGTTGTGATTTGTAAAGTGTAGAGCTACAAAACTTTTTGGCATTTTAATTACTGTGTGACGGATTATTTTATACCTCATCCACTCTCATTCTGTATCTACGAGCGGTGTCTTCACCGAATTGTTTGCAACAAGTGACTTGACCACCACGTGTAACCTCAACTTCTACCTTATCTACTTCGTTTTTTCATACATTTAGGGCTATAATTAAAAAATTTTTAATATCCCAAAATGTTATTAATGCGCTAACCTTTCGATTTAAATAAAGTTGTATGTAATCGTAGAGTTGTCCTTTAATAAAATAACCGGCTGTTGATTCCTAATACAAATAGACTTTCTGGAATCGTCAATGAGTAAATAAATCGTTTTATGGCTCATCCATCACCGACACAAATGGTCTTTATTCAAAACTAATCGCAACAAAATTGAAACTACACGCTTCAGACATATGAAAATCAGCCGATTACGTGATAAATAAAATCTTGTAAACATTCCAAGGAGGAGCTTTAGCAGTGAAGCAGAAATACATTTATACGTTTATTAAAAAGAAACTAATATCCCCCCGCCTCCCGAGTAGGATAAGGCAAATCATCTATTTTAACCCCTTCATCTGCA
>JAHWFO010058569.1:57152-95636 GCA_023313115.1 Rhysida immarginata
CGGAACACAATTTGTCTCTCTCCTGACAGAAAACTTACAGAGCGAGAAATTTACGCGGGTTGATGCCTTCATGCGCGCCATCCTCCTAATCGACGCATATGCAAATCCGTCCTCCAGAATGACGCATGCGCAAAGTACAGCGAGAAATGACAGATAGGAAGAAAATCAAAGTGGAACAGATACGAGAGACATGTGACTTTCTCGCTTAACTAAAGAGAGTAGCTGCATATTTCGCTATGCATGATCTCAATAAAGTACTTGCTTGCTTAAAAAAATCGCTCTGCGAGGGGAAACTAGAAGCAAAAATTTTTAAAAATTCGAGGCGCATCCAGAAAGTAAGTTTCCCTATTAAAAAAAAACAAAAACTCACACTTACAGGAACATATTTATTGGCAACAAGTACAGGAATGTTTCAGCTATTTTTCAACATAGCCACCACCAGAATTGAGACACTTGTCGTATCGTGGGATCAACTTTTGTATCCCCCTGTTGTAGAACTCTGCCGCCTGTGAATGGAACCAGCGTGTGACAGACGTCTTCAGCTCTTCATCGTTGCCAAAACGCCCACCGGAGGACAGGAATTTCTTGACGTGCAAGAAAACGTGAAAATCGCTGGTTCTCCATCACGCGCTGCCGCACAAGCTCAACAACATCATCATTGATGAGGGATGGTCGCCCACTGCGCTCTTCATCAGGGACACTTTGACGACCTTCGGAAAACTGTCTACACCAGCGACGCACCATCTGCTTACTCATGATGTTCGGCCCATAGACCTGACAGAGCTGACGATGAATTTCAATTGGCGCAATGCTTTGTGCATTCAAGAACTTTATCACCGACCGAACCTCGCAGGCGGCGGGAGAAGAAATAAGAGCTTCCATTTCGGACCATTGCTACCACGCTACTGGCACGAGGCGGGACCTGTCCGGCTGGCATATGATTGATACGTCATAGATCTGTTATGCATGCGCAATTGACACGGCTAATTACGTTTACTTTAAAGGGGAAAACATCGGGAAACTTACATTCTGGATGCGCCTAGTATAAGTAGTTTTTCATCACAGCATTATAAAATCAGCTATGTTGGATTTGTAATTTATTTTGAACATAAAACATAATGGTATCAATCAATCCATTGAATGTAGTACAATTATTAAACGACGAATTTGTTGCTCAGGGACATGTTGCAATTCCTTTAACAATTCATGACATTGAATTAAAACAATCCATGATATTGAATTAAAACAATCCATGATATTGAATTAAAAATCATCTAACAGGTGAATAGTAAAACAATTTATTTTTATTATATTTACTTGCTAGGTTTTTTCATATTTAATACATGTATCATGTGCTGTGGCACAATACCATTTTTAAAAACTTTAAATTATATATCATTTTAAATCTTATTTTCCATTAATTTTTTGTCATGGTAATTAAACAACCAATAACTTTATGCAAGAAATAATTCAAAACTATCTACGAGCTCCAAACTACAATTTGGAAGAATTTGAAGATTTGCAAATTTGAGGATAATAATGATCACGAGGCAGCTGAATCTAATGAAGAGAATGAAGCTTCTGAAGCATCATCATTTATATCATTATTGCCAGAAACGAATAGTGAATCATATTTGAAGGAACCCAAACAGCTAGAATCAATTTCCAGTTCATATAAGAAAAAAGCAATAAAGTTCTGGGAAAGCAGTAAAACTACTTCGCATTTGAGCCTACGTCGTATTTGACATAGATTTAAACGGGTAGGATCCGTCACTAACTGTATAGATGGAGAACTCAACTAACACGCACGTTACAAATTGAGAAATGCAACCAGCTTCGACAACAAGTTTTATACGTGTTTGGCAATGATAAAAATCTAAACTTCATTATTCTGAGGTGGGTATTAGATTTTGCTCGTAAACTAGACTTACACACATTTAAAGCCTCAAAAGCCTGGTTACAAAAAACAACAAACAATAACATTGTTTCACGAAAAATAACAAAATTTGTAATACAGATTTAAGAAGTCATTTTGAAAATGATCAACTAGTAAGTACTGCAAATTTTTTTACACAAACATGCCGTTATCAGTTCCTTAATTTCGATACGTATCAAATATTAAACACCGATCAATTTGATTTCAATTAGAAATAAGAAAGGCGTTCAAATTTTACCTGGACTTTACTTTTTTATAAAATCAGGAAACTATACAAAACACACCCACACAAGTTATTTCTCAAAGAACTCTCCTTGCTACTCTACACTTTTTTCCAGCATTCTGTGGGGATCATCTGGATACCGGTTCCGTAGAAATCTTCAGGCTGATGTCGAAACCACGTCAGGACAACCTTTTTCACCACCTCTGCCCTCTCAAGAACTCATTCAATGGCCCAAAAAGGCGATAGTCGCAAGGGGAGAGATCCGGACTGTATGGAAGATGTGGTAAGATGTCCCATTTGAGTTCTGGTATTTGGTCTAACATTGTCTTGCAGAAAACAAACACCACTGGTAAGGAGTTCTGGTCGCTTTTTCCTTAGTGCCGGCTTCAGGGACGTCCTCAAAATGTCATAGTAGTAGGACGTATTTATGGTTCGACTTTCTTTTAGAAAATCGACATGAATGATACCCTTTATGTCCCAGAATACAGTCGCTATCGCTTTCATTGCCGCACGCTTGCTTTTAGAAGTATGGTGATGAATCCATGCCTTGTCGATGGTCACAACATGCCTTAGGAAGCTGTTACCTTTCCTGTCATATCGCTGCAGCAGCATGGAACAGATTTCCACCCGTGTGGTTTTGTGATCCTCGAAGATTTGCATAGGGACCCATTTGGCACAGATCTTGTTGAATTTCAGCTTATCGTGGATGATGGTCACCACACTGCCAGTGCTGATGTTCAGTATTGAAGCCGATTCTCGGACATGAATCCGCCTGTTGTTTTTATCAGCTCGTTTGTTCGTGCGATAATGCTATCATTGACAAAAGTTGCTGGCCTTGCCTTATAGGTTCATAGCGGGTGGATTCTCGTCCTGCTTCAAACTTTTGGCACCAAGCAAAGATGGATGAACGAGACAAACATGACTCGGTGAACTGTCTTTGAAGTCTCTGATGAATTTCAGATGCTTTCTCACCTTCGTTGTGAGAAACTTGATTATTATTCCTTGTTCCGCTTTGGTCGACACATCGCTGTCCACCATTTTGTTTAAACAAACAATCAGTTGTCATGGCAACCGGATGAGTGGTGCTGCATTTGCATGACAGACGGTACTTGCCATTCGTTCGTCTGCTTGCTAGAGTGTGTACCGTGACTGATCAGTCCATAGGACACGTTTCCACGGTTCCATATTCGTATTGTTTTTGGAAAAGACTGGATTTCGGAAATGATGGACGAAGGTACAGATAAAAATTTTTCCGATGCCTCCTGATAAGCTCTTCCAAAGCATATTTTGTCAAGAACTAAATCCGATCTTCTCTTGAGAACAGAAGTATAATGAAATTATTGCTCAACGGACTTTACTTTGATGTCTTCAAAAAGGATTCCGAAGTAAAGTTCTTAGTTGCTAACCAAAAGAATGAATCATACTGGCTCCCGATCTTGATGAAAGGTCGAAATTATCGAATTGTTGGATGATGGCATCTTTTGCGCGTAACCGGAAGAAAGATGAGTATTCCCATTCGCAATTATTTGCTTAGGCATTGCAATTGAGAAAACATTGTTTTGCTCGAAGAACCGTATTTTTGGCGGTTTCATTTACCTAGCATTAAGGCAATAAACTGAGTCTATTGGATGCGTAAGAAGCCAAGTTTGCAGATGCGTCATCTCTTTTGAAGATGTTGGACAATCGTACTGGTTTTCGCCTCGCCCGTGTCGATGTATGCCCTCCAGCATCGGGTACACGACCTCCTTCTAGTGCTCGATCTATAAAGTTTGGATGACCTGTGAAAATCATTTAACGAGTTGGAATCCAACTTGGACCCTTACACTTACTAACATCACCATTACTTTAATAAATAAAATAAAATAAAAAAAAACAAAATAATATACAAATTAATAAAATAAAATCGTTACAATAACAATTAAATGCAATCATTGCTCTGAAGATGTAGTTGTTACAAAATGCATCAGCGAAAATTGAATCTATGTATACAGTATATTTTGCTTAATCCGTCTGTCTGTCATAAAGCGACAATGAATGAGCAACAATAGTTTCTGTCATAAAGGCAAAGTTTCTACAACAATAGGCCATAATAAAAAAAATTACTTGCGTTAAATTAAAATTAAATTTACAGATTTGACGTTGTGGTACCCGTCGTACGATGGGCTTTAATGCTAACAAAAGTAAAAGACACAACAATAGTAAACAATTTAAAATCTCCTTTCTTTTTAACAATATAACACCGTGTTAATTAAAATTAACAGTGCTTAATCATGCAAATTCACTAAAATTTTCAAAGTGCTGTTAAGACCAATTGTAAGTCGTTATCTGCTTCAATTCTACGTGTGGGAAATTCGAAAAATAGCTCGACAATGGTTTGATGCGTGTAATAACAATTAGTAAACATTATGTAAAGTGTGTGATTAACGATTCCTAATAGCGCCGACGAAGCGAAAATTTCTAACAATCGCGGAAGTCGAAGATACCTATGCGAATCCAACGGAGTATGGAAATCGACAGCATCGATTGCTATGCTACGTTTGTGGTCCAAATTATTTGAAGATCTTCGAAGAGTTGTTGGTGTATTGCACGATAATTTCCAGGCGGCTGCAAAAGCTCTAAGGCTGCTAAAGGAGGCTTCAAATGCTCTAGGGCTGCTAAAGGACGATGAAGAATGGCATCGTTGCGTGCGATGCATATAGCAATTGCTTTCCAGATTTGAAAACTCCGACAGATGTTTGCAATCATTCTGGCGTACTGTAAGTCCCCAGGAACCTAAGCGAATGCGGAATAGTTGTGCAGACGCGTTGTCAGAAGACCACCAGCATCAATTCAACTCAGAAGCAACCAATCTTCGAGTGCTGTATCTCACATTAAGAGATTTGGACCAATATCTGAAGAACAATGAACGCCGACTCAAGGATTATCCATGGATGCCTCAATTGCATCAAATCGCTGATCAATATGTTGAAGCGTTCCAGGATTCAAATCCACTGGTATCGCTGGAGACTGCATACCTTCGGGCAAGATTCCAAGAGTTGGTGGATCAAACATCGCTCTTAAATAAATAACAGCTGATTGTGTACAATCACATTAAATGCGGTATGAAATGAGACGCCAGAAAGGGGACTGTTTTTCTTGAATGGTCCTGGAGACACCGGTAAATCATTTTTGCTGGAAAAAGTGCTGGCGACTGTTAGATTGGAAAGCAAGATTGTCCACATGTGGAATTGCAGACTTCGGGCGAACGGCACATTCAATTTTCAAGCTAGGCCTGGATCAAAATGTAATTTCAACGTGTAATACCCCCATTCAATCGCAACATGAAGAATTGTTATGCAAGGGCAGATCCTGATAAGTCCATTTGGATAACTTGTAACAGCAATGCGGTTCATATCCGCGGTAGGTTAGTTGGTAAGACCGATGCCAGCGATAGGTATGGTCCCTGGTTTGAATCCAGGTCGCGGAATTTTTCCTTCCCTTTTCTATTTGTTGTAGATTTATTGTTCACCACTCCGAAGAGAAATTTTTTAATTACAAGAAGTTGATAAATTGAAATATACAGGGTGAATACAAAAGTCTGAACCCCCCTTTTATTTTTTGAATCGAAGCAGATATGTCAATTTTGATGAATCCAATCAATAGGAAGTTGTGGGTGGCCTATCCCATGGTGCACTTTTCATCATCCCAAATATGCAAATTAGGACACATCCAAATTCATCTCAAAAACCGTAAGGGATAGAGAAAAAAAACCTAATTGCAAACTTGTTCAGAATAAAAAACACACAAAACAAAACTAAAATCATCCAAATCGGACCAACCAATCACCCACAATCACGTGGTGAACTGTGTGTAGCTTACAAACAGTCACACTGCACAAACAAATTACTTCAAACAGTTTAAAAAAAAGTTAATCAACAAAATGCTCGATGTGACGACCGTGGGCACCATAACACAATTGGGCACGGAACCTAACTGACGCCAAAACATCGGCAAGCATGGCTTGTGTCACTCCTCGGCACGCTTCCTGGATTCGTTGAACCAGATCCTCCAGTGAGGCGGGCTGCGTAGCATAAACCTTGTCCTTCAGGTATCCCCACAAGAAAAAGTCAAGTGGTGTAAAATCAGGGGAGCGGGGTGACCAACGAACTGGTCCTCCTTGGCCAATCCATTGTTGTCCAAACATCTCACTTAAACGCTCGCGAACGACCAACCCGTAATGTGGAGGAGCTCCATCATGCTGAAACCACGTGCGCTGATACGAGGCCAATGGCAAATTGTCAATGAAGTCTGTGACTACCTCGTTGAGAATTTCAGCCCGGTAGCGTTCTGCAGTCAGTGTTCCATCGTAAAAATACGGCCCATCCACAGTGTCATTATACAATCCACACCACACATTGATTCTCCAGTTCACTTGATGAGTTGCTTCTCGCATACATCGTGGGTTTTCGTCTGCCCAATGATGATGGTTGTGCCTGTTGATAACTCCATCCCTGGTGAACTGGGCTTCATCTGTCCACAGCACCTCATGAATAAAGTTTGGATTGTCATCCAGGCAGGTAAGTAACCAGTTGCAGAAGTCGGCCCTAGCAACCTAATCCAATGGCAGTAACTCATGGTGACATGAATATGGTATGGGTGAAAATGATGTGCGTGTAGAATGTTGAGAACAGTTCTCTGATGGCGCCCAACATCTGCAGCAATTGCTCTGCTGCTTGTGTGGGGATTTGCAGCAACTGCAGCCAGAACTAGTGTTGTTGTATCCTCGTCGCCTTGTGCCCTTGGTCGTCCTCGTTCTGCATTAACATTCCCTGTAGCCTCGAATCTTTGAATAATGTGACGCACTGTTTGACGAGATGGATGGCGTTCGTTAGGGTATCTGTCTCGATACAACCTAACTGCAGCATGTAGGTTTCTCCTTGCCTCTCCGAAGCAGAAGATCATGTTGACCATTTCCGGAACAGTGTAGCTTGCCATCCTGGAATTATTCTGTCTTCTGTGTGCTGAAACATGCCTTTTATTTGCTTTTCCGCATGAAAGTGAATGTGAGTATGGTAATGTATGTTAATTTTTTGATTTGCATGCTTTACATGGTGGAAATATCAACATTCGGTTTTCCTTGTACAGTGTGACTGTTTGTAAACTACAAACAGTTCACACGTGATTGTGGGTGATTGGTTGGTCCGTTTTGGATGATTTTTTTTGTTTTGTTTGTTTTTTTATGCTGAACAAGTTTGCAATTGGGTTTTTTTCTCTATCCCTTACGGTTTTTGAGATAAATATTGAATGTGTCCTAATTAGCATATTTGGGAAGATGAAAAGTGCACCATGGGATAGGCCACCCACAACTTCCTATTCATTGGATTCATCAAAATTGACATATCTGCTTCGGTTCAAAAAATAAAAGAGGCTTCAGACTTTTGTATTCACCCTGTATATACATACGTACTATCATTTTCAATAACATTACAGTTCTAATCAATTAAAATTTAAATAAAATGATATAACAATTGATTTATTAAAACAAGAGCTTTCAAAACAAAATACAGAGTGATTCAAATCGTGTGTAAAACAATTTAAGGGGGTATTATAGAGGTCAAGGTAAACACAAAAAGGCCTATGAACATGGGTCCGAATTTGAACGATAACTGAGATAGGAACAGAAATAAAAATGCCGCCACCAAGATCAACAAGGTAATAACTCAGGTTCTGTAAAGCCTAGATTATTGAAATTGGGAGGAATAACAAAGTACATACGAATGTGTATACCGTTAAAATTTGATCGACTTCTAACGAGAAGTTTCCGAGTTACGCAGTCAACATTGTAACAAGTGCTGGTTAGTACTGTAACATACTAAAAGGAGGAAAAAAAAAGAGTTTAAATACGATTTATATTTCTTGGTGGAAGGATGGTTCATAAGACTGTTCCTATTAACTAAACAGGTGGTGGCCTTACAGTATAACTGAGGGACATCACGAGTTCCAACTAGTTTCGCCATTTATTCCCGACTTTGTCAAGGATATACAGCAAGACAATCGACAATCGAACAGTAAGGTGTACATTTGTTAGAATGGGACGAAAGCAGCGCTTTCACAAACCTCATCCAACCAGAAAAAACTCCAAATGAAATACACTGAGGTAGTCAAGAAGCCTAACCAACCCAAGCGGTCTTCCATATTATACAAAAAAGAAAATAAGATTGACGATTGTCAGAAACAAAATACAAACGAAATAAAAAAAACACAAGGAGAAAGAAGATTATCACATCTTCCAGTAGTCCGGGAAAGAGACGTTGCTAATATCTTCAAAATTGACGTCAAGAACGTGCCTCGGTTTACGATACTTCGTATGCCAGTTCATATTCAATGAGTTCTTCAGTATTCCATTCACAAGGTTATTGTCGTGAGTCTTAATCTTCTGTATCATAATTAAAAGGAGATCCTATGAACTTTCCGATATGGGCCATGTTTAAATCCATGTGGATGGATTGGTTTTTTACCGTCCTTCTGTCCAGCTGAGCAATGGTCCACAGGGTAACATTCTGGAATGACTGTAGTTCACTCCATCTGGTTTTACAGATAGTCGCCCACGCAGGCATGCCATACAGCAAGAGGCATGCAAGCCTTTATAAAATTAAACAGTAGTACAAGTTAAGCAATGAGCGTAAATACATATAAGAACCAACAGGATATAAAGCAAGGGGGGCAATGAGTTCAAATAGGATGTAATGGCCAGTAGAATAAAATAGAATAAATACAAAAAAATTTTTTTGAAAGATACAAAAAAGATACACGGGCCGCCGCCGTAAGGACTTGGGTATGCCGTGCTACCACCACCTTAGTTTACAAGAAGCATCGTCTCAACCAAGAGATATTCTGCCTGCTCCTCCACATTTCATCCAGCATACCGCCTGATGTTCTGATGCCTCTTTTCGAGGATGATGAAGTTAGACTGCAATCCTTCAAAGAACATAAGTTCTTAACCCGGTGCAAGAAGCTAGACGACCTCCGATGCCCGCCTCCAACACGCCCACATCCTCCTGAAGGTGATTTTGTGTTTCACGACAATGTCGTTAACCTAACATCAATCCAGCTGTCCGACAACGAACAGCGACTCCTCGACAAAGGCCTCAAGCACGTTGTCTATAGGAAGCCAACACGATCCGACTTACACGATGTCATCTCAGATGTCGAGCACGCCGTCAACCTACAACCTCAGACTGACCGTCCTCCAGCGCGAGCCATCGCCGGATATCTGATACACAAGTCCTTCAAAGAAGCGTCTACGTCTAGACTACCCCGGGAACTACTCACTGATGCGGCTGCCTGTACCACCTTGAACACGAAGTTACAAGATTCCGATGCCCTTGTCGTCAAGGCCGATAAAGGTAACGTGTCGGTTATCATTTACCCTTCTACGTTCATTGATAAAGTTAACGATTTCATCGCCGCTAACAATTTTGTCACTCTCCCATCAGACCCCACTACTAAATACCACAAATCTATTATTTCCGTCATCAACAAATCCCCACGCTTCAGATACCTCCGACGCCTCATCCCACCTAACCCTCGCCCACCCAACCTTAACGCCCTAGTCAAGATCTATAAACCTAACATGCCTATACGCCCCGTCTTTAACTATTCCCCAGCTCCTGCCCACCTCGTTGCCAAATCCCTTTCCACCTTCCTCTTTAACCTGAAAATCCTCCCTAATACGTACAATGTACGCAATTCCCTAACCCTTACTGAGTCCGTTTCTTCCATTCACACTGATGAGCACCTCTCCCTTAGGTCCCTTGACATCACCAACTTATACACTAACATCCTTGTCACCCCCACCCTTTCTATTCTACAGTGTCTGTTACTAGCTGCGTCTTTCCCTGCACCCGATACTATTGACCTACTAGCTATCCTCTCTGTAATTTCTTCGCAGAACTATTTCTCCTTTAACAACTCTTACTATTCCCAACCCACAGGGCTAGGAATGGGGTTCCCACTCAGCAGTTTTCTGTCTGAGGTTTTCCTACAGCACTTGGAATTAACACACGTCACCCCCCTTCCTCAATAATTCCTCCGTCATCGCATATTTCCGATATGTCGATGACATCCTCATCCTTTTTGACTTCCGATCCACTATCCCCACTAACATTGTTGACACCTTTAACTCCTTTTCTCCACATATCCAATTCACTTTTGAACTAGAAACTAACCTGTCCATCCCTTTCCTTGATATCACCAACAAACCCCACACTAACCGGTTCTCTTTTTCTGTCTTCCGTAAACCGACCACATCCTCCAACTTAATACACCATTCCTCCTCACACCCCCCCACCCACAAACAAGCCTCACTGAGATTCCTAATCGACCGTGCCCTGAAGCTCCCTCTCTGCCCCCTATCCAGATCTTCAGAACTCCGCATAATCCGACACCTCGCACACTCCAATGTATATTCGACCTCCACGTTCTCCCGCATCCTTCAGCGCCGCAGACGGGCCCTTCTCCCCCCCCCCCTCCTGTTTCGCCCCATACTAAAAAATGGACGTCCTTACTATATCTGGGACCTAATTTCTCCCAGCTTTCCGATTTCTTATCGTCCCTCGGCCTCCGAATATCATTTCGTACTCCTACCCTAGCTGCTCGCACCCTGAACCCGCCCACCTGCGTCACCTCCGACAAATATTCCCAGTCCGGAGTTTATCGCCTGAATTATGCGTTTTGCGATATGTTCTATGTGGGATTATCGACTCGCAATATTGCATTGCGATTCAAAGAACACCTTGACTCGTATAAAAAACGGGATCGTGTCTCCCACTATGCAAACCATCTCGCAGATTCCGGACACACTTTGAAGACAAAAGAAGAGGTTATGTATGTTTTGCACATCTGTAATAAACCAAAATGTTTCTTCTGCATTTTGTAAATTTCTTACCCGTTTGTTTTTCGTTTTTTTTATGTAAATCCTCTTGTCTTTGGACAACCGGATATGTTCTCTTTTCGGGCCGCTTTTATCGCGCACCATCTCTGTACAACTTCTTTTTTGTATCTTTCCAAAAAAGTTTTGTATTTATTCTATTTTATTCTACTGGCCATTACATCCTTTTTGAATTCATTGGCCCCCTTGCTTATATCCTATTGGTTCTTGCATGTATTTACGCTCATTGCTTAACTTGTACTACTGTTCTGTATATATAAAGGCTTGCACACCTCTTGCACATAAATTTCCGAGAGGAACTGATACATAATCAAGACTGGAAGCTCTACAAAGATATTCTTAAGGAATATGGCTGCCATCCCGACGTTGCTTACTGTACAGAGGACATCAATCAACGTGTTGAAGACATCACCAGATATATTAACAGTGCCATAGAAGCTAGTAAGTATCCATCAGAGAATAAACCTCCTCATCGAATCCAACTCACTCCTGGAATCCAACGCCTAATTTCTGAAAGAAACAGGACTCGTAGACTATGGCAACGCTATCGTGAACCTTGCCTCAAAACCAAGTATAACAGGCTAGTGCGAAGAGTCCAAGAGGATATAAAAGAGCTTCGCGACGCTAGATGGAATGAAAAACTCAAAAGCTTGTCGGCTCGCGACAATTCCTTTTGGAGTATAGTCAGAGCTTTACAGAAGAGGAAGAATGATACGCTTCCTCCACTACGTACTCCACAAGGTGACTATGTCCAAACTGATCAGGACAAGGCCTAAGTCATTGCAGATTCACTGGAAATGCAGTTTGTTACTCCTACCAACGATAAGCCCGAGAGCCAAATCATGTCTCAGCGTGTGGAAGAAGGTATTGTCAACTTTGATGAAGTCCCGCAGCATTTAACGAAGTACAACATCGAGGCTGTAGAGATCGCCAACATCATAAGTAAACTAAAAAAGAAGAAGGCTCCAGGAAAAGACAAGGTGAGTAATAACGCCCTTATGAATCTCCCAAAGAACTTTATTGACTTTCTCACCAATATCGTTAGCGACTGCTGGAAATTTTCTTATTTCCCTGTGGCTTGGAAGCAATCTATTGTGTTGAGTATCCCCAAGCAGGGGCAAAATCCTCCAATTCCGGCGAGTTACCGACCTATTAGCCTGCTTCCCACGATGTCCAAGGTGTTGGAGAGAACGATCCTCGTCAGATTCCAAGATCACTGTCTAGCAAATGACCTTTTTCGGGAAGAGCAGTTTGGCTTTCGTGCTGCCCACTCTTGTCCGATGCAGATATGGAGGCTCGTTGAAGACCTGAGCACCCCCCTGAACCTATCCAGGTACTGTGGGGTGGTATTTCTCGATGTCAGTAAAGCTTTTGACCAAGTGTGGCATGAGGGCCTTGTCTACAAAATGATCAGAGACGGGTTCCCTACCGATTTAATTTTGATGGTGAAATCCTTTCTTGACGGCAGATCCTATCAAACCAAAGTTGGAGAAGATCTTTCCACACCCCGTGTTGTAAAGGCCGGTGTCCCTAAGGGTTCTGTCCTCGGGCCTGTGCTATTTAATTACTTTGTACATGATTTCCCGAAACCCGATAATTGTAATCTGTATTTTTATGCGGATGACACTGCCATTATGACATGGGCACACCAGCCGGCTCACGTTATCACTCGGCTGCAGTGCGCCTTGGAGCAGTTCGAAGACTTGTATAACTGCTGGAAGTTGAACCTTAACGTCGGAAAGTGCAAGGCTTTGTACCTCAATAGGAAGCTCAAGCATCCCCCAGATTCTCTTGTTCTGTTCAATAAGAAACTGGACTGGGTGGACAACTACAAGTTTTTGTGAGTTATCGTTGATTCAAGACTCTCATGGAACCGGCATATGTCCTATGCTCTGAACAAAGCGAAGAGGGCTAAATACAGTATCATAGCTCTCATGGGTCGCAACAGCGCCCTCAGCATTGACAACAAGCTACTTATGTACAAATCGATTATCCGGACCATACTCCTCTATGGCATGCCTGCGTGGGCGACTATCTATAAAACCAGATGGAGTGAACTACAGTCATTCCAGAATGTTATCCTGAGGACTATTGCCCAGCTGGACAGAAGGACGGTTAAAAACCAATCCATCCACTTGGATTTAAACATGGCGCATATCGGAAAGTTTATACAGGATCTCCTTTTGATTATGATACAGAAGATGAAGACTCACGACAATAATCTTGTGAATGGGATACTGAAGAACTCATTGAATATAAACTGGCACACGAAGTTTCGTAAACCGAGGCACGTTCTTGACGTCAATTTTGAAGATATTAGCAACGTCTCTTTCCGGACTACTGGAAGATGTGATAATCTTCCCTCTCGCTGTATTTTTTTTTATTTCGTTTGCATTTTGTTTCTGACAATCGTCAATCTTATTTTCTTTTTTATATAATGTGGAAGACCGCTTGGGTTGATCAGGCTTCTTGACTATCTCAGTGTAAATTATCTGAATTTTATTCTGGTTCGATGCGCTTTGTGAAAGCGCTGCTTTCGTCCCATCTAAAAAAATGTACACTTCACTGTTCGATTGTCGATTGTCTTGCTGTATATCCTTGAAAAAGCCGGAAAAAACCGCGAAACTGGTTGGAACTCCTGATGTCCCTCTGTTATACTGTAAGGCCCACCACCTGTTTAGTTATATTTTTTGGATTATTTATTACGATTTGAGATTACGTCAACAAGGGAAAAAAATGATGAAAAAGATATTGTTGCATCGTGTTCTTAAGAGACATTGTTCTGAAGCTCGCAGGTTTGAGGAGGAAGAAATGGAAGATTGAGCGTTTTGCTGTCGCAGTTTCTTTTTCGAGGAGGAAAGGACTTAGACCTAATGATGAGGGAGACAGCGGTCCTTTTACTTGAGAGAAATAGAAGGCTACCACGAGAAGTTAGTCTTAGGTGTGACGTTATCACGTGTTGTTTTAAAATTTATTTTGATGAGAAACTTGGTCACTAGAATAATAGCATGTATTATTCAGATTTATAGCATGTATTATTATACAAAAGTTTTAGTGATGAGATTTTATTGTGTTGATAGAATTGACGATTCTAAAATTGGACATAAATCAAGATCATACAATTGTGAAATAGAAGAAGGGGGGATGCTGTGACAAGAAGAGACTGTCTTTTGAGATTTATTTGAATTGAACTCAAGTTAGTCTTTGAATTCATTGGTGAAATGAAGTATTGAATTAATTAAAGAATAATTTATATAATGGATTAATTAATGGATTTATGATTATTATGATTTTCTTAATTGTTCTACTTGGATCTTAATAAAATGAGAAGAGGGAAGGTAGACCGGATGCGCTTTTCGTATAAAAACGAGCGTGAGAAAACGAAAGTTATGAGTACTGCTAAGGCGTCTGAAAGAGGGAGGTTGAGCACTCTCTGCTCTTAGTTGGGGAATTTTTGACGGCATGATGGAAATTCGAAAGAGGGGCGAACTCGATGTAAACGGCTGCTGTGAAGTATACACAGTGAGTTAATAAATATTAGCTTCTCCTTCACAATTTTGGAATGTGCAGACTCATCAAACGTAGGGAAATAAAGGAACAATAAATTAGGGTAATATGGAAATTCGAAAGGGGGTGTCAGGTGTTGAAGTTGACCTGGGCAACCTAGCCAGATAGAGCTCGACGCACTGCACATTCCGCCCAAGTCCACTGCATTGTGAGTGGCAGTGAACTGCATAGTAAAACATTTCCATAGAATGGAGATCAAGGTAATCAGCATATAGTGGAGTCATCATTGGAAATTAGAAACGAGAAATTGGAACCTCGACATTTTCTTCAGAGCGAATTGAAGCAAGAGATGGAATTATCTTCAAGCAATTAGCATGGTCAAGAACCTAATGTGGTGAAAGGAAGACAACTTCGCATCTTTAAAATCTTCTGTTGAACTTAGTGGGGACACTTTGAGACCTCCAGTGGACTCACTCACTAATCGATCCGGATCATTTTAAAGTGTGTTTTGTGCTTCAGTGTGATTAGTGAAATAATGGCCTGTTTAAAATAAAAAGTGTTTAGTGCCCAAGGTTGGATTAAATGTGATCACAAGTCGGTAGACGTCTGAAACTACATAATTGTAAGTAGAGAGAAATATTTTGACTTAAACAATTTCTTTGGTTGTCATGACAAAAGTGTGATAAAGGACAGACTGAGGGAACTTTATTAGAATTGAGTCTTTAGTAGTGTTATCTCTATCCTCAAAGTAATTAAAAGAGTTTCCTTATTGAATAATTATCATATTTACATTTATTTGAATTTTTGCATGTTATTGTAGTTATAAGTAATTGGGGATTTTAGGATTAGCTTTTTTCTTTAACGTTAAGAACTATCATTTTCTTTTTCTTTAGATTTAAGACTCATTTTATTTTTGTATCTCATTGGTGTTCTTTTAACCTTGAATAAAAAGATATTTATTTAATTCTAATCTTTGCCTATCTTATTGGAATAGATGAGGCACAACCTGCCACTTCTTTAAAGAACCCGACCTTTGTCTTTGATTGATCGTTTTGAACGAGTAAATACTGAGCTGGTTATTAATCAAATATTTAATATTGAATCTTTGTGTTTGAAAAGAAATACTGAAAGGGGTGGTGGTTCCATCAAACTAACATTGGTCACAATGGCACCCACTGTGTAAGACAATACAATAAATGACAATGGTTACATGGGAATAATTTACCGAAGGATAAGCTGTAGAAAAACGACGAAACATGTGGAAAGAAAAGAAAATGGCTACCACACGTTCGATATTGGACCCGGCATTACAAATAGACAATTTCAAAAAAAAGTGAATCTGGTAATGGTTGAAAAATTTGGGCCAGCTTTATTTAAGAGTGATAAGTTTCCGTCTTGGATTTTCCCTTTTTCTTTTCCTAACAACAGATTTTTTGGACGACTACTGTTGAAGCTCCACCAGGAAGACGGAATCCCCAATTGTACAGAATGATGGTTCACAGAGACGATATGTGCATCGGGGGTATTTTCTGAGCGTTGTTGGCGGCGGGCCCCTAATAAAATTACTAATCCAATCCCGTAGTAAGACCCGTCCCCCCTCCCTTTTTACTTGCCTTCCCCCTGTGGATCCGTGTGCGTCCGTAGAAGACGTCTAGCGATTCTACGTAAGGTTACCGACGAGGAATGCGAGGAGATTAGGTGACGCTGATGTTCGACGAACTTAGTTAACTTGCACAGACTACAAGAAATAGTTATCGAATCCAAAAAAAGCTTAACGTATTCATTGAGATTGTTCAGTGTAATCGGGAGTTAGTTGGATCAAATGTAAATTAATGGAAAAATTAATTTAATTGGGATCAGAGAAGGGAAAAGGTTAATCCACAAGATCGGCGTTTTATGTGCAAAAATCAGATTGCCTTTTGTAAACCATTACCCATAATTTATTTTTAGCCGTTTATTTATTTTCGGAGGGATAAGTGACGAAAAACTCTTTTCATAAATGTTTAAGATTTTCTCTAGACGCGAGCCCCATATTTAATGAACTACATTCCTAAAGATTATTTAAAAAACAAAGATAACGACAATATTTGAAAATATAAATGATTTTGCATTAAATGCTTGCCCTGATGAAGAAATGTATTTAAATTGAGATTAATTACTTGTATGGAAGAGCAATTAAAAGTCCTATCTTATCCGAGTTTTTGCGTTGCGTTTTTCTTTAAGTGGGAGATAAATCACATAGAGTGATAGTAATTGAGAATGACGTGGAAGGGTTTTGTGAAAGGGTGCTCTATTGGATAAGTATACCTGAGAGATAACAGGTGTTACAGTACTCACAAGTGAACACGTGTTGTGATGTTGAATGAGTAACTCGGAGACTTCTTGTTGGTAATTCAATCAAGTTTTAACGATATACACAGTTTTATGTACCCTGT
Organism: Rhysida immarginata; assembly: GCA_023313115.1. Lineage (NCBI taxonomy): Eukaryota > Metazoa > Arthropoda > Chilopoda > Scolopendromorpha > Scolopendridae > Rhysida > Rhysida immarginata. Next base: position 74,183 of record JAHWFO010058569.1, read on the forward strand.
TTTTCTTCCAAATTTCATTAATCTAGGCTTTACAACAGTTATTAACTTGTTGATCCTGGTGGCGGCATTTTTATTTCTGTTCATATCTCAGTTATCGTTCAATTCGGACCCATGTTCATGGGACTTTTTGTGTTTACCTTGAACTCTCTATACTATCCCCTTAAATTGTTTTACACACGATTTGAAACACCCTATATATTGTTAAAATGATGATATTTGAAACGGCAAGCATATCTTGAGCAATTAAAAGTACAGTTCCTTATCTCATAGGATAAAGTATTCCAAACGTTTTAAGTGTTGAAAGGAAATGTTCTACAATTAAATTTAGTAATCCAAAGTGTTTCAAATTTATAACGTTGAGTCTCCCGAACATCCGTACTCGATCTGAAGTATTCTGTTACAAAGTTACAAGGATGATCATGATTACGTAAAGCTTTCGCTAAATTCTTTAAACGGCAGTAAATTAAATAGAAGTCGAAATTTAATAATCCTATACTTATGCAGAATTCAGTTACAGATTCATATATGTCAAGTTTAAAGGGCGTACGTATACAACTATTTAACACCGTTACCAGATACTTCAGAGGATACGAATATGCGGTTGACCATAATATAATACCATATTCTAAAAGCCTATACAAAATTGTAATAATAACGATTCTAATTTCATTCACGTTTCTTATTCTTTTTGAGATCAACATCTGTATATGATCGTGAAATTTAAGATTCGCATCAAAAATCATTCCTAAGATATTTATGAAGTATTTGACGTATCACGATGATTGACGTTTAATCGTCATTTAATAACATACCTCTATCATGACACCAATTTTTTATCATTAGAACATCCTGATTTAACAGAGCATTTTCCCACATAATTTTGATCATATATGAACAATTTTCTCTCTCTCTCCCTCTCTCTCTCTCTCTCTCTAATTCTCAGTCTGAAAAACACACGTCTGTTCTTCATTCTTGCAAAGACCCCTTCTTGTACAACCCTTAAGAAAAAGTATGGAATCAGTCTTGCCGTATTGACAAAATTTATATATATCCAATAGATCTAATTAACAAATGGATTTATAGATAATCAATAACCTGAAAATTCACCCTACGTATTCCACTTCTTTATTATAATAAGAACTTTTAATACAGAATAAAATAAAGTATTTATATGGCCTTTTCACAATTCCATGTTCGCAAAAAGTTTGGAATCTACCATACGTTAAGCAATTATTCAGTTTTTTACAACTGAATTTACCTTTGAAAAGTGAGTTTGTTCCGAAAGGGAATTTTAGGAGTTGCATAATTATTACATAACATAGGTAATCGTCACCGATGGCGCCTGTCAAAGAGTACTGCGAGGCTTTCAGAAAACAACTTGTACAATTGAAAAAGTTTTTGGTAAAATACAGCGTGAAGTAGCAGGGCTTATGAACTGTGCACAATCTACTGTTCCAAAGGTCTGGAAGCGGTTTTAAGAAAATGGAGATGTCAAAAACCAGGTAAGAAATGGGCGCCCTAAGTAAACCAGTACCAGGCAAGACCGAAATTTCCAGAAAATTGTGAAATTCGAGCTTCATCAACAAAAGAGCTTAGCAATGAATGGAAGAAGCAGAGCCAAGTCCATGTATGTTATTCAACAGTCCGCAATAGACTAAACAAGATGGGTTACCGCTTCAGAAAAGCAAAAACAAAACCAGCGTTGATAACCCTTCACAAAAAAAAAGCGACTTGTATTGGCAAAGAAGCATTCCTATAAGACAGAAAATGACTGGAGTCAAGTGATTTTTAACGGCGAATAAAGGATATGTGTAGGAACAGGTGATGACGCAGGAAAATTTGTGTCGCGTCTCTCTACGGAAAAGTTTAATCCAGACTGCTTACTGTCAACCAAAAAATTTTCTAAATTCTGATAATTTGGGGATGCATTTCAAAATATGGCCTAGGAAAATTGTGCATCATTAATAAGACTGTCAATTCTGAGGTCTATATTGACTTTTTAGAGATTTTTTTTCCGACAGTCGAAGAGATATTTCAGGATGCTGTTATCATCTTTCAAGATGACAACGCTTCATGCCACAGATCTAAGAAGATTAAAGAGTTTTTTCAACAACGAAATATACAAACATTGGATGAATAGACAGCAAACAGTCTGGACATGAATCCAATCGAGAACGTCTGAGCTGAATTGAAAAAAAAAACGTGTTTCGTAAAAAACCCAACAACTCTCCAAAAACTGAAACTTGCTATTTGTAGAAAGTTGGGCAGAAATTGATGAAAAGTACTGTCAATCTTTGATGTGGTCAATGGCAAAACGCATTAAAGCTCTTCTTAAAGAGGACGTAGTAAGTTTTAACATTTTGTTTCTATTATTTATTTACTTTTGTAAAATTAAGATTCCAAATTTTTTGCCCTGAAATGTAACGATTCCAAATTTTTTATGAAGGTACCTTTACGAAAATGACATAGAATTACATGATGTTTTCTTTTGTAATAAAACTTTTTTCTATATTAAGAAATAGTCATCCAGACGAAACTTTCCTTATTGCATATATTTATAAACCCATCTGTTAATGAGATCTAATGACAAATATACAAATTTATACTTGACGGCGACAATGATTCCATATTTTTGTTAGGGGTTGTATAAACAAAGGAAAAAAGTCCTAATAATGGTAGTGTAATGTAGAACTACTGGACAGAAAATATGGTGATTATACTGAAAATCATTTCCCTCGGAGGATTTACATTGAGGGTTCGGGGATAAGGGCGATCGCCAGCGCAGCCCCCAGGATATTAATAGCTCGTTGGAAACAGCTGCCGTTCCCTCAACGCGCGCCTTCACCTATTTCCATCCATCCTCTTTTGCAGACCTAACATTATGTTCGCTGTTCAGCGTCATCCCCCCAAACCGAAGATAAATAAAAGGAGAATAGATAAAGCATTACTTGTGAAAGTTGAAACAATTGCATTAGTTTGATTTAAATATATAATACCGAATGTATTTGATTTCAAATGACTAGTTTTAAATAATTGATTTGGAAGCTATTATAGCAATAATATTGTTGGCAATTTGCTGTATTGAATTCTTTCGACTTTAAAGTTCTTTCGAAAATACAATCTCTTAAATAAATTTCTTTACTCAATAATGGCATGTTATAATTTGAAGACAAATAAAATTCAATCAATATTTGGAAATACGAGCAGGAAATTTTTAACATCAAAGTTAATGAAAAAGTTTCAAATATTCAGGAAATACTGCATAACCCTAAGCTAGTTGCTCATAAGGCAACTAAGTATGATTCAGAAAAAAAAATTCAACGTGAATTTTCCATCATCTTGCAACGCTTAAAGCTATGCGGAATTTAATGATCACGTAATAATGAAAAATTTTCTTAATTGGAAGAGGAGGTTTCTTAATTAACAAACGCTCTTTGCAAGGTCTAGCCAAACATTATCGTTGTAAAGTCGATTGTTCCGGAAAGTTGCTACGTTAAATGCCAAACGCAACAACTTGACTACAACTAAGATGATATTATGAAACTCAATCAAAAGTTGAAAATATTACATTTAAAACTAACAACGGCATGAGTAATAATTTTTTTTGTTTAGGTTAAGTTGGTTTGTTTTTCTCACTAATGTACATATGAATTTATTTTATAAAATTAATTTATGTAGAATAGTGGTATCTTTCCTTCCTTTTTTGTCAAAATTTTCTATATAATAGTGTAATATTAACTGCATTACAGAGGATACATATTTTGTCTTCTAAATTCCGTATAATGTTGCTCAAGAATCTACAGGGTATACCTGAATTTTCTGTAGAAACTTTGGGAAGTGCTTTACAGCAGGAAAAGTAACAAAAAATATCCAGTGAACATACACACAAGTCGCACGGACTAATATTTTGCAAGGTCTCCTGGAAGGACTAATATTTTTTCCCGCCAAGATGGTCCAATGATGAAGGAAGAGTCGGTTCACTTCTCAATGACCTCTCTAGGACATCCCGCAGATTCTCAATGGGATTGCGGTCAGGGCTTTGCGGAGCCCAGTTCTAGTGCGTGAATGAATCCTCATGCTCTTGGATTCATAGAACTGACACTGTCCATGGTTCCGAGTATTGTCATCCTGTAAAACGCTAAAACCTTCGGGAAAGAAGTACTGCATTGAGGGTAGAAGATAGTCACTCAGGAATCTTATATATTCTAGAGCCTTCATTTTATTGCTGCATAATGTTGCTGAGCCTAGTCTAGCCCAGCAGAAGCAACCCCAGATCATACACTTCCTCCAAAGGCTTGAACAGCGGATACGGTACATAACGGGTCCTTTGAATCATGCGCTTCCCTTGCGACCATCACATTGGAAGAGAGTATATCGGCTTTCATCGGATTACTTAATCTTCCGCCATTGCTCAGTGGCCCAATTTTTATACTCCTTTGCAAATTGGAGTCGTTTTCCGAATAGTCGCAATAACTAAAGGCTTTCTTTTAAGACAACGGTTTAAGCCCAGTTCTCGTAGTTCCCGACTCATTGTCCGGATGGAAATGGTTTTGAATTCCGTTTTGAAGCTTTTTGTAAGTTCTAGGGTGGTTTCTTTACGATTACATTTCACCGATCGTTTTAATGAACCTCGTTCCCGATTGATGAGGATCGTTTTTCGACCACACTTTTTCCGTGAGGATGTTTGTTTACCCATCTCTTTCTACGATTTAATAATACGCTGGACAGGTCGCAATCCGATGCCGGTGGTTTCAACAATCTTCTTGCAGGATGTCTGCCCTTGGTGCAAGCCAATAATTTGGCCCTTCTTGAACTCCGAATTGCCTTTCCCATTTCAGAATTTGCATGTATAAATTAGCATCGCGACTTTTTTTTGGCCAGGCACGGTACTTTTGTGGGGTCCCCCAGAACTTCAAAACCATATAAAATATGCATTTATGAACATATTTTTATTAGACTTTTTGTTCGGCGAAAATATGCATTTCCAGACATAAAAGGTGCGTCTAAAATGTTCGGTGAATGGAAGCATAAAACAAATACCGTGTGAGTTTTAATTAACCGACAAAGTTTGACTTGAATAACTTCTATATTTCTATTAATATATGAAAGATTTGGTTTATAAGAAGATCTGGCTTATTAGCTTCAAAAGTTCCATAACTGACGCATTTGCAAGCATTAAAAAAGAAACTCTTGAATTTGTAACTGACAACTTTGTGATTAAGTTGCGGTATTGTATCACCTCTGAAGGTTATCATTTTGAAAACTTGTCCGTTAAATTTGTTTTCCATGTTCTTTTCAATAAAAAAAATTTTGTAGTGCTATCTGCAACGACTCAAGAGTTATTTGAGTTAAACGTTGTGGGTTAATTAAAAATCACCCTGTAAAACAAAACATGGAAACAAAATACCTGCATTCACCCTCAAGGTAACATCCGTTGCACGCAATACACTTTTGGCATCGTTGATAAAGCTGCTGGAATGAGTCAGCGAAGGCCTCTTTTGGGATCGATCGAAGCACAGATGTCACACGTCATCGCATGTCTGGTAAATCTGCAAAACGTGCCTTCAGAGCCCCCTTGAGGCGAGGGAACAAAAAGAAGTGTGCAGGTTAGTTTGGTTAGGGTAGGTTAGGATATGACAGGGAAGGTGTTGTGACCACCGACGAGAAATTGACGGACTCACACGACCCAAAAAATTCAAGATGACACTGTGGGCAACGAAAGTGATGGCGACTGTATTCTGGTATATTCAGGGTATCATTCATGTCCAATTTCTGGAGGCACTCTGCTACTATGACATTTTGAGGACGTCCCTGAAGCCGGCACTAAGGAAAAAGCGACCAGGACTCCTTTTCAGTGGTGTTTGTTTTCTGCAAGACAATGCCAGATCACACCCAGCCAAACTGATGATGGAGACACTGACGGAACTCAAATGAAACATCTTACCACATCCTTTATACAGTCCGGATCTCTCCTATTGCGACTATCACCTTTTTGGACCATTGAAACAGTTCTTGGGAGGGCAGAGATTCGACTCCAATGAGGAAGTGGAAAAGGCTGTTCTGACTTGGTCTCGACATCAGCCTGAAGATTTCTACAGAACCGGTATCCAGATGTTCCCAGAACGCTGGAAAAAATGTGTAGAGAAGCAAGGAGAGTTCTTTGAGAAATAACTGGGGTGAATTTTTTTTTTTTTTTGTAGTTTCCTGATTTTATAAAAATAAAGTCCAGATCAAATTTGAACGCCCCTCGTATTTTAGAAGACTATTATTTTCTTAAATCTGAAGCAAACTTAAAGTTAATTTTCTACTAGTGATTATTTCATGAAAAACTGTAATGATTTAATTCGTGTATTCACCATTATATCGTTGAGCGTGCTTGGGCAGCTTATCGCTTACTTCTTCCTGTAGTTTTCACGTTATTATACTCCATTTCTGCTAAAACAATAATATACATTAATTAACTAATAATAAAGAAAAACTTTCCTACTAAAGGCTCAAAATCAGATTTCAATTAAAACTGTTTGACGTCACTCATTATGCCTACCTATGCCTGTTGCTAAGAAAAACAAATGGCATCGTCCAACATGATTCAAACTCGACTTTTTGCCTGAACCGATTACTGTAAATACTGTATTAGCGCCGGACCTGAAATACCGGCCCGCTTGCATTAAGCGCCTGGGGGTCCGCTTAATTTTTGCAAATAAGCGCCGGACCTTCAATAACCTTCAATAATCATTCCGTTCTAATTTCTTGCTTTTAATTTTGGATTAAGTCAAGCAACATAGCTGATGAAAAATGAAAACTTCACAGTTATAGCATAGAATAACATAGAATGGACAGCTCCGCATTTCGATGGTAGTGACCTTGAAGCAGCGCTCCTAACGGATGGGTGGAATCTGCCGGCTGTTTAACCTGCATTTCTACGACTTTTTCTGGATTTTTAATTATTTCTCGGTCTGTAATTAACGGAAACCGCCAAGATCACATAGAAACTTGAAATGAATGACATGTAATCTATCGGCGTCAAGAAAAAAATTTTTTCTACGGAGGAAAAATAGATATTCGCCTAATTAAATGCACTTGAGTAACTTGTTTGGCAATCAGTTGACTGGCTGTTAAGTTTACAGCATACACCTAAAAAATTTAGACTTTGCAAATGTATTAATATATTTTCCCCAATACAGTAATTTCCCTTCAAACTAATCTAATTTCAACAACAGAATTAATTTGACTTACGTTAATTTGTTTTTATTGAAAAAGTGATAAGCAAAATAAGTGACAAAAGCCATTAGAATGCAACTTTTAACTATATTATATACACCTAAAGATATACATTTAGATATACTGTATATTTTAATGATAAAATTACATTGAAGTAAATGATGTTGACAAAAATTAGGAAACTTCAGACTTCAACAAAATAATATAACAACAAACAAAATTCATAGAAAACCGACAGTTGATTATAATTAATTTACATTTCATTTTAAACTCCATGGGAAACGAATTACTATTTATTTTGTATTCATAAAAGGCCAAACATTAAAATTTTCAAGAAATATATATTTTTTTTTACAATTTCCAAGCCGAATAGTTTTAATAGATAAGCAAACATGTCTTAAATGTTTTTATTTTCATTGTATACATGAAACAAATTCATATACAGACTTAAAATTAACTTTTTTATTTATTGAAATTAAACTGAAGAACGAAAAATAAATTTATTAATAAAATATATTCGAAAAGCGCCTATTTTCCAATGCTATTCCTATGCGAAGCGAACCCACGATTCCACCAAGTAAGTTACTCAAGTGCATTTAATTAGGCGAATATCTATTTTTTCTTGACGCCGATAGATTACATGTCATTCATTTCAAGCTTCCCTGTGATCTTGGTGGTTTCCGTTAATTACAGACTGAGAAATAATTAAAAATCTAGAAAAAGTCGTAGCATGCTCCATAGAAACGCAGGTTAAACAGTCGGTGGATTCCACCCATACGTCGGAGGGCCATCTGCTCACTACCATCGCTTAACATGGGAAACGGCGAAGCTGTCCATTCTGTGTTATTCTGTGGTTATAGCATCAATTTTAATCTCGCAACAGTAAAGTAGGCTGAAAACGATTCTACAGAGGCTACAGCCAAACAGTTTAGCATTGATCCTAAGGGGAATGGAAAACGCAGCAGGATACTTTAGAAAAGATGAAGGAGAAGGGCGCGAATTTTGCATAATAGTATCCAACACAGTTGTGCAGAATTTTATAAGCGCCGGACCTGTAATACCGGCCCGGCTGCATTAAGCGCCTGGGGGTCCGCTGAATTTTTGCAAATAAGCGCCCGGGCGCTTAATACAGTATTTACGGTAATTTCACGGGTTTAATTTATTGCAAGGAAGCCAAACATCATTCACTTAAGTGAAAACGCTTTTGGAATAGGGTGTACACTCAAGTGGCTTATAAATTCTTATGTGGGCAAGGTTTTGTTTGCCTTCCTTCATTGTATTATATCAACAGTTTCCTGGTTGTTATTAGTTTAAAAAAATTAAACAGAAAAATGGTGAAAAATGAAAATTTTTAACTTTTTTTAAAAGGAAAAAACGAAATTTATAAGGGAAAATGATTGCGCAGAACTCTATTTAACTATAGCAGAGACTGTAGATGGAAATGCATACTAGACAAAAAAACTCCCATCTACAGTCTCTGCAAAAAAAACTCTGACGTAGCATTAAAGGTGTTGTATCCAATGACGTATATTAAAGATTCAAATCGTGCGTGCAGACCAGAGATCCTTAATCTAACGAGATGCGACAATCCGTATATGCGAAATGGTTCGCGCAGCTTTCTTCTGCGCAGGTTAGTTGCGAGGGTGTTGCCAGATGGCGCTATAGGTCATGATGATATCTGACGTAATCAAAACGTCTTCAGATAACTGAAAGCAGACGATAACGGCGGCAAGGCAGAGATTTTAAATATTTCGATGTTTAAAATACAACGTGCCCCTTACATACGGAAAATTGTTTAAATTAAATCAAAAATTGAAGAAATAAGAAAGAAATAAAAAAGATTTCATTTCTATTTAATTAATAAAAGAAGTATTGTTAATCGGCCATGGTTAGTTACAAGATGGCGATACTTGCGAATGTCTCTTGCCATTTGAGCGTTTGTTACGAGATGGCGCCACGGGTATTTTTGCCATATCAAGTTTGCTATGGGAATTTTGCTTGTTGTCGCATCTCGCTAAATTAAGGATCCCTGATGCAGACCTTCTATAATTCACTAGCAGAGGACCCGGCGTTGCCCGGGATAATTACACATGTAGGTAAACAGAACAATCTCAAAGAGTTAAATTATAACTCCAAATTGGTTAAGTAATAACTCAATCAATATAACACAGAGCAAAGGGACTATTCGTTCTACCAAAAAGCCGAACAACTGGAATTTTAGGCGATATACCGGGACTTTATTTGAACTCTTCTTGACTTGCCTCAGATTAAAACAATGTCCATCTTCACCACCGGGGAACATCACTGGATACTTTGGACCCAATTTTTTTCTTGCCCTTGACGTAGAAGCTCGAATACCCTCTTGCTCTATTCGAAACTACTGTTGTTCAGATGTTTCCAATGCCTGTATAGCCTTTTCTCTTTTAGCTGCAGAGTTTCTCTTTTCTCTTCTCTTTCCAGACATAAATTTTTGCCTGTTGTCTGGACGTTTGATAGGGGCCTCAAGAGAGAAACATGTGACTCCTTTGTTACCTCATAGACGCTGCCTTATTTATGTCCTGTCACTACATCATCATTTTATCCTCATTATTCATAATTCTTGAAAACGAACGTTCAATCATCGCATTATCAGCATCTGTTCCCAAAATATTTACATTCACACAAACATATTTATGAAGTGTTTGAATCTGCTATGCGACCAATTAAGCTAGTTGATAACCCCTGCCTGGCTCGGACTCTTTGGTTTTCTTTTGATTAAATTTTGCAATTGTGACCTATTGTCTATTGATTGATGACCCCCCCCCCCCTTCCTCTTCACATTAAGATACCTCAATCAAAGAAAACCAACACCAATAAGTTATCAGATGATTAGTTCAATGCTAGCTCAAATTCAGTTTCTCTTCACCAATCAACGGCAGAAGGTCGGGTTCTTGAAAGAAATGGCAGGATGTGTCTTATCTATCTCAATAAGTTAGGCAAATTTGAGAATCTAAACAAATGACATTTTATTTAAAGTTATATACAACCAAAGAGATACAAAGATATAAAACTTAACCTACAGAAGAAAAAGGATAGATCTTATCTTGACAGAAGAAAGTTAATACTATAAAACATCTAAGATTCCAACAACAATAATCAATTCAAACCTTATATATATCGATAAATATTCTAGTTTCTTCCACCAACCTGAAAACAATTGGACCAATTAAAACACTTCTCTAGTGGTTCACTTAAAATCTCTGTCACTCAATAATCTGACTTTATCTCCTCATGAATATGTAATATGAACAATTTCAAAATTTCACTTTACTTACAGTTTTATGTTACACCACATTATCTACAAATTGTAATCTCCTGAATGTACAAAATTTTGAACAGGCCATAATAATTTCACTTTTCACGGACTCCTTAGATCACAACACACACTCGAAGCACAATTATACACGTTTGGAGAAACCGAATCAATTGATGAGCGAGTCCAATGGTTGGCTCAAACTGTCCTCAACAAGTTCGACGGATAACTATGTATAAAGATGTCTTCACAATCTCTTCTAACGGATGATATGCATCCAATAAAGCTTCTCACTCATTACTTGCTGCCTCCGCAGATTTCCGATGAATATGGGCATTGTAACAACAATAATAATTCATGCCCCCCAAAATGTCACGCTTTCATGCAAATTTTTATGCATTACACAATGTCCTAATACGTAGTGGGCTGAGTGAGGTGCCCAGAGTGACGTGACCTACCTGGCCTAGGTAGGCCAGGACAACAATGACACTTGTAACTCCCCCCCCCCCCCCGCAGGGGTCCTCCGACTCTTCATGCTAATTTCTAGTGGGACTCTCCCTAAACATCTTAGTGATGATACCCCAATTACTCACTTTGGAAGGAGAAGTCATTCGATGAGTTCAACAGACTGTGGAGATTTCACAACCGCTTCCCAAATCACACCAAGCCGCCCCTCCAAAGTGCAGGCAATAGTTTGAGAACCTCCAACGGAGAGCGGAGCGCACGCAGCCCCCCCCCCCCTCTGCCAGCTCCTTAGTGGTCTCATGACCTCATTATCACCACTTTCCAATATGTAGTAGACCCATTTCCGGCCGCCCTCTTGCTTCAATATTTAATTTCCGGCCCATTTTCCTATTACACAATATGAATTTATTATATTATATTCATCTTGCTTTAATACTAACATGTGTCAGACAATTCATATAGGAAATCATATACATGTAAAAAACTCACATTAAAACTTATAAATTAGTTCCCTTCTGTAAGAACACCCCCCCTTCAAATAGTTTACACAGATCGCTAAAAGATTCGATCCCTATTTCGAATTCTCAATTTACTTAACAATACTAGTTCCTATCTCAAAAGATTTCATAAATTCACATTCTCAATAATAATTCGCAATAATATTCATTATCGTCTAAAAGACCATGTCTTTTTCTAAATCAACATTATCTATACAACACGTGAAAACGTCACACAATATCTTAAAAATTAACACATGAAAACGCTTAGAATTAATACAGTGTAAATTCATAATGAAAATCCAAAAAAATTTTTTTTAATGCTCACAATGGATGGACCTCTCCAAGTATGCCACTGGTAGCCTAAAAAATTTCTTAATCACGTAATCTTACTTTAGATGTATACTTGATGCTGTTGCAATTCCCACTCTGCTCTCGATGTCTTGAAGCAAAACTTGGCCATTCGTCACTTTGTGTAGTCTAGCGGTCGCAGATTCTTCAATTGACATGCTTACCATTTGCTCAATACAGCATGGAGCTAAAGGAGTGCTTCCTCTCTTGTCTTTCCACTCTTTCTCAATACTCTGCTAACTTTCCATTATCTTCATTTCATGTGTTTGTTTTTAAGGTATTTAAAATTTTAATCAAAAAAAAAACAAAGAGCCACGCCGGAGTTATCACCTAGCTTACTTGGTAGCACAGCAAATCCAAAGATTTCATAAAAAATACATTTTGACTATATTCTGTGTGAATGTGAATATTTTAGAAACTCAGATGCTGATAATGCGATGATTGAACGTTCGTTAACAAGAATTATTAATAATGAGCACTAAATGTAGATGCGATGACAGGACATAAATAAACCATTAAGAAATGACATAACCAAGTACCGAAAGGTAAAAATTAAACCATTCGCGGAACCATATTTTAAACCACCCGAAGTTAATATTTTAAGTTTATAATGGACCATAATGATCCATTAACTTATGTACCTTTGAACTAATTTGGAATATCATTAAGTTTACCTTAACTTCATTTATGACACATCATTACAAGTTGTTTGATACATTACATGCCATATTTTAGCATTGAAAGCTCCAGTGAACCATAATGGTTCTACTAAACCAGATTCCTTGGAACCAATTTCAACTATCATTAATTTTACATATTTTCATACATGGCACATCAATCCAACTTGTTTGATATATTACATGCCATGTTTTAGCATTGAAGTTCCAATTGACCATAAGAGTTTCACTAAACCGGGTTCCTTGAAACCAATTTGGACTATCATTAATTTTACATTATATTCATTCGCGGCACATCATTCCAACTCGTTTGATATATTACATCATATGCAACACTACTGACGGACTCACACTGTTACTATTTTTTGTTTTTCATTGTTCTGCATTTATTAGGAGCTTTAGCATAAAAGCTAGTCATAAGAATGTCGTTTATCCGTCCGGCCGTCCGCCGTTTGCACGATAACTTGAAAACGGATTAACTTTTTAAAATTCTGTTTTCAGAAATATGACTATCAAAGTCTTAGCTCAGCCGTATCAACTTTTCAGAATCTTTCGTGGACCCCTTCAAGTCGAATTCATGTATTAAAAGAGTGAGTGTAAAGAGTACCAAGATAATAGCATGTCATATAATAATCAATTTATCTTGAAGGAATACATTGTTACTTTCTGTTCATCTTATAAGCATTACTGACATCGGCGCGCGCACGTGAAATCGCTTTGTCACCGGAGGTTGCTCAAGTTCTCATAATCTATATTATTCAATTGCGAAAGAATGGAGCTACTTATTGGTTTTATAATGTCTTAACTGTGTATCCCTTCAAAATTTCTGCATTTTTGAGATAGAAGGTTGAAATTCGGAATGTAGCGTCCTATGGGCATGTTCATCTGCACTACTTAGATTGGTTTCGATTGGTACACTGGGGTCGGAATTACGGGGGTGGGATTCAGAGAGGACAACATATCTATGTGCTATTTAGGTAATTAAAGGCGTGAAATTCAGTATCCAGATTCCTCTAGGCAAGATCCTCATTACTATGAAGTTTAGGCCCAGGTGTTCCATTGGGGTCGGATTGGCGGGGTGGTAGTCACGTGGTCTTTAGAACTATGCCAACATATTGCTTGTGATATATCATACGTTCGGAAATGATGAGAAGGAAAGAAAATACGAGCTTTTTTACATTTTCTACATATTACGTTCGAGAAAATTAATTTTTGATTAAAAACTTGGGGAGAGATAAAAAGTTTAGATAAAGGGGTAAAAATAGATGACTTCAGGAACTGTTACTTGCCTTACCCTACTCGGGGGGAGGGGGGATTAATTTTTTTAATAAATTTATAAATGTATTTCTCTTTCACTGCTAAAGCTCCTCCTTGGAATGTTTACAAGATTTTATTTTTCGTTCTTACTTCTTCAGATTACTCTTAAAATAGTTTTAGTATTATAAAGAAAATGGAGCAAACAGTAAATCTATCAGAAAAAAATAACTATGATAATTTACCCATTAATCAAGTCTCAATAATCAAGAGACAATTTGGGTCTCGTTTCACATACTTACCCATTCCTGAAATGGATTTCGAAGAAGAACAATGACGATGATGATGATGATGATGATGATGATGAAGGTGGTGGTGGTGATGATGATGATGAGGATGATGATGTTGATGCTGGCATTGTTTGCGCAGGCGCAGACGCAGGGGGGATCCTGGTAGAGGCAGTCTTCCTCGGTAACTGTGGAGCATGAGTCCGATTCCAAAGACGGCGACGCCATCCGCCAGACCCGAGCATGTTGTAAATACCGAGAACTCTATGGTAGAATTGAGAAAGAGAATAAAAAGATAAGAATAAAAACAGTGTCATTATTTAAAAATAAAACAAAGAAACATATTTTAAAAAATCATGTTAATATAACTCATGTATTCTATCAAACAGAATTGACTGATAAAACGCACGACCAATGAAAAGAAGAGTGTCTAAAAAAGTTTAATTTTGCTTTTTTCCTCAAATGCATCGTACTTAGTTGTTGCCGGATGATCGTTTGGTTTTTAATTCCGAGTAGAACAGCCGAAAAATTCCATTTCATTTTCTTGAAACTTGTTTGATCGTTTCTATGGTCCAATGATGACGGACAAATTGTCCTAAACAGCGCGTCTGTGCAGCATTCTTCTCTTAGGGCTGTCATAAACCGTGGATTGCACTGCCCTTCTGAACTCTGCTATAGTTGCCCTGTCTTCAGGACTTCATTTGCAACAGTACATATCTGGCCATTCGTCACGGAACAACCCATACTAGTAACTTAAACCGAACCCCGCCCTAAGTGCCTTTCGCTGCAATGAAATCTGCAACCCTTCGAGGAAGACTTTCCACCAATTTGGGATAGTGTAGGCGGGAATCTTGCTACATTCATCCTTCAAAATTGGCAAACAGCTCGGTGGTGTTCTTTGGGCGGCATGGCCTAGGTCTCAACCTGCGATCCAAGTCATCCCAAATGTGTTCATTGGGGTTGAGATCTAGACTTTGACTTTTTATTCCACGGATATCCCTTTATAATTTTGATATCGCAATTTCCAGTGAGACTTTCGTTCTCGATAACGATCATCAAGTCGCAGGGACAGTCTGTAAAATACTGCGGAGTGAGATCGCCATACTTCTCCCGTGGGCAACTTTGTTGCTTGCTCAAGGGTGGGTTCACCCAAGAATTTATCTAAGTGAATACTCCTGGAAGTGAAACTAAAATGCTGTTTATAATCAAAGTTTGAGTTAAATTAATATTATAGTGAATTTGTAAAACATTTTACTTTATAATTTGTATACTGTGAATAAAATTATTTCGAATTTAAACTATAGAGAGAATTCGTTCCTTTTCCTGTCTATTAGAAGATTGGGATAAATTGTAAATTACCAGCAATGAAAATATTAGTTCAACTTTCCTGTCAAATTGGGCAATGGTCCTCAGAGTAACGTTTTGGAAGGTTTGGCGGTCCTTCCATCTGGACTTATGCTCAGCCACTACGGCGTGGGCGCGTAAATCGGCCAACGCCATTGCTTACTTCCAACAGGCGTTGAATGTCAATCGACAATCGAACAGTGAAGTGTACATTTGTTAGGATGGGACGAAAGCAGCACTTTCACAAAGCTCATCCAACCAGAATAAACTCCAAATGAAATACACTGAGGTAGTCAAGAAGCCTAACCAACCCAAGCGGTCTTCCATATTATACAAAAAAGAAAATAAGATTGACGATTGTCAGAAACAAAATATAAACGAAATAAAAAAAATACAAGGAGAAATAAGATTATCACATCCTCCAGTAGTCTGGGGACGTTGCTAAAATCTTCAAAATTGATGTCAAGAACGTGCCTCGGTTTACGATACTTCGTATGCCAGTTCATATTCATTGAGTTCTTCAGTATCCCTTTCACAAGTTTATTGTCGTGAGTCTTCATCTTCTGTATCATATTCAAAAGGAGATCCTGTATAAACTTTCCGATATGGGCCATGTTTAAATCCAAGTGGATGGATTGGTTTTTCAACGTCCTTCTGTCCAGCTGGGCAATGGTCCTCAGGGTAACATTCTGGAATGACTGTAGTTCACTCCATCTGGTTTTAAAGATAGTCGCCCACGCAGGCATGCCATACAGGAGTATGGTCCGGATAATCGATTTGTACAGAAGTAGCTTGTTGTCAAGGCTGAGGGCGTTGTTGCGACCCATGAGAGCTATGATACTGTACTTAGCCCTCTTCGCTTTATTCAGATCATAAGACATGTGCTGGTTCCATGAGCGTCTTGAGTCAATGATAACTCCCAGATACTTGTAGTTGTCCACCCAGTCCAGTTTCTTATTGAACAGAACAAGAGAATCTGGGGGATGCTTGAGCTTCCTATTGAGGTACAAAGCCTTGCACTTTCCGACGTTAAGGTTCAACTTCCAGCAGTTAAACCAGTCTTCGAACTGCTTCAAGGCGCACTGCAGCCGAGTGATAACGTGAGCCGGCTGGTGTGCCCATGTCATAATGGCAGTGTCATCCGCATAAAAATACAGATTACAATTATCGGGTTTCGGGAAATCATGTACAAAGTAATTAAATAGCACAGGCCCGAGGACAGAACCCTGAGGGACACCGGCCTTTAGAACACGGGGTGTGGAAAGATCTTCTCCAACTTTGGCTTGATAGGATCTGCCGTCAAGAAAGGATTTCACCATCAAAATCAAATCGGCAGGGAACCCGTCTCTGATCATTTTGTAGACAAGGCCCTCATGCCACACTTGGTCAAAAGCTTTACTGACATCGAGAAATACCACCCCACAGTCCCTGGAGAAGTTCAGGGGGGTGCTCAGGTCTTCAACGAGCCTCCATATCTGCATCGGACAAGAGTGGGCAGCACGAAAGCCAAACTGCTCTTCCCGAAAAAGGTCATTTGCTAGACAGTGATCTTGGAATCTGACGAGGAACGTTCTCTCCAACACCTTGGACATCGTGGGTAGCAGGCTAATAGGTCGGTAACTCGCCTGAATTGCAGGATTTTGCCCCTGCTTGGGGATACTCAACACAATAAATTTCTTCCAAGCCACAGGGAAATAAGAAAATTTCCAGCAGTCGCTAATTATATTGGTGAGAAAGTCAATAAAGTTCTTTGGGAGATTCATAAGGGCGTTATTACTCACCTTATCTTTTCCTGGAGCCTTCTTCTTTTTCAGTTTACTTATGATGTTGGCGATCTCTCCAGCTTCGATGTTGTACTTCGTTAAATGCTGCGGGACTTCATCAAAGTTGTCAATACCTTCTTCCACACGCTGAGACATGATTTGGCTCTCGGGCTTATCGTTGGTAGGAGTAACAAACTGCATTTCCAGTGAATCTGCAATGACTTGGGCCTTGTTCTGAACAGTTTGGACATAGTCACCTTGTGGAGTACGTAGTGGAGGAAGCGTATCATTCTTCCTCTTCTGTAAAGCTCTGACCATATTCCAAATGGAATTGTCGCGAGCTGACAAGCTTTTGAGTTTTTCATTCCATCTAGCGTCGCGAAACTCTTTTATATCCTCTTGGACTCTTCGCACTAGCCTGTTATACTTGGTTTTGAGCCAGGGTTCACGATAGCGTTGCCATAGTCTACGAGTCCTGTTTCTTTCAGAAATTAGGCGTTGGATTCCAGGAGTGAGTTGGATTCGATGAGGAGGTTTATTCTCTGATGGATACTTACTAGCTTCTATGGCACTGTTAATACATCTGGTGATGTTTTCAACACGTTGATTGATGTCCTCTGTACAGTAAGCAACGTCGGGATATTCCTTAAGAATATCTTTGTAGAGCTTCCAGTCTTGATGATGTATTAGTTCCTCTCGGAAATTTATGTCAACATTGTCAAAGTTCAACGCCACAGGCTTGTGGTCAGAAGAAAGGTCATCAATCGTGAAGCTATTGTACGGTTTGAAGAAAGCCTTCAAGAGCGAGATGTCCAAAACGTCACTACTAGGAGAGTGGTCGCAGTAGTAGGTGTCCTCCATAGGTCCAGCAGCGATGATATCATCTCTACCTTGTATGTACCTATAGAGAATCATGCCGTTGTAATTCTGCGTTCTAGAGTTCCAGTTTGGGTGTTTGGCATTTAGGTCACCAGCTAGGACGACTGGAGTGTTACCACTGAAGAGTTCATCAAGCTCACCAATGTCAAGATAATGTCTAGGTGAATTGTAGAGCACCACGAACTTCACTTCACCACAGGAGACGTCATTGATAATGATGGAGGCCGATTCCATAACTGCATAAGACTTGGAGACTAATTCTTGGTGTTGAATTCCCTTCTTAATGATGATCGCAGCGCCCCCAGAAGCACATCTTGCAGTATTTGAAGCCATTCGATCCTTACGGTACACACAATAGCCAGGTAGCTTGAAGTCTTTGCTTGGTTTGAGATGAGTTTCACAAAGGAAAGCAACGTCGATGTCTTGCTTTAACAGAAAATTGTGAAACTCGATCCGCTTTCGGGGAATGCCCCTAGCGTTCCATATCACGCACCAAAGTTCACCTTTGTTGATTAAAGTATAAAGTTGTGCAGCCATAATAAAATTAGTTGGTCGTAAGGAGCCCACTCAACTGTGGGTAACTTTCGCCTAGATTAGAAAACAGATGAAAGATACGTCCTAATTGCTTATACATACCTGCTAGGTCGTTGATGTTGAGGCCTTTATCTTCCGGCGTAGACACAGCAGCAGCATAGGATTTGCCTACTGTCACTTTAGAACTAGGCATCCTTTGAACCTGGGGGTATTTTGGACATTTCGTGTAACTTGAAGTGTGCTGTCCACCACATCTGATGCACTTTGGGGGGTCTTGTCCTTTGATCCTGGGGCAATCTCTTGACTGGTGCCCCTCAGCACATTTATTACAACTAGGATCTTCCGTGCAGCCCATGGATACGTGTCCGAAGCGTAGGCAGTTGTAGCAGTGTAGTGGCTTCTTGTTTCCTCGAAAGGCCTCCACTGTCACTGCAAGCGGCCCAATACGTGTTATGTTTTTCAATGACTGGTTGTGTTCGGAGTTCGGGAGTAGAACCAAAACCATCGGCATATCAATGGATCCTTTGGCTTTCCTCAAGCGAATTAATTTTTCCGGGAAGTAGTTGGCTCTTTTTAGGTCTTCTTGGAAGTCATCGAGGTCATACGTAATATCCACATTACGTATCACGTATTTCAAGACCTTCTCCGACTTCAGTTGATGATGCTGAATTTTTAAGATATTATTAGACTTAATTCCAGAGACTAACCTGTTGTGCGTTTCTTCGTCTTCACATTTAACTTTCACGGTTTCAGCTCTGCCCGTATGAACGGTGATCTTTTCGACTGGAACATGCTTCTCGAGCTCAGTTAAAATCGTCTTAAACGGGACGCCATGAGGCCGCACGATAATCGGCGGTACATACCACTTCGTGATTCTATGGTCTTCATTAGCCGAGCGACCTTGTCCATTCTTCAGATTCCTCATTCTAGACGCGCTGACGACTTCTTCGTTTACTCTGGAGACAGTCTTTAGGTTATCGATCCTCGTGCCTTTTCTGAATTTTTTATTAGTGACACCAATCCAGGGACTGCCCTCCACTTCTTCATCAGTTCCGTCAGAGTGACTTCTCTTACAGCCACCGTTTGTCGAACAGTCACTATTCGATTATATCCATAGACTCCACACTATTAGAAGAGGAAATAGTTTTTAAGACATTACTTACCTTGCTGTTATCAACTGGATTATCTTCCGTGGAGTTTCTTGCCTTCGGACTCCCGGAGCATTTCCCAAAGGCTTCCTTAAGTTCGCTTATCTTGTCAATAACATCTCTACGAGAGTCCTTAATTTCGTTATTGATACCTTCGAACTTCTCCTCAAAACTTTTGTGTAGGGATTCGACTTTTTCCTCCATTGCACTATACTTAGCGTTTATTTCATCCCGGAGGGCTTTTAACATTTCGTTGAACACTAGGTCAAATGCAGCAAACCTAGCATCCAAGCAGGCATCCCGGTAGGCCTTTTCGCAGGACACAGTTTTACCATCCGCCACTAGCAAATGCTCTTTAGCCGACTTCAAATTGGTTAATTTGGACGAAGACATCATAGAACCATGAGGGGGGAGTAACCTCGCAGCTAGGTGTGTGCTAAAGAAGCCGTCCTAAGAAGGACGCACCTAGCTCTAAGAAAAAAGAACAAGTCAGGTTTGCGAGAAAATTAATTCTACGCCAGGGACCCGCTCGTGAATGATTAGAATAATAATAGATGATATGAGAAAAAGTCCTTAGTTAGGTTTGCGAGGAAATTAATCCCAACGCCAGGGACCCAGAAGGATAATGAGCGTCTTGATGTACTGGTTTACGGGAATATTAATTCCAACGCCGGGACCAGCACATAAGACGTAACAGAAGGTGAATATCGCCCTGAAAATGGCGCACCGTGAAATGAGAATAATGAAATGATACCTGAAAAGAGAGTAGAGTGATACCTTGAAGAGCTAGCCCGTTTTGATCGTCCTGAGCCTAAGTTCCGTCCTTCCTATGATATGTGTGATGATATCAGGCGCTGAAGGATTTTGAATGCTGGTTTAATACTTGAAAACTCAATTTAAACAGGAGATTCAGGAACCCCCCCCCCCCGGATCCTTTTTTTTTAATACGATAAGGAGTTCGACTGGGTTAATAAATACAAATATCTAGATGTTATCATAGACTCAAGGCTCTGCTGGAATCATCGATGCACGTGCTGAACGAAGCGAAAAGGGCAAAGTTCAGTCCTAATGCGCTTATGGGTCGCAGCAGGGCTCTACCATCGATAATAATCTGTTGGTGTAAAAACCGGTAATTTGAACCATCCTGCTCTAGGCATGCCAGCATGGGCGACTATCTGCAGAAGTAGATAGAATAAACTTCAATCCTTTCAAAATGTTACCCTGAAAGCTATTGCCAACCTTTAAAAGTTCCCTCAGGCGTTGCAGATCTCGTCACATACTGGACTTAAACTTCGACGACATTCAAAAGGCCATCTTTCTAGACTAGTGAATTTCCTAGCTCCTAGTCCCTTATCAATCTACAATCTGCTTTACCGTCCTGTTAGGAAAGGACTCCTTTTTATCTTTTGGATGATTTAGTAGGTTTCATCTGGCTTCTTTCTCAGTTCCGTTTACACTTTCTGGTTACTTCATGAACGAATATGTCAGTGAAAGCATTGCTTCGGGAGGGTGACAGGACAATTGCGTCCCGGATAATTGCGTTTTAGCACATTTGTGTCCCAGATATTGAAGTCGCTGTGGATGCGTCGTGAGAAACCAGTCTATCCATAGCGACTTCAATATGGCTCATATAAGGGAATAGGGAAAGAACTGGAGAATATGCTGCAGAAGATGAAGACGCATAGCAACGACTTGGTAGCTGGGATTCTTCGTCACTCTCAGGAAATGAAGTGGCATACGAC
>JAHWFO010058569.1:125293-142450 GCA_023313115.1 Rhysida immarginata
CCCACTTTTTTTGGCCCCATTTGTTATCTTCTACTATTTAACCTCGCTTTTTATCATAATTTTTATCTCCCACTATTACTCCCACATTTTATTTTACATTTTTCTCTGTCCATTTCTATCTCCTTTTTTAGTTCTAAATTATGTTCCCTTCATTTAAGGAAATTGGCCTATTAAAGCGAAATTAAAAATCAGATAAAAAAAGGCACTAAAGTAGAAGCTTAAAAAGTCGAGGAGGTGAACCGTCGAGGATAAGTAACATCAAAAGTTGGGGATTAAAAAATGAGTAAGAAGTATCCTTACCAGCTTTTTATTCTTTTTGTCCATTTTTTACCCCCTTTTAATAGCTCATTTTTGCTCAGTTGAATACAGTTTTTTTAATTTTGAAAAGTTTTTTTTTTTTTTTTTTTTTAATTCCGCAAATATATTTTTGCAAATTACATTATTACGTGGCGGAAGAATTAAGCTATTTATTGTTTTCACAATGTCCGTCCATCCGTCCGTCCCCTTCATTTATTATTTCCGCATTTTTTGAGGTAGAAGGTTGAAATTCGGAATGTAGCTTACTATGGCCATGCGCACATACACTATTTAGTTTGGTTTTGATTGGCCCACTGGTGTCGGAGTTTCGGGGGCGGAAATTAGAGGGAACCAAAAGGTCTACGCGTATTTATGCATATAAAGGAGTGAAATTCGGCTTTAGATTCCTGTAAGCAAGATTAACATTACTATGAAGTTTGGGCCAAATTGTCCCAATGGGATGGGAATTGTGGGGGTGGCAGTTACTTGGTCTTTAGAACTATGGCAACATATGGCATGTCATATATCATTCGATCGGAAATTATGAGAAACAAAAAAAAATAGAGTTCTTTTACACTTTCTAAATACTACGTTCAAGAAAATCAATTTTTCAATTTAAAAATTGGGGAGGGGGGTTAAAATGTGAGATAAAAGGGTAAAAATAGATGATCTCAGGGCTTCCGCCACTGTCATATATCTTCATCACGAAGATTAACTTCTTGTTTTAGTTTGAAACTACATGTTGTACTCTGCAAAATACATGTTTTATTTCACAAATTACATTTTTAATTTTGCAAAAAGCATTTTTAAATCTGAAGAATCCATTTAAGAATTCGCAAAAATTTGTATTTTACAACTTGAATTTTAATGTCGGAATATACATTTTTTATTTTTTTGCAAGTTAGATTTCTTATTATGCAAAAATGCATTTTTAATTCGATAGAATGAATTTTTTTTCTGCAAAATACATTTTGAATTCTGTAAGTTGCATTTTGGAAAATGCAGTCGCAAAAAGTACATAAAATGTAAAGTGTGGATGAAATAAATTTGTTAAATAAAATTCATATATCAATACACATTATCGCCATATTTTATTTCACACAAACACTTTCGGAATTTATTTCTTGAAATAATTGAATCGCTAAATCTAAAATATTTATATTGGCTTTGTGACAATTTGCTTGGTTAAATATTTTATAATAATTAGTAATTAAACTTTATTAACTTAACAATAATTACCTAGGCTATAAAACAGTGGCAGAAGTAACAAAAAAAAATTAAGGAACTCTTAAAAATTGGAAGGTATTTCAAAACTTCAATTTGTGTACAAGAAAACTATAAATGAATATGTACAATTCAGGAACTAATTCGCGTTGAGGTTAATAAATTTTTATTACAAATTATTGCTTTTATACGTTGTCCTACCATACATATTTTATAGTTTAAACACTGTAAAGTAGCATAATGAATAATTGCTGCAGGCATTTTTATGTTTTAGATTAAATTTTTATTTTGTCAATCTCTTTCGTTGAGAAATGTGGCCTTATAAGGGGCCTTGACTTAATAAAATATGATGATTGCCCTCTCCTGAAAAAGTGTGTGAAATGTTCATGCTTGGTGGGCAGATACCATCGTTGCCCGGAGAAGATTGACAGCAGTGCCGCAGCAGTTACGTCAACGCCTCGTCCGTCACCGAAGATGACAACTGTAGGTCAGGATGCAGAGCCACAACGACCGGCCCAGCCCGTATCTTCTCCACGTACGTCGCGGGCCGCTTCACCTGAGCCATCTTTGCCTCCACTTTCACCGGAGGACGAACAGGGATTAGTGCCGCCATCATCACTCCCTCCGTCTTCAACGGTTGCTGTGGATACGTCCCTGCTTCAGCCATTAAGCGACATCGTGATGGATGAAGAAGTGGTCTCTGCTGAGGAAGACATCGAAGCCCCATTGGGTGATGTTTCGACGCCTTTGGAGGAGGAATTTCCAGCTCTCCCTCCTCCGTCTCTACCAGCGTCGCAGCCAGTGGGAGTCACCCGTCTTCCTTCAGCTTTACCTGTGTCATCTTCGGCTCCAACGGCGATCATCTCCACATCGACGCAGCCGTAAGGGCGTACGGAGAGCAAGTCTCCCCGTAAAAAGAAGACCCGACATCGTAGCAGAAAGGACAAGAAGGCATCATCATCGTCTGAGAGGGACGGCAGTGTGAGTAGCCGCCATAGTTCCTCTCATCGGACGCGCTCACCGCTTCGAAGGACTGCTGAGCCACATTCGTCATCGAAGACGGACCAGCCTCCATCGAAGTTAGGTCAGCTTATTCCACTTAAATCCCCTGAACGAAGGTCATCTCGCTGAACATATGTTCCCTGGGTTCCTATTTTAAGCAATCGGTATTATTAACTTTTATTGCTCTGCACAGGCCTGATATCCTTCTTCTGCAGGAGGTTAAATTAGCTTCCTCGCAGAAAGGTTACAAGCTACCTGGCCTTCGCAGTCAATTTCCTAGTGCGCAATTCTTTATAAATTCATCTTCACCTGTTGGACAAGGGATTGTTACAATCATCTTTAACCCTTCCATTCAGGTGTCGAACTGTATTTATGACTGCGAGTGCAGAGTAATTTCGTTAGACATTTTATCATCAGGTGTGACTTTCCGATTGCTTAACGTATATGCGCCGTGTGGAAGAGCAGATAAGCAAATATTTTTCGACGACATGAACTTTTATTTGTGTTTTACTATGCCTGTGGTGATTGCTGGCGACTTCAACTGCCTTCCAGACGATGATAACAACTTTTCGTTTGGACATGTGCATCATTTATGTCAGCAAAATGCATTATTCGATCTATGGACACACCATCCACAAAGTAACAATCCGGGGTTCACTTACCATCGGGGACCTCTTGTGTCATCTAGACTCGACCTATTTTTGATCGATAATGCTTTTGCTGGCTCACATGGACAGATGGAGGTTATTCCTTGTTCTTTCTCTGACCACAGTGCCATCATGTGGTCATAGAAACCTCCATCTTCAGCTTGTGCCGCAGGTAGTGCTTCAAATAAAAACCGGTTCCTGAATGTTTCTCTGCTCGACAACAAGGAATACTGGGGAATGTTTGTTCAGTTTGTGGAAAAGCATCTCCACGACGTGCCTCCTACTCTTGCTTCGTGGCTTGTTTTCAAAGACAAAATCAAACGATTTTTTAGGAAGCCTGGGATTGATGCTGCGAGGTGCCGCCGTCGTCATCTCCTTATGTTCCAAGAAATTCTCCGGCTCCTCCGAAATTCCACCCCTAAGGAGGAGTTTGCGACTGATATTCGTCAAGTGAAGAGTGAAATCAACGCTCTGATGATCCGAAAAGCATCTGGCGCAGCGCTCAGAGCCAAACTCACCTGGGCTGCTGACGTCAGAAATATGTCATCAGCCGCATTCGCTGAGGAGAGACAACGAGCCAACGTCAAAAAATGTCGCCGTTTAGTAGTGGAAGGTAGGGAAGTGGAGGCTGATTCTGATATCTTATCAGCTTTCCACTCCCACTTTTCATCTGTCTTTAGTAACCCAATCTTCCCATCAGATGCCACGGACAATTGGATTGAGACACTAAGACCTTTTTCAGAGGATTCCGATGCCTTCATTACACGTCCCTTCACCGAAGACGAAGTCAAGAAGTTCCTGTCAGCGGACGGCAGTCATCAGTCCAGCCCGGGTATGCATGGCATTCCATACTCCTTCCACAATGCGACATGGAAACTTCTTGGCCCTTTCTTGGTTCAAGTGCTGAATTCAATCATCAAAGATCCTTCCTCCATCACATCCGAGTTCACTGTGGGGAAAATCATCCTGCTCCCTAAAGTGCCGAATCCCGAGCTCGTCACCCACTGGAGGCCTATAACCCTTCTCAACACGGATGATAAGGTCTTCACTGGCGTTTTCCAATCAAGACTTAAAATTTACGCCGACGAGTTTATCAACCCCGGACAATCCTGCTCTATTCCATCTCGCAGGATGTCGGACAATTTAATCACTATTCGGTGTGTGATGGAGGAAGCCTGTGCGCGCCATCAAACTCTAGCTGTGTTAAGCCTTGACCAAGAGAAGGCGTTTGACAAAGTAAATCACTTATTTCTTTTTAAAGTGTTTCGTCATTTTCGTCTTCGGACTTTTGCTACGATGATCTCCGCTCTCTACGATTCGGCCACATCATGCGTGGCGATTAATGGTTTCACATCTTCCACCTTCGAACTCTTAAAAGGTGTCAGGCAGGGGTGTCCATTATCCCCCCTCCTGTACATTTTTTACCTGGAACCATTACTACAGTTTTTGAATCGCCACCAAGAAGTTCGAGGATATGATCTGCCAGCCGCATCCATTAACATCAGGACACTGGCTTATGCGGATGACGTAGTGCTTTTTGCGTCTGATTCATATTCCTTGAGCATCTATAACGAGACCTTTGACCGCTTTAGTACTTCGACGGGGAGTTCCATCAACCTCGTCAAGTCTAAAGGTATTGCTATTGGGAACTGGACTGTGGACTATCTTAAATCTTTCCCAATAACTTGGTGTGACCGAATCGTAGTGCTAGGACATGTCTTCTCTTTTCTACCGACTATGGACTCTATGCACTGGCAACAAGTGGTTGAGAAGTGCATCATTCGCCTTGACAGAAACTTCCGGTTTCCAACTTCAATGTTTGTCAAGGTGAGGTTTATAAAGACACATGTGCTTCCAGTGTTAACATCTAAATGCCTATTCACCTTGCTTTCTTACAAAGACCTTCAGAGACTGCGTAGTGCGATTGTGAACTGCGTGTGGGGAATGTCTGCTCAGCAACGTCATCCAGTGCGAGCCTCATTCATATTTACCCCCTTCGAGAGAGGTGGCTTAGGTTTACCAGATATCAAACGTTATCTTATTGCTGCCAGACTGGCTGCAATGATTCGGATATTCCTTTTCTCTTCCCCAATGTGGGCGAATTTTGTTTTTTCGCATCTACGTGTTTTCTTCAAGGCGAATAGGCTTCCATTACCTCCCTTGTTGCCAGTGGTTACTTATCATCGTCAACCGAATCTATACAAGACTTTTATTCTCGACATTGTGACATTTTTGCCCATGTTGCGCCGCCTGGATCCGCAAGAGTGGGGCTCATTACGTTTATCGTGGTTCTTCCAGCAGTCCGACCCAGGGGAGACAACTGACATCTTTAAGTTCTTCCCTAACTATCCGTGGGCAGCAGTCCTAAAGCTACTGAAATCTTTTGCTTTTGAGCGTACATTATTTAATTATCAATGGCGGCTGCTGCATCACGGATTTCAGTCTCTTACACAACTTCCTCAGTGGCGAGTGGTCGGGTCTGCTGGATGTCTGTTCTGCGGCGCTGATGAGACGGTCAGCCATATTTTCTTCGAGTGCCCGTTTGCAAAATCGATCTGGGATCTTTTGAAGCAGCACTACGGGCTGGTGCATTTTTCGTATCAGTCTGTGCTTTTCTTCATTAACGATTCCACCGGCGAGGTAATGAAACCGGTCCTAGCTCTGGCGATCGCCTTCATTAATAAAGACTAGGTCATCCTCCATCACTCACAGCTGTTTGGAGGAAAGTGGCCATTCAACTCCGATTTTTTCCTTCTTCTTGAATGGTCAAAGCTAGGTCCGTTTACGTTTAAGAAACGCTTTTCAACATCCAAGTGTTTATGCGAGGTCATCGGAGGAGACCAGACTTTCCACCTCACTTTTCCGATGGCCTTTTGATACTTCGTCGGTAGCGAACGGGTCTCGTTTTTGAGGCGTTTGAATAAGTTGCGCAGTCCTCAATCGGACTGCTAGACACTTACTGCATGTGCGCCTAGACGTCTAGAAATTTAAGATCCTTGTTTAGGCGTCTGCTGAGGCAACACCATCTGTCTTAGCTCCAACAGCAGCAGACCGAGAGTCTTGGAGAAGCCCAACCGATCAAAGTCCAAGGAAGCCAGCCACATTTTCCGAGACCTGGATGCCACCATCGCCACCGATGAGAGTAATCGCAGAGCTAGAAAGGCCTCCGGACGCCCAGACTCCTCTCGTCGTAAAGGTATTCATGTTGGCCCTTTTTATACTTTGAACTCTAAAAATAACTTGAATGAACTTAGAAATTATTGTGCCGACGGCGAGGCCCGAACCGCTAGCAAACGACGTGCTAGAGTTGTGCATAAAGAGGTTCTCAGGCGAAATCAGACTGATTCTGCCCGAGCTAAAGGCCCCGAGGACAAAGCCGGAGTCGAAGAAGGCCTAAAGAGCGCTACCGACCAAGAAGTCGACCGCCCCGGGTTGAGCAGGAACGTCTCCTGAGGGAGGAGCACCGCCATTCCGAAGACCGTCTTATGCAGCCCGCCAAAGTCCCAGAGCCCAGACTAAGGACTCAATGTTGACAACCCATTCCAAAATATCCAAGACGACGTCAAAAGTCAATCGGACTCTGTGTTGACAACCCATCCCTTCAAGCCTGCCGCGTTCGAGGTGATTCACGCTACGAAGGACGTCGGTTATTCCCAATAAAGCAGCACAGGATATCGGCGGACCAGACGTATTGGCAGCCGACAGCTAGGGTGCGCAGGAAGCGCGTTACGCAGGTCTCAGCAACGAGGAATCCCTGCGTCATCCCAGGCTGAGTAGGCATCCGGTACCCCACCAAGGGACGCCAGTAGCAAGCTGCGGCCACGCGCAGAGCTCTGATCGCGAGTCGCGCTTTGCTTTCCCCATCACAGGGCCGGGTAAGCCTGTAGTCTAAGAACGTAGCTTAAGACATTTAAGATAAGAAAATTTTCGAAACAGGGAACGATCGTCCGCGCCGTTTGAAGATTGTTGACCCGCGAGGTGAATACTCCGTGGGGTTCGCAATTGGCCTTAATTAATATCGTTCTTTTCTTTTTCCTTTATCATAGCTGCTGTACTCAAGCTCCCAAACCCGATTGGGTCACCGTCTTCTGCTTCAGCGATGACAAGACATAGAACCTACTTCGATCGAAGAGGACAAACGACCACGTGGATCAGTTGTGTGGGCCTCATTGCCAACGGGCAACCCATTTTGTGCAGCCTCCTCGAGGCCAGAAGACAATTGTACATCCACTTGAATTACATGAACTTTTATCCATATTACTTAACAGATTACTTAACAGCTATTACTTTAACTTTTAAATATTTCAATTTAAACACTCGCTTCCTCCCTTCTGTTCATGACTTATGCTAAACTCTGGGTGGACGAGGGTACAGGTCATTAACCTATGCTCTTAAGAATAGTCGTGGCACTTGGGTCCTAATTTGAACAATAACTGAGATATAAACAGAAATATAAATGGCGCCACCAAGATCAACAA
The DNA here is from genome assembly GCA_023313115.1 of Rhysida immarginata. Lineage (NCBI taxonomy): Eukaryota > Metazoa > Arthropoda > Chilopoda > Scolopendromorpha > Scolopendridae > Rhysida > Rhysida immarginata. Next base: position 132,942 of record JAHWFO010058569.1, read on the forward strand.
GTTAACAACTCAGTATAACATCTAGGATGGTGAAATTTGGGGGAATAATAGGGTTCATACAACTGTGTATACCATTAAAATTTGGTCGAATTCCAACGAGTATACTTTCCGAGTTAGGCATTCAACATCGTAATATGTGCTGGTTAGTACTCAACATGTGAGCATGTGTTACGATATTGAATGCGTAACTCGGAAACTACTTGTTGGAATTCGACCAAATTTTAACCGTATACACAGTTATATGTACCAAATTTCACCATCCTAGATTTTATAGAACCTGAGTAGTTAACTTGTTGATCTTGGTGGTGCCATTTTTATTTCTGTTCATATCTCAGTTATTATTTTTCAAATTAGGACCCATGTTTATATGAACTTTTTTTCTTGTTTTGGTATAAGGAACCTGTTCCCCAAGTTTGTACACGTTATTCGAGAACACCCCTGTTTAAAGTGCATTGTCAGTCTGCCATATCACACAAATGCGGACATTTCATTGGGAAGTGAAGCAAGTGACGGAACAAAAGTAAATAACAGTGTTAATTAAAATTAATTCTATCATCCAAATTCGCTAAAATTTTCAAATTCGGAGTTTTCATTGGCCGTTAAAACCAGTGACCAATAGTCAGTCGTTATCTACTTCAATTCTACGTGTAGGAGAATCAATAAATAGCTCAATAATAACAATTGTTAAACCGTGTGTTCCTCATGAATATGGTTATCGTGCTGACGAAGCGAAAATGACAAAAAATCGCGGAGGTCGAAGAAGCCTAAGCGAGTCCAACGGAGCATAAAAGTCAACAGGATCGAAAAAAGGCGTTTGGCTACGCGGCTATACGACGTTTGCAGAAGGTACAAGAGGAAACTAATACTCCAGAGGAACAAAGGGGCCTACTTGAAGCGCATGAATGGAATGCAGCTGTTCAAGCCGCTCATCGAGAGCGCATGACAGAAGTTGAACTAAATCTCCAAAGTGCACAAGACAAGCGTGTGAAATGTGGAAGAAGAAGGTGTGACGGGATGTGAAAGCTTCAACAACGAGACAGCAGAGTCCAAGTAAACCAACGTACGGAATATTCTGCTGTTGCAACTATCGAAGATTTCCAGCCAAGTGTTGCCATGAACTCGATTGGTCACTTTTCTTGCTGTTTTCACTGCCACTCTATAAAGTTTGCCGGCGAAACTTCGGCAATTTGTTGCTTGAACGGAAAAGTCGTCATTGCTCCTCCAAATGAGGTACCGCACGAACTGGCTCAACTGTGGTCAAATACCAGATTTGTGAACTGCATCAGGGCGTACAACAGCGTTTTGCTTTTACGTCGATGGGAGCATCTATAGAGTTGGTAACGTAGCCAACGAGAAAGACAGGGCCCGGCGCGGAAAAGTCATCTGATCATAGTATTCCGGCCAACAATCCAACCTTCAATCCACCAAGGATTGTACAATTCCAGCAAACGAAAAAATATTGATTGTTAAAATCCAAGATGGAAACAATGAAGGTTACATTGTTACTCGGACTAGAGTGGTCAGGTGACTTTTCCGCGCCGGGGCCTGTCTTTCTCGTTGGTTTCGGCTGGTAACGAGGCCAACGAGAGACAGGCCAGGGCACTTAAAAGTCACATGATCATCGGGGTCCGGCCAACAATTCATCCTTCATTGTCTCCATCTTGGATTTTATTGTCTCCATCAATATTTTTTGGTTTGTTGGAAACAATGAAGGATGGATTGTTGCCCGGACCCCGATGATCATGTGACTTTTGAGTGCCCTAGCCTGTCTCTCGTCGACCTCGGTTGGTAAGTAGTGACGCCAGTTCCTGGCCCGTTGCCTAGCGATTCCAAATTTAGGTTTAACTTCGCTTTGCTTTTCAATGGTCTTACACCACATTACTAAACCTAATGTTTGGATTCGCTAGGCAACTGGCCAGGAACTAACGTCTTACTTACCAGCTCTATTGATGAAAGTGTCTCTGGCGAACGGCACATTCAATGTTCAAGCTGGGTCTGGATCTAAATGTGACTTCAACCTGTGATATCTCCATGCAATCGCAACGTGCAGAGTTGCTATGCAAAGCTAGCATCGTCATATGGGATGAGGAGCCTTTGATGATCAAGTACAGCTTTGAAGCGCTGGACAGGTCCCTTCGAGATTTGATGAAGTGCGACATTCCGTTTGAAGGAAAAGTTGTTGTGCTCTCAGATCTCTTTCGCCAGCTGCTGCCTGTTGTTACTCGCGCAACTGTGTCTCAAGTGGTTAATGCGTCTATAAAACAGTCATGCTTTTGGGAGTATTTTACCACGTTCAAATCAGCAAAAACATACATGTGTACGGAACGCGCCAAAAACATCTACAGCCGGCGAAATACAATCCTTTGCGGATTTTCTACTTCCAGTGGGAGATATATGCGATGCGTGCACAATTTTTGGTCGCAAAATCGTTAAGTTCCCAAAAGAGATGTTTGTTCAGCCCAACACCAACCATTCACCAATCAAGACGTTGAGAACACTTGAGAGCGATTCATGGAAAACAACTACTTCTCCGATAGACTGATCCTGACAATCGCAAATATAAACATTTGTCTAATTATTGTGCAAAAGACATTTTGGTAACCCTTGCGCATGCATAGTTAAGCATTTTTTTAGTAAAATTGCTCATATTTCATCAAATATTAAGTATTTTTATATTCTGATTGCAGGGTATTTTCTCTATTGCGGTTGTCAAGTTTCCTGAAAATGGCATTGCATTGGGTGAAAACTCTGCATGCTATAAACAAAAAATATACTAAAACATTTCGATTTTTTTTAAAGAAACCTTTATATCCCCATAAATATACGTACAGATAAATAAAAGAAGCCTCATAAATGATATGCTACTGCTACAACATATTTCACGCATTATTTTTTACAGGGTAATCCCAAACATTATTTTTTTGGTTCACTTCGTTGCTGGTCCCTTATTTGCCTTTGGGAGAAAACCTTCGCAGAGATATATGAGGTGTAACATCCTCTTTACACTCCTGAAATTTCAGGAAAATTCGTCAAATATTTTTCTAGATATTTGATAAAACGTCTAAAATCGAAAGTGTCCGATAACTTTAGGCTAAATAGTGTACGTTGGGTTAGAATTTTTAATACGATCTTCACAGCAGTTAGAGTGTTTTAGAGAAATAATTAGAGTGATTGATTTAGAATAGCGAATTAAAATAAGAAAAAACTGTATGGAAATAAGCTTTTAATTTATTTCTACTGTGAGAATTAAAAAAGGGGAAGAGAAAAGTTTTCAATAAAAGAAGAAGTGGACTCCACATATCGAGAGGAAAGAGGTTGGAAGGAAGAAAACTATGAACAAAAGCAACAACAACCAAACAACCAGAAAGAAAAAGCGCAAGCTAAACATTTCTCGTCGTCCCTTACTATTGGAATTCTGTGCTGAGAACCATTTCTCTTTTTTTCCTTTTCATTGTCTCCTTAACTCTCTCCTTTCTTTTACTTCCACTTCGTTTCATTTCTCCTTTATAAGACGAAGTGAGGTTAGTTTCTGCTGAGGGACTGGCTTCGTTCTAATGGGAGATGAGAGCCACATGTGTTGCGTTCTCCCTCGTTGCTCGTCTGCAACCCACCCGCGCTGTGTTTGGCAAAGCGCGAAAAGGAAGGTAGAAGGAAACAGCGGCGTTGGGGTGTGAGCTAAGAAGAAAAGGCTGAGAGAGGAGAAGGCGGAGGAAGAGGTTGTATCAGCGGAGACGCATTGGCTGGCTCTTTGCCACGATGCGCACCCTCCTTCCAGTACCCCCATCGCCACTTTTTCCAATCGCAAGCATGCACTTCCACATACACTTTGAAGCGCGCGCGCTCACACACACATACACACACCACACATGTATAGTACTCTATTACAGTAATAACTATGAAAAATAGACGCTCTTCCATTCATTCCATCTTAAAAGTCTTGCTCTCAAGCTGCATTTGCCGGTGATTATTTGGGCGGGAGAGCAACGCAAACAGAACTATAAAAGTTGATGGTGCCATTAGGGCTCATGGACTCCCCCCTTCACTTCTAACCACGTATTCCAACTCTCTCTCTTTGCGATTCCCATTTCCTTTTTTTTCATCCTTGAAACATGAGATAAGAGGGAGAAGCCCACCGTCCGCCACTTGCCATTTCCACTCGGACGCCTCTTTCAATAATCGGCGGGAAACGGTCACAAATGACGTCAGCATAAAACTTTCTTTCTCCACCATCTCTTCCATTTACTTTCGGAAAAAATCCCCCTCCAAACGATCATCAGATAGAAATTGTTTTCAAAGAACTCCATCAAGCGAGTGACAAATGCGCTTCCTATGGCCTTTCTAGACCATCGCCTCCATCACCCTGCTTCCTTTCCTTCCTATTTAATAACATTTTATGAAGTCGCAAAATATTTTGTAGCGAAGACAACAGAAACTTTCTAGAGCACCTGTCAAAGAGTATTTACGCGTACCATAAATTCGGTGTAAGAACAGTGTTAATCTCGATAATACCTATTACGGACTTACTATTCTCTAAGATGAAGGAGGATATATCTCGACCAAAAAATGTATTATTCGGCTTGCGTTTCACACTTAGAACATAACAAGTGCAAACGATGAGGCTTGCACAAACCTGTATGAAAAAGAGTACTCTAAAAGCAATTTACTTTGTAAATATTTAAAGGCAAAAGCTTCCCTACTGTGAAAAATTATAATGAGAAAACGGCAATATGTTTTAAACGAGTATTCAGTGATTTGTTTATTGGACATGCTTATACAGGGTGTATCTGAATATGTTCCAGCGTAATTAACGTAATTAATTGTTTTATTACAGTAGAGGAAATTAACGTTAAAGCGTATAAGAGTTGCAAAGTGTGTGATTTATTTCTATGATATAACAAGACAACACATTTGTTGTCAAAGGTAAATGCTATAAAAAAGGCATAACAAGGTACATACTATAGATCTTTTTATCGGGATGGAGTTGCCATAATTTACCGCTAGGAGGCCGACTTCCGTCCGCCATAGCTGGCATTCGAACTTCGTCGAACTTGTTGAACGCTGTGCTAGTTAATAAGCCATTTGAACGCATTTGAATCGATTAATATGCCATTTAAAGGTGGATATGGTAATATTTGTGCAGTGTACAGGTGCACTAATAGTTACAAAACCCTGCATGACTGGAAACATTCTGTGTGCGAAGAACACGGAACGTCAAAAAATGATTTCATCTGCCCAAGACCATTTCAACTTCATCGATTCCCCAGATATGAAGAAAAAAAGAGAAAGTGGGTTGCCAAGTTGAACAGAAAAAAATTCATCCCACATGCTGGATCTCGGGTATGTCTTGTAATATATTATTATTTTATAATCTTTAAAATAGTAATTATATTCTCCTTTTTTTAATATAAAACGTGCTAAATGATATTAAAATGATAATAAAATAAACTAATAAAAATTATAAAGACTAATACATGTCTTGATTTTTGATGTATGCTGATATGATATCTTCACCTAATTCAGTAAAAAAAATATTTGTATCCAACATGCCTAATAAATATTTTTCGGTAAAAATTCCGATTAGCGTCTCCTAATTATCACGAAAGGCATCGATCACGTAAAATTTTTCTTAGATTATATCTATAATATAAGTAAATCATTCACTTAAGTAAATACGTTACAGTACGTTCGGAGCATAAACGCGACATGATTCTTCCATGATAATTAGGGGACGCTACTCCAAACTTTTACCTATTTTTCAGTCAAACACGTTGACTTACCTATTTAGCTACTTACCGACTCTAATAAGCTTTTCCATGCTTATTTTTTAGTGCGTATCAGGTCGCTTTTTTGCAGAATTTTAGAACGCTCCGTGAGTAAATCATTCGCGCGCGAATGCCAGTCATGGTGTCGAACATGTGGCGCCGCGAAGTGGATAAATACACGAAACTTTAGAAAAAAAGGTCCATAGCAAAGGCTCAAAGTGGCCTCCGGTTCTTTGCATTGCCGTAGCTCTTTTTCTATAACACTAGAAACCATTATAACTCTAGAAAGAAGCATTTACGATTCGTGTTCATATTGGTTTGTCTTGGCCCACCTTGTTTTGGTCATGGAACATATTCTGTAAGTTTTTACAGCCTTGTATAGTGTTTTCAGAAAGACATTAACATTATACAAGGATTTTTCTCTATGGGTCATACTATTAAGAGTAAAATTGAATTAACGCTGGTGATACATTAGTTATATATCTGAAGTTATTTTTTCCCAAATGCGTTATAGAGGGAGATGGCGACAATGTCCCCATGAACCTTTTTTTTTGGGGGGGGGGGAGAAAGAAGAAAAAATGGATCTAAAATTGGAGTTGGAGGCTTTTATATTCCCACCAGAAAGAGTCACGAGCAACGAGGTCTTCGAGATATTAGGCCTCCGCATTGCGTATCATTTCAATGCTTTCCTTCGTGTCAGCGGAGGTTCAAGTTTTTAACGCTAGAGGGGGATCATCAGGGAAATCCTATGGGGAATTCAAGGTATTTAAGTCGGATAAAGTAGCATGAGGACGAGAGTAACTTGTAGTTCTTTAGCCCTGAAGAGGGCCAACTAAGCTATAAAGATAAACAACTAGCGGTCAAAACTTGAAAATGCCTCGACACACGATTTCAAGTATGATGCGGAGGCCTAATAACTCGAGGGCCACGCAAGCAACGATGTAATATTGGAAACGGCCATCAGAGGCCTCTGGCGACTCAGGTGATGTTTAATAAAAAGGCCTCTGGTTGGGAGCATCGAAAAGCCTTCACACACTCACACACGTGACACTCTCATCATGCATGCATACATGTGACTCCTTCCCACTCCCAACTATTTTCCAAAATGCCTCGAATATCAGCAAAAACGCTGACATAACTGGAACACTACAAGGGGTAGCAATTGACTTTGCTATAGTCAGAGCCATAATCGCAGATGTGCAAGGCAAATTGGAGAAATTCAGAACAGATGAAGCCTGGAATGAAATGAGAAAAGAAATCGTAAAATTTTGCGAAAGCCATTCCATTTCACCCCAACTAAAGAGAGTTCCGTTACGCAAGAGATTCTTCGATGAACTAAACCTTGACGACCAAGACTCTTCAACGCCATCTGCTTCGACCGCCGAAGATCAAGATGAGAAGATGAAAGTGGAAGTATACCTTCAGATGGTCGATTGTCTGTCAGCCCAACTACGAGACAGATTCTCTGATCACAATCTCGGCACCCTAAAAGAAATGGATGCTTTTTCACACCGCACCACCATGAAGTGCCATCTTCAAACAACTGTTCCAAGTAGCACAATTGCTGGATACGTAACAGATTTCAAGACTGTGTCACTTCTATGGAGTGGAACCCTCGGTAGTTGGAGCTGAACTTGCATCCTTTGACTCCATTTACGCAGAGCTGGAATGCGAGAGTGACATATCCGATGTTTTAAACCCAGGAAAACCTGCTATGCCAAATGTAGGAGAGAACAGACATGATGAGGCCGAATCGGAAGACGGTAGAGAAGATGGTGTGAGCAATGATCCAACTCTGCAGGTTCACTACTGGGTGAGAAAAGGCTTCATTAAACCGTATCGGCTACTCACTCAGCTCTCATGTTTCCCAAATTTGTCTGCCCTCTACAAAATTTTAATTACTCTTGCTGTGACCAGCTGTTCAGCTGAACGAGCCCTCAGCAAGGTAAACATTATCAAGAATCGCCTTCAAAGCGTTATGTTGGATGACTGGATGTCATCGAAGATTATGCTAGCTTCAGAAAAAGATATTCTTGATGAACTTCAAAATCAAGACATCATCAATCAGTTCGCTATGTCTTCAGACGTGATGAAGAAGCTTTTGCTGCAAAAGTAACCAACACTTCGTGATAAGTGACAATGAACAACACGCTGTCCCGGCATCCCGGCAAACATTATGTAACAAAAACCTAAACTTATATTTAAGTTTATTTAGGAGGATTTAGCGCCACTGTAGAGTTGTGATGTAGGCAAACACGACCATTAGGGAGAACTGCAAGCGCTTCATAAAGAAATAATTTCTTCAGAGTTGAGGGGCTGCCTCCCCAAAACTAAGCTCTTAGCGACTGATATGTTCCCTTTTAAAACTGGTCGGGGTTAAAGGCTCTAAAACGTCGAATAGTGCTAGACCCCTAAAGGTCACGTTTGCCGAATGAATAATTCAAAAGTTAGCTGAAATTTCAAATACATGGTAATGTTGGCATTACACTGAATAGCGCTTATTTTCCCGTCGCATCACATTACACGATTATTATGAGTATCTTCTGGTTATGAATTTGTTAACAAAGAACCGATTTTACCCCCAACATAAACTGATAAACTTCAGAACCGATGGTCATTAAACATGAATATTTGTATTTGAATAATGTTGTAATCAAATTTTGATTGAAGTAGCGACAGACTCCTCGACTACGGATACGCATCCTGCTTTCATATTACAATGAAATTAATCTTCAGTTTTAATGGAGAAAAATGGTGTCGATCAACTCGTTGCTGATGCCTCTTTTGTAAAATAATTTTATCTTCCTTCCTAGATTTTCGCTTATCTGAATGAAATATGTCAATATTAGAAGTCTAATTTTTCAGAAAACTACCAGACAATGTATTTAAAGCTGAGATCGGGCTCAAGCTCTAGTCTACTGAGACAATGATTTTACATCTACGACAACAGAGAAAGGAAGTTAATTGAAGAGCTCATTTCAAAACGCAACTAATTCCGTTAAAACATAATGAACCTAGTTCCATTTGATAATGAGCTCTTCAATTATTCCATCCAATCACAGGTTCGAAAACGTTTTGATGAATTTTTACTTTCATTCTATTAACATATATTGTTTTTATGAAAAACCCGCACAAGAATAATAGCTCTCTTCAACACATTATTTATAAACTGAAAAATTGTGTGTTGTGTGAAAAAAAAAAAAGATTTATAGCACTTTGAAAAATTAAAAAATTCTATGAAAAGTCTTTGCAATGCTATTGAACGTTTTACATCAAGTATTTATGAAAATTGAAATTGGAATCCTTCAGGAAGAATCTGCAATCCCAGAGATCGATAAAACCCACGGAAGCGAAAACTGTTAATTACGAGGCTGAAACTGATTTTTTCTTGTGGCTTCCTTGATAGGTACCTGTCTGTACCACGAATATTTGAAAAGAGTGAGGTTTCATTTACGTATAATGTCCAGCACTCTCGTATCAGTAGGTTGGAATGCTCTATGTTGTAGACCCTACTTCAGTTTCGCATAAAACAAAATAGAGGTGACACGAGAAGAGCAGTACGGTACAATAAAACTCTGTTTTCGCTTCAAACATACACACCCTGAAACTCATGAAAAGCGTACGTGAATTCAAAGAAGGCAGAGTGTTAGGTGGTTCAGGGAATTCAAAGAAGGCAGAGTTGTCTTGGTCAAGATAGGTGGACCTGACTTTTCGGTCTCTGCTGTTACAGAAGTCAACATCAACACA
>JAHWFO010058569.1:142460-159656 GCA_023313115.1 Rhysida immarginata
GACCTGACTTTTCGGTCTCTGCTGTTACAGAAGTCAACATCAACACAACTGCTGCGATTGTCCGTGATGATCGACGGCTAACATTACGTGACTTCAGTGAATTGTTGGGAACCTCATATGGAAGTGTCTTTACTATTATGCATGATCATCTCCATATGATCCGTGTTTGTGTCGTGAAGTAGTGCGTCTCTTTGTTGATGGAAGGATGAGTTTCTGGAATCGGTTATCACCGGTGAGGAGTCATGGTTGCATCATTATGATCCTGAAGGAAAACAGACCAGTACAATATGGAAACTGCCAGGTTCTCCAACAACTAAAAAAGCAAAAGTTGTTCCATCTGCAGGGAAGTTGATGGTGATCACATTTTTTGGCTGTAATGGAATTATTGTGACTGTTTCAGCCACTTCAAGCTATATTTCTACAACTCGTCCATATGAATGTAATGGAATGATTCGCCAGCATGAAGTTCTCAGTCACGCTACTGTTACAGCAGCATACACCTCAATATTGGCTCAACTGTGGAAGCACTTAGCAAAGAAACGACCACAAATTCATCGGGCTAGGGGGAGACTTCATCATGACAACGCACGGTCTCACTCGCGAATCAAGTAATGGATTTTTTGGCTAAACTCAACATTACCTGTGCACCGCATCCGCCTTATAGCCCCGATCTCGCACCCTGTGACTTTTTTTTATTCCCATCACTAAAAGTAAAGCTCCGAGTTATTCGATTTGAGAACTCTGAACCAGTACTCAAGAAAAGTGAGGCGATTCTCAAGGACCTGACCAAGAATGGCCTACATCATGTGTTCGAGGATTGGCAGAAACGATATAAAAAGTGCATTCAAGTAGGAGGGGCTACTTTAAAGAAGATCACGTAAACATTGAACTGGAGTAATAAACATGTGCGTAAAAAAAAAATCAGTCTCAGTCTTTGTTGATCAACTCTCAAATAATAGGTCATCATATTGCAGTTATCATACATTAACCAAAAACTGTCCAGTTCTTATCTTATCTTATAAGAGCGGGTAGGTTAATCAATGGTGAAAAACCAGAGATTACCTAGGCACTTATTTCAACGAGGGAATTTTGCGCCAAGACCCAAAAAACCTAAAGAATATATACAGTGGTTAAAATAATTAAGTTGACACCAAGCTGAAAATAAAAAATCTTTGTCATGCTCACGGAAACAATTCAGAAATCGTGTCTATCATTTAATATAATATGTATTTGTGTGTCTAGTTTACATATCTGGAGTTTCAAGTAAAACCATCCCATACATTAGGAAATATAAATATTTTTCTACCTAGTGGCACATTTGAGCACTCAAAAAATTAAGTTGACACCTTAATTTCTAGCTTTTTATCCAATATTACTGTTACCTTTTTGCGTAAAACGGACTCGTCCGTCAGGTAAATCATAAATGAATATGTTATTAGTATCAGAAATGCTCTTTGCACTGAATAGACTACAACCATGCCTCGAAATAAGGAGTTATTTGAAGTGAAACGTATGGAGGTGATAAAGGATTATGAAATAATGAAATCTTTGAGAAAAGTTGCTAAAAAAACGTGACATTTCAGCAGAAGGTGTGAGGAAGATCCTAAAGAAATTTTCAAAACATGGAACTGTGTCAACTTTGCCTGGTCGTAGACGGAAAACAATGACTACTGCAAGACAAGACAGACTGATAAAGCAAAAGGTTGTAATAAATCCCAGGACAACTGCCGAGGACATAAAGAAAGTTGTGTTTTTTAATGATAAAGACTTTCCTTCAACTCAAACTATCAGAAATAGATTAAAAGAAGTAGGAGTGAATGAAAGAATTGCAAAAAGGAAGCCAAAATTGTCGAAACAACAAATGAAGAAAAGATTGGAATTTGCAAAGAAATATTCCCAGAAACCTTTCGAGTTTTGGAAAAACGCCATTTGGTCGGATGAGTCCAAATTTGAATTATTTGGCCAGAAAAGAAGAATATGTGTGGCGACCTAGAGGAACAGCTCTCAATATGAAATATCTGAAGCCCACTATGTAACATGGTGGAGAAACTGTTATGATCTGGGGATGTTTCTCTTTCAACGGAACTGGTAATCTCGATTTTAACGAAACGACGATGAATGCGGAAGGTTATAAGGATATTCTGGAAAGAAATTTTGTAGAATCAGCAAGTAAATTAAAATTGAGAAGAAATTTCATCTTTCAAAGGGATAACAATTCGAAACACACATCGAAGTTAGTAACAAAATATTTGCAAGCAAAGAAGATGCACGTATTGGAATGGCCGGGGAACTCTCCAGATTTAAATCCTATTGAACATGTATGGGATTTGCTTGACAGATCAATTCCACAAGAAAAAAGGAAATGTAAAGCCGAGTTCCAAGCTGCGCTACAGGAAGAGTGGGGGAAATCCCCATAAATACTTGTTCAAAGTGTTCCAAAGAGATTACAAGCTGTAATCAAAGCCAAGAGTGGGCATACAAGTTATTAATTTACAACAACACCCAATACTTTTACTGATTGATTTGGCAAATTGTCTCTGTCAACTTAATTTTTTGAGTTAGTTAATATGACACAATGTATAAAAAAAATTTTATTTTTAAATGTATGAGATGTTTGCACTTGAAACCCCAGATTTGTAAACTAGACACACAAATAAATATTATATTAAATGATAGACATGATTTCTGACTTGTTTCTGTGAGCATGACAAAGATTTTTTATTTTCAGCTTGGTGTCAACTTAATTATTTTAACCACTGTAGGAAGCCAGACTCGCCAAGAAAACGAGTCAGACTATCCACTGGATCTTGGTGAATATCCTCAAGAAAAGTAGAATTTAACGTGAGGCGACAAATTTGTGCAGTGCGACACATTCAAAAAGAATATGATGGGCTGTTTCGTCCACCAAATTACACTTTGAACATAGTAATTTCCCCCTAAGGATCCCCATTCTATATAAAAGTTTTCATAGTAAATCATGACCTCTAAGAAAGCCATGATAACCCGTAGTTTATCCCTACTAAGCCGCAGAATAATAGTTGTTAGACTCTGAGTAGGTTTCTTAATCATGAGTCTAGCATATCTTTGATCGGTGGTCTGTTCCCACCTTTTCGTCATCGCTTGATAAGAGATGTTGTTAATCTCATATATTGCGGTTTGTTTGGCAATACCGCAAAAAGGTTCAGGACCACAGAGTGCTGACTTGGCACCTTGTTTTGCTAAGGTATCTGCGACCTCATTTCCAACTATACCTTTATGTCCAGGTACCTATAGTAGGGTAACGCTATTCTGGAGAGCCAAGATTTGCAGGAGTTGACGACACTCCAAGGTAATTTTAGAAGTTATCTTGGAAGATTTAATGGTCTTTAGGGCCGCCTGACTGTCACTGAGTATGAAGATTTTCCTACGAACATAGGGTTTATCTATACATATCTGTAGAACAATAAATAATAGCTAACATCTCTGCCTGGAAAACCGTGACCCAACGACCGAGTCGAGGAAAGCGAAGGGTTTTTGGTTCGCCACAATAAACGTCCAGGCTAGAGTATCCATGATGTCGGGAACCATCTGTATACCAAATAATGACGCCCTTAGGAAAATGCCGACTCCCCCCTCTCTGCTCTACCACGGGGTCTATGATGACCTCGCTCGAGAGCTCAGGGAGGGTACGAGTTTCCGCAATTTCGGAAGGCATTTGCAAAATATTAGTGGTCATAATCCGGCTAATGATGGTATGAGATTTCGGCCCAAGGAAATCTACCCATAGCTCTTGATTACCCAGACGATAAGAACTTTTCCTAGCGATTCCCTGAATATATTATGTAAATATCCAAAGAAGTCAGAGAAAGAATAACTTCCTTAGCCCTAGTTGGTGTGGTTGAAACAGCGCCTGTGATGCCCAGGCAAGCCAACCTTTGAAGGGAGGCTAGCCTGGCCTTAACAGTAGACTGCTCAATCTTACGCCACCAAACCAGAGCACAATACGTAAGAATAGGTCTAATGGCTGGGACATACAGCCGGTATGTCTTTTTTGGGGTAAGGCCCCAACATTTACCTAGGACACGGCGACATCGATAGAGTGCCATTTTAACCTGATTTATTCTTTTATCAAGATGTTGATTCCAGGTTAATTTACTATCAAGGGTAATCCCTAAGTATTTGACCTCCTTCTTTACAATAATCTTTTCACCAAAGAAGATTGGTGTTCGATTAAAAGGAATAATTTCTTTTCGGCAAGTAAAAGGTACGAGAGTGATCTGCACCATGTTTGAACCTCATACAAAGCAAATTGCAATCAGGTCCAATAAGGTAAGTTTATCAATCCCAAATACGTAGAAGACAATGTCATTCGCATATCCTTGGGCATATATGCCACGGTTGTTTAACTTAGAAATAAGGTCGTCCACCTCCAGGCTCCAAAGCAGGGGGGAAAGAATACCACTCTGTGGATAGCCCCTGGAGGGTCGAACCTCAATTTCCTCTCCCAAAATTGGGAGAAAATAAATCTGTTCACCAAAAGGGTTTGAATCCATTTAAGAAACAGTGGATCAATTGCTTTAGAGCTTAAAGCATTGGTAATCGAAGCATAAGAAGTATTATCAAAAGCTCCCTCAATATCGAGAAAGGCTGCAAGAGCAAATTCTTTATATTTCTCTCGATTTTAACCACCAAATAATGCAAGGCAACCTCTGTAGATTTGCCCGGTTGATAGGCAAATTGATTAACATGAAAGGGACAATGCATCCCACTAGTTTCTCTAATCCGCCTATCAATAATCTTTTCGAAGCATTTAAGTACGAAAGAAGATAAACTAATCGGTCGAAAACTTTTGGCCACGTCATAGCGTCCTTACTAGGTTTCGGAATAAAGACCACTTTGACCAGCCTCCACAGATTAGGAATATAACCTAGGGCTAAACTAGCCTTAAAGATAGTACATAGGATCGGTGAGATCACATCCGTTACCTGCTGAAGCAAGATTGGCGTGATTTCATCCGGTCCAGGAGATTTGTATGGTTCAAAAGATTTACTTGCTTATACAAGATTTACTTTGAAAACTCATACAATAAGACATACATTACATGCATTATATTCTTATTTGTCAACATAATTCCCCCTGTTGTTAATGCTTTTTGTCCCATTGATGTTCTAGTCCTTCCATACTTTCTCAATAGAAAACTGGGCTCTGTTGACTGAGTCAGTTTTGTACTTCAATTTCAACCTCTCGTAATTTGCTTTTTTTTTTTCTGAACGATTTCCATCTCTTTGGTCCGCTCAAAAACCATCTTGGCGGCCAGCATTTTGCAGATAACAAATAGGCTGAAAGTGAAGTGCAAAACTGGCTCAGCAAGCAAAGCCCAGTTTTCTATTGAGAAAGTGTGGAAGGGCTAGAACATGAATGGGACAAAAAGCATTAACAACGGGGGGAATTATGTTGACAAATAAGAATATAATGTATGTAATATTATATGTTGAGAAATAAGAAGATAATAACTTGCAAATCTGTCTGTGATTCACATTCCTATCCCACTTTGTAAATTTTAAATCATCATTTGTGATTGGCTTACTGAGTTCCCCTGGTATAATATATTATTTCATCATAAATTCTAAAAATTTAAAGGAAACGATATAATTTTGTGCAAGAGCTTAAGATAATTAAAGCGTTATCAAAAGGAAACAATAGGTTCAGACTAGTAAAAAGTAACAAAGTAACTGTTTGGTCGATATCGCTGCATATATAAATTGATATCGACGATGAGGAACTTAAAATCAAACATTTGCACATTTACGAGGCTAGCCGCACAAATGGTGTAAACAGTGAAGGAAAACCACAAACAAATCAAATGAGCGAAATGAAAGAAAAAAAATCCTTAATGGGAGGAAAACCCTTAAAATTGCCTCGACTAATTTGATAAATTAAGCGCTGGATTAATTGCGGCTATTGATAATTCAGATGTCGCCGCTGGCCACCATTTGGCTTTAAAGATTTACTGGCTTAAGATTCAATTTCGTTCAGAGAGGAAAATGCTTTTCTTCTCATTTCCTTAGATGGCTATAACTATCCACAAACGACCGAACAAACGTCTCCTGTGATGTTTGGTTCGGCTTTATCCTTTAAGAAATCAAATAAAGAGAAGGCGTAAAAAAGGTAAGAAGTGAGTGGAGGTAGAGAGAAATGGGGATTTGGAAAAAACGTAGCAAGCAACGGCAAAAGCGTAAGGAGAGCTTTTATATTCATTTTGCATTTTAATAGGCTTTGAAAACTTAAGCGCAATAATGTTTCTATGAACCTAATAAAAATTTAATTAACCTCATCACTATTAGAAAGTTAGAGACTTTAAAGGTTAAAGATTGAAATCAGTATTTACAATAAAAATTATTGAAAAGATAATTAAAACAACAGTAAAACATTAAAGAAGAAAAACTTTAAAGCCATATTAACTTAAAACGAACACACATTTGTCCTGCGTAGGATCATTACTTTGATTAAGTGTGATAAACTCAAGTTTACAGCTATTAAAAAGTCAGAATGGCGCCGAAGTTATTTTGAGAACAGCTTCAGTCATAAAAATTTTCCAACTGTTGAACTGTTGCCATAGATTATTGCATTTAACAGGAAAATAAAACTTAATATCCATTATTGGTTTCGTTAAAAGTTTTTCAAACATGTATATGCTTTTCTACAGAAATTACAAAACCAAGGCCTATACAAGGATAAAAGGAGCATGGTCAAGTATTGCTTGTGATATTAAAATTTCATCAAAATTGGAATATAAAGGCTTGGAGACAGAAGGCTGTTTCAGATAAACTTGGGAGACTTTAGTCACGTGGTATATCATGTAAACCCTTTCCTCCACCAACGATTGTGTTCGATGTGTTTCCCTTGACATCTAGCAATCGCCCTGGATCGTAATTACCATTGCAGCACATTTCATTGCAGAACAGGAAGCGGAATACCGCTCCATACCTCCTTACAAACTTTCCAAAGCCCATCCAAGGTTCTAGGACGACGGTTTGCTATCCCACGTTTAGCAAACCAAAACCACAGAAGTCATTGCGGATGCATCAGATGACTTCACTGGAATGTCCGAGAAGGGTATTGCTCCAATGTCTCTGTCTCGGTTGAATGTGCAGTGTGGCTAGACGCCTTATCTTGGTGGATGAACGCGTTCTTGCTGTCCCTCCCGTACAATACAGGGATTTCTTCCCGATATAATGGCTCCAATATATTCTCCTGATGATAGTTCGCATTAATTTTTACATTTTTCACCACCCAGCGAAGTGTAAGTCGTCCCCTCGAGCACTAACCTGCAACAACCATAAAGCCTTTGGGAAACTTTCACGACACTTGCGAACGCAATCTGCTCGGCTCTTCGCGTCTACTGAACGATAAGATATTGCGCGCATATTTTCTGAAGAGTTCAAATAAATCCAGGCTCATGAAGTGTGACAATGAACTTCCATTTTTCACCACTGAGATACTGTTCATAAAGCTTTCTGGCGTTTGTTTTTCGTTCCGCAATGTGTTGAGCGCTGAGAGCATGAACACGAGCTTTATGAAACTTCCGCAGTTTTAAACCCATGTGAATAGTTCTGTTAACACTTGCCAACGTCATTCCTGTTTTTAGTGCCATGACCGTCTGTGTTGGAGAGTTCTCCTGTTCCGCATTCTCTCTATCTGTCCTGCTTTTGCGGGTGTCTGCTGGGACGGGTCTTCTTCCGTGCCATTTTTTCACATGTGTGTGCTTAGCCGGACTGCCAGATTTCTATGCAATTCACGGCGCTTATGAATATCGCAATTCCTGCAGCTTTGCACATCTTGACAATTACTGAAGCACTATATCCGTTGTCAGAAAGAGCTTTTACGTACCTTTCCAATTTTTTAGTCATTGTGTTTGCCAATGCACGTATCACCACATGAAAAATAAGGTTAAGGCTAGTAATTATACATATAAAGTTTTAAGGTGTTGGGTTGTTCCATTCTCAAACTAGGGGGATTGGAAGTCTACCACATTTATCTGAAACACCCCTCCGTAAAACCTCAAACAAATTTTTCTAACACAACATTCTAAATAAATTTTCAACATATGACAAAATCAACACGGCAATTACAATAAACTAGCCTCTCTAAAATTACAATTGAAGATTGAACCAGTTAAATATAAGCAGCTACAGAGTTTAAAGGTTAAAAAATTTAACGTGTAGTTTCCAAATTCAACTAAAATATCAGCATCATAAAATTTTATCGACACTTAAAAACAATAAAACAAACCTTGTGAAAGCTGATAAAGGCAATGCGAACACTGATATTAAATTACTGAATCCATTAATGATCCATGAAACGCTTTTCAGTACAAAATAAAATCACCTATCAAAAGATGTTCAGCAAAGACAACAAGGCAGATCAAACATGTGGTCTCATCCAGTCCTTCTGCTCCACGTTTACGTACAGTGATTAAAATTCACAAACCGTGATTCCCCATCAGACATGTCGTTATGTCACGTGGTAAAAGCTCAAGATCGAGCGAGGTGACGTCCTCCAGCCTCCGTGACGAAGAGAAGACGCAGAGGAGAACGCGAGCCAATCGGCGTCGAGATGAAAAGACGAGGGAAATACGGAGAACTATGAAAGATGGTAGCGAGAGGGAGAAGGTAGAAGAAAGAAAAGGAGCGACAGCCGACGAACGAGGACGAGCAAGGAGACTGGTAAAAACTACGAATGTGTTGACATCGGGAAAATCTCCCAACAAAGTAGAAAAGACGTCGGAGAACTGGAGGCACGCGGAAAGCCTACAAAGGAGAACAAGGTCTCCTCGCACGTTTCTACAAGCCAGCCCGCCACGACAGCGTCCGACGACTTGGCGACGCAGCGCGCTGAACGAGCGACGACGACGTCGGGAGGTCGATAATGACGACGACGAGAGCTGCTTGGATAAGCGTTTAAGACAGGCCGAGGAAAGGGAAAGCGATAGCGGTATCGAGGATCACCGCGACGCAATTCCACCGCCTGCCCGTTCCAGCCAGCCAAAAGAGTCTCGCCCGTTAAACTGCGTTACAGCGGACGAATGCACTACACAGGAGGAGTTCGGCGAGCTTTACTGGCGTAGCGGCATCATCTATCACCAGATAAAATCAGACTTTCTTTTCTTTGTTACCTGCGTGCAACATTTAAGCGGCACTCCGACCCGAAAAACGTGCTCCCACATATTCCCGGACTTGGACTCTAACCACGATACGCCCCTGAATTATTTGGGCGTCTTTCCGTTCTCCCTCCTGGGTTATTTACAGCAAGGCGTAGGAACGTTAATTCCTCAGCCCTAAATTTAAATTTTCCGTAATTAAGTTCACTAACTCTGAATACCGAACTTTATCACGACTCGATTAAGACCGGCTATGCCAAATTCTATCTGAGAACTTTACTGCAATCCTAATAACTGAATCTTCTGATTTTCAGAATTCGCCGTGGTGGTTTTCTACACTCTTAGAATACTCGACACCAACGGCTGTGCTAATTAATTCCTGAACTAATTGTTTAACGGCGGCAACGTGTTCTGTAACCTGTGCCACTTGGTTTTTATTTTGAGCGAACTACATTCGGCTGTTTCTCGAGCGATAGAGTGAATGATAATTTAATCGCTTCGTTTTGGTGTTTCATTTGTGTGTTTATGTGTGCCCTTAAGGCAGCTCGAAATTGAGTTTCTCAATACTCATCTCATAAAGGAAGTGAATCCATAGAGTGCTAATGGTGGTTATCTATGCTAAGGCATAAAAGTGCGTCGGAAATTGAATATATTTCTATACAGTGATATACAGGGTGTATCAGGTTCGATGGTCATAAAGTACCTAGCGTGATCCTTTGCATGATTACAAACTTAAAGTTCCTTATGCAAAATGTTCAAACCTCAAATGTTAAGGGTTTAAACATCACGCGAAGTTTGCTGACAACCTGTTGAAAACATCATTTAATCTCAACAATTGCCGCCGATTTAATTGTAATCGCCCCTTTGAATTTAATGAACTGCTGGTGCGGAAAGTTCATAAATGACGTAACGACGCAATTTAAATTTTGAGTTTTCGACATTTTCGATAAGTAACTCTAAGTTTGTAATCATGCAAAGGATCACGCTAGGTACTTTATGACCATCGAACCTGATACACCCTGTATATCTATATATATAATCATACATATATAAGTGATTTGTGTGTGTTGGTTAAATTGTGGTACGCGATTGTAGTCCGTCATATACGTACGCCTATAATAGTGCTACGATACGAGTTGTGCCTAGTGCTTCAGGTTGTATTAGAATAAGTCTTCTGAGTCCATCAAGTGCACCTCATGGCGGCCCTTCATTATCTCGACGAAATATCCCAGTGCGACGACTGTTTTACGTTTCTTTTGATTTATAAATGCTATTCTACAAATCCCACTGTGCCATTTAAGTTAAAAAAAATTATTTCTTTATTCGCAAAATGTTTCCGGTTTCCGTCCTGTCTTATCTACCATGTGACACGTTAAATGTATTTCGGCTATTTTCTGTAACTCAGCACAATGGCTTGCAGCTACTTTTAAAACAAAAAAGATATCCACCTTAGAAGAGAGTTCTAAGGCCAGTTGTTCTTATTTTATTTATTAGATATCCATCCTACTCATATTACGCGATAAATAACACCAAAATCGTGGACCAATTACGAACCATAGATGTTAATGCATTCACTAACTTGATTTCTTTAGATTTTAAGAATCTGTGTATCAAGTTCCATTAAATGACACAATCTGCATCGTTTAAAATTACCTGACAAACGAAATTTTTGATATAAATTTATTGCTACGCACAATTTGCCAAATAAATTATACTGTGTTCAAGAATCAGTATTTCACCTTACCTAAAATGCTTCTCCAGTAAGCGCCTAAACGAGAGAATATGTTTTTTACAAAATTAAGAAAAAATCTATGTCAGAAATTATTCGAAGACTAACAGATCATCACATATACACGTTATGAGGATAACACGTTGATATTTATGACAACAGAAAAATCTTATGAAATAATATTTTAATTGAATTCAACTAATTTCACCAGAATTTTAAATACAAGTCTAAATAAAAGAAGAAAACGACAATATATTAAATATCATGGAGTTTACAATTTTCAAGAAACAGTGAAAATCGTTTAGTCTCAGGATAAACAGAAAATCCTACAACATCTTGCACCATCATTAAATATCGAAGAAATCATTTATTCTACCAAAAAACAGCTGCCCTAAAATATCTTACAAATAGAGCCCTAACTTTTGCGATATCAAAAATGAAAGATACGCCACATTTACTTACTTGGAACCTGAAAAATATACAAATTCTTCAAGCAAAAGGATATTCTGATCTCTTTCACAACTTCAGAAAAAAAAAGTGAAAAGATTGATAACTTTGAGAAAGTCGTGTATATAAATTTGGTATCAAAACATGAAGCAACATCTCGTTCCTCAGGCCACCGTTTCCAAATTCAACTGTTGCTCTGTTCCGTCCAGTTTCTCCGTAATGAGACCAACGGGCTGTTGAGAAAAGATACGTCGAATAAAGTCATCTATTTGACGAAATTGCCTCGGCGGCGTCTTATAGAAATTATCAGTCCTGAAATTTTATTCTTACATGAACACAAACAAACACGTGTCTTGACCTTGAGAAACTCAAAAGTGGGCTTAACTGATTATAGGGCCACTTTCTTATAGCATTTTCCAGTGACATCTTTGATCGGAACTATACAAAAAAATACCATAACGTATGTCTGTAAACATACTATAAAATTTTCTGGATAACAGTGAGACATTTAAATGTTGAAGCCTTAAGCAAAACAGAGAAAATCACGCCATTTCTTGTTGAAATGATAAATAATTGTATATGATGTTGTGGTAAAACTGGAATATTGGAAAGCGCATAGTACAGTATTAGTGTCAGTTGCTCGTTTGCTAACCAAAAGTAATATGTTCTATCCTCCTCTTGTGTCGTGTTGATCGTAATAATAAAGATGAAAATATAACTTGCATATTAAGTAAAAATTTAATTGACGACTGCTTTTCATAAAAATTGGCTCACTTTTGCCGAGATTTTTTGGCCTGCTCCTAATTTCATGTAGAATTGTAGCGTGGGTAACAGTGAGACATACCGTAGTTGCACGGATAACTTTGAGACACGTCTCATTGTCACCCTTTTGTAATTCATACCATTTTATAATTTCCTTTTTAATACATGTTTATACAAAATAATGCCTACTGGAGAATTTGTGGGTCTTAACATGAGTTGAATTTGTAGGCCTAAATGTTATAAGAGAAAATCTCTAAAATGCCTCAAATTATGAAGTGAACGAAATATTTTCAGTAAAACAAGCCAGGTCTTAGCTGATTATTTGATGACATGCTCGAGAATGTTTTATGGGATACGCACTACAGAATGTTGCAGGCTTGCAAATGAAATTGCTCTTAAAACAACTTGAAATTCATTGACAAATGGAATACTCATAAGAAGGCTGACATGGAGTAGTGGATGAGGAATTTTCTCTACGGCAACCCACAGCTAGCTCAGAGGACACCAGAAGGCTGCGATTTTTCAGAGCAACATCCTTTAATTCACACAATGTCAGTGTTTTTGACAAATTATAATATCTTTTGACTAGACATCCATAGCTTGCTGATGTTACAAGGATCTACGAAGGTGCACAAAACTGAAAGACCTCAAGTTATAAAAAAAAATGTATACCTTGATAAAACCGCAAAAACCCAATGCATTTAATGCTGATTTTTCTTCATTTGAAGTGCATGAATTGTAATGAACATTACTAATGTTTACAAAATGCAAGTTTTTTTAATCTTGTTTTTCTGCCATAATTTGAGGTTTCAATACCTTTCATTCATGATTGCACCCAGTATTTAAATTCTCTTTTTGTTTATGATAAACTTGTTGTTTGACTTCTGTGGAGTTGTAACTTTAATGTTTCTTCTCAATATATGTTCATCCACAGGTACATGTTACTTTTTATGGAGCCGTCTCATTGTTACCTTTTAACTGTAACATAATGTATTTGGATGAACAGCGTTTTTATAAACTTTGCAAAAAAAAAAACCAAAAAAAAACCGGGGATGAAAATATTCGGCTGATTAACAATACCAATGTGATGAGAACAAAAAAAAATTATTATATATTTTTCACATTTAAAGGTGATTAAGGCTACTGTAAAAAAGTGTCTCAGTCTCCCTCACATTCCCCTACATGGTGTACACAAAATATTTCAAAAAACATTAAAATTCTTATTAAGAAATACCTGTGCCCTCTGCATATTACTTAATGAAGAGTAATTTCCAAATTTTAATTGACGTATCAGGGTAGGCACGGCAGTCTAGTGGGAACTTTTTCCACCAAAAAGTACCATTTTCACGAAAACGCCTGACTTTGGGGAAAACAGCCAAGGGAGCCTGTTCCTATAAGAGATTAGAATAATTTGAAGAATTTTAATGCCAATTGGGTATACTGTAGGATTACTGTGGCAAAAAGAATTTTTTTGGACACTATATAAGGTCGGTCTCAGGTTCTGTGTATTGCAGATAGAAACAAAGTAAATGCATTTTCTGGAATAGTTTTGAATGAGGATTACTATGAAAAAAGTCGTTTTCAAAACTTTGCAGTGGTTTCCGAGATAATTGGACCCTAATTTGCATAGATATCAAATCCTGTCACATCCGAGAGATTGGTCAGAGAGAGTTCGAGTAACTTTTCTTACAATTTGCATGTAATAATCTGTAAAACTGGCAATTTTCGTTTTAGTCTGACTTATTCTGCCCTTTCAGGATCAATTTGAATTTTGGTCACTTTCTGAGAAATTGCATTTTCATAAGCATTGTCAGGTCTTTAATATCCTGAAATTGCCGGAGCTTTAAGATCCTGAAATTGCCGGGGTTTTAAGATCCTGAATATTTGTAGCAATGTAATAAAGTAATTTGCTGTAATTATTAACTATGACAAATGAGCTATTTTTTAAATTTAAGCCACTTCTACCAAAAAATATTTAAGCCCCCCTTCCTACATAGTTGCATAGCTAGTTTATAAAAAGTGCCCTAAAGGGCAATGAAAAAAGTTTATAATATGAAACTTGTTTTAGTTTGTCCTTGGAAAAAGTACGCAAGCATGGAAAAGGAGAAAACAAACAGCACTCTACCTGGCAAAGTTTGTTCTGTTTTGTACTGTTTTTTCATATTATCGACTCCCATTTTAAACCCCTTGAACCTGTACAATAAAACGTCATATTATTTTGTGCTCAGCTTACAACAGTGAAATACTTGCATACATCAAAAATTAATTATGATTGCAATGTTCATAGAAAAGCAATTATGCATGCAATGCTCTGCAAAATTACTGTAATACATACAAAATTTTGAACATAGCCAGGTTTCATTTACAGTACAAGCTGCTAAGAGATAGGTAGAAAGTGAAGGAACACGGTAAGTCAGTTTAGCAGCATACTATATTGAAGCAATGTCAAAAAATGCGTTTAATTTGAAAACAAACTTTTGCATACTGGGTGGTGGGTACACTAGTTTTGTTTTGTGAACCAGTACTTTAACTTGAGTGATTAGCTACAGTATGCCTTGAACGAATTTTAGCTTACAAAAACAACTTAGACAGTAAGTATTACAATTTAGAAAGCAAAGTTAATTTTCTAACATGATGGTGTATCAAAGGCGCCTGGGATCATTTTTTTTTATTTCTGGCATGCTCTAGTGAATTGTGCAACTTAAAACCGGGGGAGGCCGTGGCCTGGTGGGCTTCCACTGAACACACAACTTCAGGGAAGTTAAGCAACACCAGGCACGGCTAGGCCACTGGGTGGGCGACCATCAGTGAGATACGATCTTCACCCCCCCGGCTGCTGCGACCATCTTACAGCAGTCGTTAATCCAGGTCCATCCAGGGACCCAACTCGTCGGCCTCTGGCCATACATGTCCTGGATGGACGTATTGTATTACAATCAATAAATTAAAAAATTATTATTATTAAATTAAAATTATTATTAAAATAAAATTAGTATTATAATTAAAAATTATTATAAAAAAAAACCTCATATGAATTCGCAAAAGTAATATGCACAAATAATTCTTTGTATTATTCATTGTGAATGGTATGCACAAATACGTCAAATTAGCCCAATAAACATTATGAAGCATTAACTATATACTGGATTCTGAAACTTTAGGGAATGTACGGCATAACGGCAGTGTGTCCTATGTATTGATCACTGTTGAAGCTGAGGACAAAATATGACGTTTTATTGTATAGGTTCAAGGGGTTTAAAATGGGAGTCGATAATATGAAAAAACAATACAGAAAAGAACAAACATTTTCCAGGTAGAGTGCTGCTTGTCTTCTCCTTTTTCAAGCTTGCGTACTTTTTCCATGGACAAACTAAAACAAGTTTCGTATTATAAGCTTTTTTCATTGCCCTTTAGGCGTTTTTGATAAACTAGTTGTTTTATTTGCTTCAGAGTTTTAGGATTTTTATATAAAGGCATAGATGAAAGTGGGCTTTTCTTTTGACAAGGTAAACTGCATCTTCTACTTTACTGTAACAAAAATCAAATAAGCAAGTTTATGTAAATAGAAAAATTCCGCCATCACTTAAGGGAGACAGGATGTAGGCTGGATTGACATAGGACTGGATCAAATTGCAGCTACCTTGTTCATTTGATATTTTTCCTATGGAGATGGTAAATATGTCTTTTCAGTTTAGGTGTGAAACATCAATGATCTTAGGGACACAATCGATGATGTTGTTGCCACCGATAAAGATACGCTATCGATCATGCACATGACAATTACCATCTTGAGGAATGTCATTTCATGCTCATTCCACAGGTAGGCGTAACTGGGCGATATCGTAGGCCTGTTCATCAGCGGTAGGGTTGGAAATTATATTATGGGTCGCCGATAGCTTGAATGAAATATTCCGAATCATCCATTTTCTTCCACCCACCTCAGTACACGGAAGTCAAAACAACTCACAAATTACTATGTTTATCCCAATGCGTTCACTTATTACAAATGTATTCATATTTGTCTGTTTTGTTATTAAACAATTTATTAAATAAAGATATTTAATAATAACTGGAAAATGGTCTTAGGAGGATTTTTTCAGGCTATTACTCCGATATTGATGAATAAAATAGTAAAGAAAAATGGTAAAGAAAACTCCACGGCCTGGACTCAAACCAGGGACCTTCGGGTTACCGTCCCGCTGCTCTAACCGCTAAGCCACCGTGGACATGGAAGCTGTCGCTATCAAAAATGTCCTATGTGCATAGGTTATAGCGCGGCTCCTTGTTCGCAAGCCAGAGTTATAATTTACTATTGAATGGCGAATAATATTACGAGTTATAATAAATATCCCATGTAAATATCCTCTCATCCTCATTAAATCAACGTTTAGGCATGTTTTCCCGCCTCCACTTCTTTCCAAAACAGATCTTACTTCTATATCAACACACTAATACAATCTTCACTTATATATGGAATACAATTCTGGGGTTATACCACCAAATCAAATCTATTACGATTATATCGCTTACAAAAATGGTTCGTAAGAATCTACCTGAAATTAAATAAATCCGACCATGTCTCCCATCTACTTCTTTCTCTAGGAATATTAACCCACTAGAGATATACACGGGGTTGCTCGGGTTCTTATTGAATGAAATTCTGCAATTTCTAAATGTGAATATACAGAAAAAATGAACATTATTATCCACCTTTTTTCTTCGGCACTGCGTCAAACTCACTCAACATTTCAAAGCGAGCGAAGTCATGTAGAACTGCTAAGGCCGGTAGTTGGAGGGCCATCCATTGGGAACATTTTAAAAATTCTTTTCGATTCTTCAATATGAATTTTTTTAGTATATTAATTCAAGCTTTTTTCGTGTGTTCATTTTCTGTACACAGGGTGAAAATTAATTCCACTGCCAAACTTGGAAAGGTAGTAGGAATAGTCGAAACAAGCAAATTTTCTTTATACCAGTTTTGCGAGAAAAATTTATTTACCAACACAGAACAGTTACATCAGTTTTCGAAGTGTTTGTGTCGTTCCCCACATGGCGGTTGTGGCAATTGAAGAGACCATCCTTGGTGAACTGTGCTTCATCAGAAAACAAAAACAAGTTC
>JAHWFO010058569.1:194656-223198 GCA_023313115.1 Rhysida immarginata
TTTTTTTATAATTTTAAAAAATATATTTATTAATTAAATATAAGATGTTTTATCTAAATTGTAATGACAAAAAAATATTCGTGGACATTAAAAAATACTTTTAAAAATTATTCTGAATTGCAAGATTGTCTTCTGTATTTTATATTCCCTAAGTTTAATTTTTTGATTATGTAAATTGAAATAAGATTTTTAAAAATAAAAAAAATTGCTTTAATTCAGCTTCTACATGTATTAAAAATAGACTACTAGTGCCCTTCAATGCCACCTGGTGGTATCCTTTGGCGCTAATGGCCTTTTGAGGAGGAGTTGACCAACCACTAACTTCTAATAACCATGGTTTCACTAGTTTTTCCATTTATTCGTAAGTTATCGACTGTCCGCGCGCTACGAGAAGACCGCTGAGTTGCTTCATGTGCTCGTATGGTGTCGCTGCAGTTGCAGAAGAATCTATTCAGTGTTGGGGGAAAAACAGCCAAATTTGAGTCGATCCAATGTTTCATCGGTGTAAACAATAGGACGATTTTCTTCTCTTATTTTTTTCATATTTCTCAGGCATCTACCTCTCCATGCAAACGTTTTCATTTGTTTATAACTGAAACACGGCCAGAACTCATTTTTGCGCTACTTGATTTTAGCGCTTTTCCTCCCTTTATAACTATACGAGCGACACCATACGAGCACATTAAGCAACTCAGTGGTGTTCTCGTGGCGTGCGGACAGTATATAATGAAGTTCCAAGGATGATTCTTTCGACAATTCTTTGGAGAAAACTACTGCAGTTCTAAACTTTATTTTGGTTTTAAATGAAAGATCATAGTCTGTATATTTGTCAAGGTTAGTTTTTGTGACCATAATTACTATTAATTAGCGGTAATTTACAATTCAGTATTGCTTACGCTGGCAAATCAAATAATCCTCTCCACAAAGACGTCACAATCAACAACTTTGCTAGCATTGATGATCAAATTAACAACAATTACATAAACAATTAACAACGATAACAAAACAACAATACAGGCAAACAGATTTTTAATAAGGCGTTTTAATAAACAAATGGAGATGGGTTGTTTACCGTCAAAATTTGACGGGATCCATCTACTTTAGTATTTAAGTTTAATACGAGGCGCATCCAAAAAGTAAGTTTCCCTATTTAAAAAAAACAAAACTCACACTTACAGGAACGTATTTATTGGCAGCAAGTACAGCAATGTTTCAGCTATTTTTCAACATAGCCACCACCAGAATTGAGGCACTTGTCGTATCGTGAATGCTTCAACTTTTGTATCCCCCTGTCGTAGAACTCTGCCGCCTGTGAATGGAACCAGCGTGTGACAGACGTCTTCAGCTCTTCGTCGTTGCCAAAACGCTCACCGGAGGACAGGAATTTTTTGAGGTGCAAGAAAACGTGAAAATCGCTGGGAGCAAGATCAGGGCTGAAGGGACGTGAAGCGACGGTTCTCCATCACGCGCTGCCGCACAAGCTCAACAAGATCATCATTGATGAGGGATGGTCGCCCGCTGCGCTCTTCATCATGGACACTTTGACGACCTTCGGAAAACTGCCTACACCAGCGACGCACCATCTGCTTACTCATGATGTTCGGCCCATAGATCTGACAGAGCTGACGATGAATTTCAATTGGCGCAATGCTTTGTGCATTCAAGAACTTTATCACCGACCGAACCTCGCAGGCGGCGGGAGAAGAGATAAGAGCTTCCATTTCGGACCATTACTATCACGCTACTGGCACGAGGCGGGACCTGTCCGGCTGGCATATGATTGATACGTCATAGATCTGTTACGCATGCGCAATGGACACGTTTACTTTAAAGGGGAAAACATCGGGAAACTTACTTTCTGGATGCGCCTCGTATTTATACAGTGCACGAGGCTAACGAGAAATACAGGCTCCGGCACTAAAAACTCACCTGATTAAAATAGGTCTAGCAACAACCTTCATTGTTTCTAACAAAGGAAAAAACCCTGACTGTGAAAATACAAGATGGAAACAATGAAAGTTACATTGTTTATAGACCTATCTTGGTCAGGTGGCTTTTCAGTGACGGAGCAACGACACCTAAAAAACAAGGCCTGTTCACTGCTTGCTGAATGTGTCATCAAACGAGGGCTGACAATCCAACTTTCATTGTTTCAACAAACGAAAACACACTGATTACAACAAGTGTTTTTTCGTTTGTTTTAAACAATGAAGATTGGATTGTCAGCCCTGGTTTGATGACGCAGTAATCAGGCTTTGTTTTCGTGTGATGCAACAATGTAGACGTTTCTGTGAGCAGGCCTTCTGTCTAGATGGTGTTGGTCTTTCTCGTTAGCCTCATACAGTACATGGCCGTCTATATCTATCGGGCCTGACAACTGAGGTTTGATGACGTCATACTAGAGGTTGGTTGCCATGGGAACCCCTTTCTCAACGGCAATACTTTAACATTGAAATACTTTAATTGATGATAAATTATGTTTAATCAAATTAAACGTATACTCCAGTAATATGAAAAAAAATTTCTCCTCCGTCAAAATGAGAGGCAGACGACCTCATGCAACACCTCCTAGAAAGAAAGCCTCCACAACTGAAAAGTCATACATTGTTGCATCATCATAAGTCGACCAAATTTAAAGCTTATCATTGGTAGAAATGCGGTTAACAATGGTCGAAATATGATGATGTAACAATGTGTGACGATTTAGTTGTTTGGCTTTCTTTCTAGGAGGTGTTGCCTCATGTCTCGCCGACCACTAGCATGACATCAGTTGTCAGGCCTGGAGATAATGTACGGCCGTGGTACAGTACAATCATGCCGTAACGACTGCCTGTATTATTGTTTATTGTTATCGTTGTTAATTGCTGTATGAAATTGTTGTTAATTTGATCATCAATGCTAGTAAAGTCTTTGTGGAGAGGATTGCTTATGATTAGCCAGCGTAATGTATTGTAAAAGCTTTCCCAAGATACAGACCTAGCCGGCAGGGCAGACTTCAAAGGTTTTTTTTGGTTTTGTAGTTATCATATAAAAGCTTATTTTTTAAATAAAGACTAAAACGAATAAAATAAAAAATATAAAATAAAAATTTTAAAGCACACACTTTCACCTTAAAAAAGTGCAGTAAAAAATAAAAAAATTAATTTAAAATAAAGGTAAAGGTATGGTGGCGCGTTTAAATTAATTTTTACTGCACTTTTTTAAGGTGAAAGTGTGTGCTATAAAATTTTTATTTTATATTTTTTATTTTATTCTTTTTATTACTCTTTTTGTTCGTACATCTTAATCCCCATTTTTTTACGTCTCATCAATCGCAAACAATGTTCGACGAATTCACTGGTAACGCCCATCGCGGACTTGATTTCACCGTTATTTCATATGTTTTCAGCCCCATTCTTGTTTGTTTTATTATTTTCTCATTCTTTCCATTGTTTCTTTATTTACATTCCGGTAATTTTACCTTGTATTAATATTTTACTGGCATATTAATCCTTTTTGTTATTTTTCTCATTCTTTCTGATTCCCTCATCGTGTTCTACCAATCATGATTAAGTTCAACCAATCACAACTATTTCACCACCATATTCTATTGTTTTAGCAACTTATCTTTATTTTGTATCCAACCAAGCACCCAAGGCTTTGACCGCCTACTGTGTACGTCGACGGGTGGCGATAGCTGAATATCCTAAATAGGAATGACTCAGGTCTGCCCCGAAAAACCAATAAGGGGACGCAGACCAACTCCCTAATCCAAGTCGTTAATCGACCCGTGCTGAGGGGTAGATGGCAATTCGATTTAAGTGTCTCAATCGGAGCCTTCTGGATTCGTGGCGACATTCAGGTCTATCCTTATCCCGGCATGCAGGCACTCTCTTGTTGTACTGCAAGGTCTGTACAGGTCTCTCTTTCATTTTGTCTTTAAACATAGTACAGAGAAAGTGAATAACTCGCTAATAAGCAATAAACAAGTTTATTTAACGATAAAGTAAGTAAAATCTTTAAATACACTGCTGATCACTTGTCAGCCAAATTGATAATACTGTAATGGTTTATACACAAACTAATTATCTTGATAATAGCAGAATTGTTGCAAACGGAAAAATGTGTTGAACACATACACCCGCCGACACAGCGTAACAGGTAAGTAGAACGGTGAACACACTTTCGAACGCACCGGTTGACGAGCTTGTCAATTTCTCCAGTCAAGACAAAAACTGATATCCCGACGCTGGCGACAACTCTTCCCCAAAACCGATTGTCACGGAATTTGGATTCCAACACGAATTCAGGCGGCGTGAGCACTCGTCATTGCTTCCCGACTCGTGTGTTCTACAACACAAAAAGCAAAGTTATACGTCACAGCCAGCGGGTGGAGCATCATAGAGCAGGAGCCAATGGGAAGGCAGATGGCGAAGTGAGCGCCAAAAGAAAACTTTGAAGGGTTGGAAGGGGAGAAAGGAGAGAGAGAGGAGAGGAGCCAAAGAGAGCGACCAAGTAAAACGTTGGAGCCGAGCGGGATCGAGGTTTGAGAGCAGAGACGTGTTCTTGGTCGAGAGAAGAGGCGGCGAGCCCTCATGCATGAATTCCCAACGGGAGGAGAAGGCGTTTAAAGGCCAGGATACGACGCCTTTACGGAGAAAGCCACGCAGTCAAGCCACGCAGGCGGCGGTTTCGAATGGAGAGGTCAACGAACGTGTGAGGAGCGACTTGGAACAAGCGCTACCGTGCCTGAGACTTCCCGTCAGTTTGAGAAGACCGCTATGCAACGCATTCAGCTCAACTGTAAGTGTTTCTTTCTTTGTGTCCCTGAGTTGCGGCGTAGAGCATTCCGTTTCCAGACAGAAATTAATATTTTCTTGCCCAGCGGAATGACGGCATATTACGAGGACTCTATTGGCTTCGTGATAGTTCGCCCGTGTAGAATTACAGCTTAATGCATAAGCTGATGTTTCCCGTCCTGCCCTATTCATTCAGTGTTCTAATTAAGTAATTAGTTTTTGGCGCCAAATGTTTGTGGCTCGTTCAAGAAACGAATAGCCTCCATAAGTGGCGTTTGATTTTTGGCATTTTCAGATATCCAGTTTTGAAAGTTTAGAATTAAGTCTAATCTCTTACACAATTTTTTTTTAGGCATATGTGTCTTGCCTAAGGTGTCTTGCCATGATTAATAAAATTAAGACTGAACTGGGACGTTGATGTGTATCTGCCAGAAGTGAAATTTATTGTTTTAATTAGTGAACATTGATTTCTGTAATTCTTAAAAAGGAAAATATCAAACTAATGTGCTTTAATATTCTATTGATGAGATTTCTGTTACCGAACCTTTTACAGTGTTATCGTAATGAATTTCACGAGAAAGCAATATTGTAGCAATTGGTTTTACATTACTTTACATCGTTAGCCTTAGTCATTGAGGTAATGTGTTTTATGGATGCTTGTATAGTGTTCCAGTTGCCTGTATAATTTATTGCATGAATAATTGTTTGTATGAATAGTTTTTGCAGAAGTATATTGCCTAGACGGCTATTCAACCTCTATGTATTTTTGGTTGTTGAATTATAGTGACACTTTTTGTACTGAATCATGAGACTCTATTTAGCTTGTTTTTCCATACCTATACAAGAATTTGGAACTGATTAGATAATGTGCATATTACATTTTTGAATTACAACTTTGAATGTGTGATCATTTAATTCATGATGTAATTGTGAAATATTGTGCCCTTACATTTCAAATAAGATTTTGTAGAATACTTATTTAACTTGTGTTTAGTTAACAGTTAAGTTTATAAACTTTTGGAGTGATTTATTTCGAACGGGTAATGTTCCCGCCTAGGTAAAGCTTATTCTGGGTCGGAGATTCTTTATGCTGTAGTTTAAGCATTATTCAAGTTATTGTTTGTTTTGTAGCTTTATTGGTAGACAAGTTACCTGCTACGCATTTCATTTAACTGTTTTCGGTATATTTGTTAGTTAGTTATTTTTTGCTTTTACTTTAAGTTATAGTAATAAGCTGTATGTGCTTGTTTTTATCTCTACATATCATTACTTGTGTTATTAAATATCTTTTTATCAAATTTCTTGACCGTGCGCTGTTACTTGTATATTTTCCACTGCGCAATACTCATTCATATTTATACACGTGACACCGATGCTGTAGTCATCGAAGTTCACGATGTGGAATCCTAATAGAGATTTGAAGCAATAATAAGTAATATGAATAAAAAGTCAGACAGAAAAAGAAGTTACGGGCACTAAAACTCCAAATGTCTAATAATTTAACGTGACTTAAATAAATCTTCCTGTTTAAATACTGAGCGCAAATTATCTTAGAAAGTTTATCTTAGTATCACCCAATAATTTTAGCAGCACAGAAAAAATTATCTTAGCTGGAAAAACGATTATCTTATAACTCTAATGAAATTTATAAAGAAAATCCTTAAGGGGCGTCAATATGCAATCAATCCCCTCGTCCCAATTTGGAAAGTACTTGAGTCAGAAATATGATTAATAGCAAAATATGATTCCAAGTGACATCCTGAATGATAAATTAAAGCTCATTTTTGTAGCACCATTAAGTCCCAAATGCAGATACAATTGACAGTAATGTAATAGGAGAGAGGCATTAAGGCACCCAGACTGATTTCCAAATAGTTAAGCAAGCCGAGAGGAGAAATACCAACCATAGACAAATTTTCCTCTATAATGCCTGCTTCCCAGAATAACGAACTCACGTCGCTCGAGTTTTTTTATAATTAGAACAGTCAAGCACTGCCAATGCTGTGCACAAATATTGAAAAGAAATGAAAGAAATGTGCACTGCTGCGCCTTAATGTGTAAATTTCTTGAAAGAAATGAAAGTCAGTACCCTGAGAATTTTCCAGAAGCTCCGCTTCTGTTGAGGCGTTTTCTCCGACGGTAAAACTTCCATTCGAGGCTAAAGGGAGAGCGCCTTTCACCGCCGATGAAAATTCTCTCTCGTCATCGGACTCTGCAAAAGTCAAAATCTCATGATTCACCGACGCTAACTTATTGCTTAAGTTGTATCTGAAGAAGAACTTAATTCAGCCGCAGCGTCCACGGGCAACATCTGACAGTCCACCTTTCCCAGATAACGTTGCTCTGCTGCTCCGCTCACATCTTCCATATATTCCCACAGCTCTCCGAAAAGCTTAAATTTTAAACTTTCGCGTGGAGCGTATTTTCGCTTATCCTCTACGCTCTCATAGTCCTCCGAGCAGCCCACATGAGATTTTTCCCGTTCGTGCCTCTTGTTCCGTCCTCCACGGTACCCAAGGCCCAACTGACCTCCCTCGTAGCTAATATTTTTTTCCTTTTCCCGTTTGCCGTCCAAACCACTTAATGGAAGGGGCAAGCATGACTTTGTTAAAAATTTCTTATTCCAGGAGACGCGAGTTCTTTCTCCTCCTCCTCGCGACTCCCCTTTTCTTCCATTCTTCATTTTGATTTTCGCCGGAAAATCACGTGACAGAATGTTCATTTTTTTAAAAGAAACCTTTATATCTCCATGAATATATGTGCTATTCTCATACAAATGAACACATAAGTAAACGAAGCCTCATAATCATATGCTACAGCTACAACGCATTTCGAGCATTATTTTTACAGGGTAATCCTAAACATTATTTTTTTGGTTCACTTTGTTGCTGGTTCCCTATTTGCCTTCGGGACGTAACCTTCGTTGAAATGAGATGTAACTTGCTCTTTACACCCCTGAAGTGTCAAGATAATTCATCAAGCATTTTTGTAGATATCTGACAAAACACCTAAAATCGAAAGTATCACTATAGATTTACTTGAAATTTTCGCCACTACTGTAAACAAAATATTACTGCAAAATTAAAAAACAAATTTTTATATTCATCTTTTCAGCATATTTGGAAATCGTTTTACGAGTTATATTCTTGGCGTGCATGCCCGTCCGTACGCCTATCTGGATGTCCGATGATTTCTCGAGAATGCTTTAACTTCTTCAAATTCTGTTTTCACTATTCGAAATCTGTTTTTAATAGCAATATTTTTTAAATTACATTCCCAAATGCTAATTTCACATTGACATTGTGTTCACCCTATATGATAACAAAGATGG
The DNA here is from genome assembly GCA_023313115.1 of Rhysida immarginata. NCBI lineage: Eukaryota > Metazoa > Arthropoda > Chilopoda > Scolopendromorpha > Scolopendridae > Rhysida > Rhysida immarginata. The sequence continues at coordinate 202,766 of JAHWFO010058569.1, forward strand.
GCCGAACTCTGACGTTATCAGATTAGTTGAAGCAGTTGCGGATCAGCTAAATTTCAGAACCAGCTTGAATTGAAAATTCCGCCCGCAAAGCAGTTGCGGAGAGCAATGCAGGCGTATTTTTGAAACGACAGTGCGTACGGAAAATCTTAGTCTTGCGGATATGGCTTCGCATCCACCTGTTTTCAGCCCGCTAACTATAATTGTGAAATAGGCTTTAGTTTGGAAAAACAAAATCAGAGCTATTCGGAAAGCGATTTTTGAGTTCGACTGAAGAAGTTGCCTGTTCCGGAGATCAAGATATCACTTCCCGATCTCGCCACAGATCTTCTCTAAGACAAGTTATTTATTCTAATTGCTCTTATCCTTCAAATATAAGTAATGCCGCATTAGAGAAACGAGCAAAGATGATCAGGAAATCAGACATTTTCCTGATGGTTATAATAAAATAGTGTCACCGTTTGGTGCTGTCATGTTGATATATTCACTGTCATGTTGATATATTCACTTTATTACACGGTGCGTTATACTTATGTAAGCATTATCTGAGATCACTATTCTAGAAGGGATAGAGAAACGGAACATCGTCCGCATCCCATGTATAAAAGCTCCCGGCAGCATATAACACATAAACGTAAACCCTTTCATTGTAAACCTTCATATCCTAAAGCAGCAATAAAGGAGACGATAGCTGGATTGCCAAACATTTGCCGTCTTTACAAGAATAATTCCCACTGTTTACGTGTATTAATTGTTAACATGTTTCAGACATTGTAAACACTGCGTTTTTTAAATCGGGGCATCATTTCAATAATCACCCCCCCCCCCAGTTTCAGAATAACGTACACCTCAGATTAATGTATAAAATTCCAGTTCAATTCCTCGAGCGGATCAAAAGAGGCCTAATGAAAGTATCTCGATTCAAAGAATTTTGAAAGGCCCGACAATATTCACAAGTAAGGAAAGACATTTTGGCGGCATTAAAGACAACTATTGCAAAGACAATTTTAATATTCAAAAACATTTAAAAGCGTCTGCTACTTTGGTATGAAAAAACTCATATAAAACTTCTTCTGTTTACTTCTGAATCTTAACTCTTTAAGAACAATACTGCATTCCTTTAATTGCTTCAGCATTTTCGGCTCAACCATCTCATGCATTATTGGTGATCTATATATTTTATTTTAATATTTATTTATTTTAATTTTATTTTCTCTTTTCTTCTATCAGTCTTAAATTTTTATCCCCTTTCGCAAGGCGTCTTTCTGGGTATCAATTTTTTTACATTTGGATGGCTGAAAATACAAGTAGACCAAGTCACATTTTTAACATTCATAGTAATTTTGAGTTTAAGTTGTTATTTTATTTAAAAAATGAGGAATTGTGATATACACAAAGAGATGCATGTTATTGTTTCTCGAAAATATAATTTTTCTTGTTCTAAAATTTGGTGTTGGTCCACAATTGGTGTTTATCCACAGTTTTTTAAAAGTGGGCTTTGTCTATTTGTATTTTCAGCCATTCATTTGTATAAATATTTGTTATAGTCGTCATATTTTTGATAATATAATTTTAACTCAAAACCGATGAAAGGTAATTAAGAAAAAGAGAAGCGAAGGAGAAAGTAATTTCATCTTCATAATACGTGTAATGTACTTAATGAGACGACATTTGTCATGAATAAACATACGCAGTTATTCGGGACGTGTGCTTTTTTGTGGACAAGAGGTTATATTATTCTTTATGGTGGGAAGACTATTTTAAAAATTTCTCGCAGGCGTAACTTCTCAGGTACCAGAAAATAAATGAAAAGGTAGCAACGTTTTGCTTTAGAATTTCCAATGGTGTAAAATATATACCCGTACGATTAAATTTCGAACAGCTCCACATTATCATCGAAAGGAAATTAGTTCTCCTCTACAAAAAGTCAGTATGCATTAAAAACGTTGTTAGGTACACACTATAAACATTCTAAGAAAAGTGTTCAATAATTTTAAATGGAAATAATCTTCTTGAACGCAGAGCCTTCTTATTAGGCGCTTAATTGCTACCAATTTTTTTTTTATACACATTGTTAATGGAAATGTAGTTCTGTGGTAAATAACTTATAACCACTCCTAAATAACAATGAAATGAACAAAACTTAATCAATAATATATTCAAATTTATAAACCCATTCATTATTAACAAAGCTGTGTAGAAAATCTGAAAAAGATATATTGATTAATTTTATGAAGCATAAGCAGGAATTCCGAATCATTTTCAAATTATGGTACTTACTTAATTTTAAAATTTAACTGAGAAAATATCCTTTTTAAATTTGAGTATTTTTGGCATCTACTACATCTCAAATTTTAATTCGATTAACGTACTAGCTTCATTTTCCTTTATATTTAGATTACAAAATTTCGCAGAGAAAAAGCTTCACCATACCAACTCTCGTTTACTTAAAACTTCGGCCTGTTATTCTATACTTCAGACTTTTCCTTATCAAATTCTGCTGAATTTTGATCGTTACTTTAGTAATATTCAGTTATTATTATCCATGCAGAATCATATTAGTCCAAAATCCGTTCTTTTGACGAATATAAGTTGTCTGTTATCATAATGAAAGAAATGACTATTACCATAATTAACGGTCAATTTTTTTCTGTTTAATAAATTTCAAATTACTCTCAAAGACACTTTTTGTTAATCAGGAGACGATTTGCTGATAGTTATTTATTTATATTTTATGGTTATACAAATTTTTGGATAGCTTTCAGATGAAAATTGCTTGTTTGATTGAACCCACGACACCGGGCCTTTTGGGCCTTGGCGGCCAGTTTGGAAACAATAAAATTTCGTTATCTGCGCTTCCATGCCAGTTATAAAAGTCGACATTCTTCCCTCCATCATAACTTAAGTTATAAATGGATTCTAGTTAATTCGGCCCAAGGGTTTATACGTTAGAATGCTTGGATATTGACTAAGTTAATGTCATGCCGTCCTTATCAATTGTCTATCAAGTTGGATTTATATTTAACCGATTGATATTGTTTTGTTCTTTAGTTAGCGGTCAATCCAATAGAATTTATAATTGCTTCTGCTTGCTATGATCACGGGTTGGAATTTTAAAAAGAATTTATTTAATGAAATTGATGGAGACCTTGCAGTACATAATGGGAAAGAAACTTTGGCAGTACAGATAAGATTTGATCGAAAAACCATGTGCGTAGAAAGCGGAGAGGAAGTGGCGTCATGGCTCACGCAGGAGGAAGCAGCTAAGGATGAAGTGAGTAGGAATTTAGGAGAGAAGAGCGAGAATTTGGAAAGAGTGGTGGTAGCTCCAAAAGTTTCTGACGCCACGGAAAGAGGAGAGATTGTTTTAAGCAAAACGCAGGAGACTGAAGTGAATTGTGGCGAAGGAAATGTGGGTTCTTCTGTGGCAACTATTGTAAATGACATAGTGTCGGTTCTGTGAAGTGCGTAAAATTGTATTTCTAAAGGAAAAATTAACTTTGATGCTATTGCAAACCCTCGTAGGCATTTTCGAGTTTCGACAGTGGAGCAAGCCGGAGAACTACCACATTAGCGGGTTCCAGTGATAAGCGGATTCACATAAACGGAAAAGTGCTGGTTTCCAACGTCGTGGTTCTTCCACGCCATGAGCTCCTGAGAACTTGTTTTCACCTTCTCAGGTGAAGTGGATAGTGTTGCTGGGAGAGGTCTCATCAGAAGTCTCATCTCGTTAAGCGATTGTGCTTGGACTATCCTTTTCCCCACGATCAAGAGGAGTGTTCATACCTGGTAATGCCCTGGACTCTGAGAGCATTTATGGAAGAAAGTCTTGGTGCCGTATTTCCATGCAAAATGCAGGCGTAATTACCAAAGATTGCGCCATTAATTGGTGCAGTTCCTCCCGCTGTCAAGATTGCGCATTGCTGAAGTTAGTTCTTTCTATTTTTCTTTTGCAGTTTCCCTTTGGTAATTTATACATTGAAACGCATTGAGCGTCGTCGACTTCCAAATTAGTGAGCGGTCATTTTGTACCCATATACTGTTTGTCCAGTAAGATTAAAGAACTATAGTGCCCGGCACGAAAGAAAAAAGAAACTGGCGCATGTGTAAATAAATAAAACTCGTTCAGCCAATCAGACAGGAATCAGGGCATTACTTATTACTGAAGCCAGGTATAAGTAATATCTCGTTTCCAGCCCGTTTCTGATTGGCTGAACGAGTTTTATTCATTTTCACATGCGCCAGTTTCCTTTTTCTTTCGTGCCGGGCACTTTAGGATACAAGAGTCATATCAATTAAATTTAGATATATGAAGATAACAATGCTAGTTGCATTTCAAAGCATGCAATTTGCCTTTAACATTATTCTCAACTATTTTTTTCAAATGAATTGTAGCAAGACATAGTAAATAAAACATTCTAAGGAGGAGCATTAGCAGCGAAGGAGAAATACATTTATACATTTATTAACAAGAAATTAATTCCTCCCGAGTAGGGTAAGGCAAAGTAACAGAACCTGCGGTCATATTTTTACCTCCCCCCCAAGCTTTTTAATCAAAAAATTGATTTTCTCGAACAAAGTATGTAGAAAATGTAAAAAAAACTCGTATCTTCTTTCCTTTCTCAACATTTCCGATGGAATGACATATCACCTGCCTTATGTTGCCATATTTCTAAAGACCAAGTGACTGCCACCCCTCAACTCCGACCACACAGGAACAATTTGGCCTAAACTTCATAGTTATGTAGATCTTGCCTAGAGAAATCTGGATGCTGACTTTCACTTCTTTATATACCTAATTCACATAGATCTTTTGTCCTCTCTGAATCCCACCCACGTTATTCCGACCACAATGCACCAATCAAAACCAGACTAAATAGTGAAGGTGAACATGCCCATAGTAAGCTACTATCCGGATTTTACCTTCTACCTCAAAAAATGTAAAATTATGACGGACATTATAGAACCAATAAGTAGCTCATTCTTTCGCAACTTAAAATACAGATTATGAGCAACTGAGCAATCGCGCGTCGACAAAGCGTTTTCACGTGCACATACTGATGTCAATAATGCTTAAAGGATGAACAGAAAGTAACAATATTTTCATTCTTGACAAATCGATTATTAGGAGCTTTAGCATAAAAGCTACTATAAGAATGCGCCCTTGGTCTGTACGTTTATCCGGCCGGCCGTCCGCCGTTTGCACGATAACTTGAAAACGGATTAACTTTTTTAAATTCTGTTTTCAGAAATATGACCATCAAAGTCTTAGCTCGGCCGTATTAACTTTTCAGAATTTTTCGTGGACCCCTTCAAGTCGAATTCACGTGCTAAAACAGTGAGTGTAAAGAATTCAAAGATACTGGCATGTCATATAACAATCGATTTGTCAAGAAGTAACATTGTTACTTTCTGTTCATCTTTTAAGCATTATTGACATCGGCGCGCGCACGTGAAATCGCTTTGTCGACGGCACGATTGCTCAAGTGCTCATAATCTATAAGCTAGAAAAATGGAGCTACTTATCGGTTTTATTTTACATACGATTTAAATCACCCTTCATCATTTCTACATTTTTTGAGGTAGAAGGTTGAAATTCGGAATGTAGCTTGCTATGGGTATGTGCACCTTTACTATTTAGTTTGGTTTTGATTAGCCCTCTAAGATCGGAGTTTTGGGGGTGAAAATTAGAGGGGATCAAAAGGTCTAGATGTGTTTATGCATATAAAGGAGTGAAATTCGGTATACACATTCCTATAAGCAAGATCTCCTTTATATGAAGATTTTTTGTTCTCGAGGTATCCATGCCTTCCCGACTCGATGGCGGAATGCATCGAAAAAATGGGGACTAAATTGAAAAATAGTGTACCAACTCTGTCTGTAATAAAGGAGCTTTAAAAAAATATTTCCGGTTTTCATTTGACTGACCCTCGTAAGTAGAATAAGAATGGAACTACTTATTGGTTTTATTATGTCAGTCCGTCCGTCCCCTTCATAATTTCTACATTTTTTTAGAGGTAGAAGGTTGAAATTCGGAATGTAGCTTATTATGGGCATGTCCATCTGCACTATTTAGCTTGGTTTTGATTGGTATACGGAGGTCGGAATTACGGGGGAGGGATTCAGAGAGGGCAACATATCTATGTGCTATTTAGGTACGTAAAGATTCCTCTAGGCAAGATCTACATTACTATGAAGTTTAGGCCCAATTGTTCCAGTGCGATCGGATTTGCGGGGGTGGCAGTCACTTGGTCCTTATCATACGTTCGAAAATGATGAGAAAGGAAAGAAGATACGAGGTTTTTTACATTTTTTACATATTACTTTCGAGAAAATCAATTTATTGATTAAAAAAACTTGGGGAGAGGTAAAAAGTGCAGATAAAGGGGTAAAAATAGATGACTTGCCTTATCCTACTCGGGAGGCGGGGGAGGGGGGGATCAATTTCTTTTTAATAAACGTATAAATGTATTTCTGCTTCACTGCTAAAGCTCCTCCTTGGAATGTTTACAAGATTTTATTATATGACATGCCATTATCTTGGTATTCTTTACACACACTGTTTTAGCACGTGATTTCGACTTGAAGGGGTCCACGAAATATTCTGAAAAGTTGACACGGCCGAGCTAAGACCTTGATGGTCATGTTTCTGAAAACAGAATTTGAAAAAGTTAATTCGTTTTAAGTTATCCTGCAAACGGCAATCGGCCGGATAAACGTACAGAATAAATGTGCATTCTTATAAGTAACTTTTTGGTAAAGCTCCTAATAATCGTAGCAATTCAATCTCGAAGATTATTTTTTCTTTATATAGAACTCCCGACGGTATCCACATGTTAATAGGCACCAACAATACTTATTTATTGAATTTATTTTAATAAACCAATTAAAATGTGTATTCTGTGTCCGTAGTAGTTCATTAATTAGCTACTAAAGAGGTGGTGGCCTTACAGTCTAACAGAGGGACATCAGGAGTTCCAACTAGTTTCGCCATTTATTCCCGGCTTTGTCAAGGATATGCAGCAAGAGGCATGCAAGCCTTTATACATATATACATATATACGTATATACAGAACAGTGGTACAAGTTAAGCAATTAGCGTAAATACATACAAGAACCAATAGGATATAAAGCAAAGGGGCCAATGTGTTCAAAAATGATGTAATGGCCAGTAGAATAAAATAGAATAAATACAAAAAAAAATTTTTTTTGAAAGATACAAAAAAGAAGTTGTACAGTTATGATGCGTTTAACGCGGACCGAAAAGAGAACATATCCGGTTATCAGAAGACAAGAGGATTTACATAAAAACAAAAAAAAATAAAGGGGTAAGAAACTTACAAATTGCAGAAGACACATAAAATAAAGAAAACGAGAGAAAATCATAGTAGATCAGTTAAAGAACTAAGCATTGCATACACATTAAAGTCCGTCTGGCAATGAGAAGCAAGTGTGGGGTGGACCTCTTGGCCTTGAATATTTCGATCGCTTCGAGGGTAGCAGTTTTTTCTGGTTTATTACAGATATGCAAGACAGACATAACTTCTTCTTTTGTCTTCAAAGTGTGTCCGGGATCTGCGAGACGGTTTGCATAGTGGGAGACGCGGTCCCGTTTCTTATACGAGTCAAGGTGTTCTTTGAATCGCAATGCAAGATTGCGGGTCGATAATCCCACATAGAACATATCGCAAAACGCACAATTCAGGCGATAAACTCCGGACTGGGAATATTTGTCGGAGGTGACGGATGTGGGCGGGTTTAGGGTGCGAGCAGCTGGGGTTGGAGTACGAAATGATATTCGGAGGCCAATGGACGATAAGAAATCGGAAATCTGGGAGAAAGTAGGTCCCAGATATAGTAAGGACGTCCATTTTTTAGTATGGGGAGAAACAGGAGGTGGGGGGGAGAGAAGGGCCCGTCTGCGGCGGTGAAGAATGTGGGAGAACGTGGAGGTCGAATATCCATTGGAGTGGGCGAGGTGTCGGATTATGCGGAGTTCTGAAGATCTGGATAGGGGGCAGAGGGGGAGCTTTAGGGCACGGTGGATTAGGAATCTCAGTGAGGCTTGTTTGTGGGTGGGGGTGTGTGAGGAGGAATGGTGTATTTATTAAGTTGGAGGATATGGTCGGTTTACGGAAGACAGAAAAGGAGAAGCGGTTAGTGCGGGGGTTGTTGGTGATAAGGATAACAAGGAAAGGAATGGACCGGTTAGTTTCTAGTTCAAAACTGAAATGGATATGTGGAGAAAAGGAGTTAAAAGTGTTAACAATATTAGTTGGGGTAGTGGATCTGGAGTGAAAAAGGATGAGGATGTCATCGACATTTCGGAAATATGCGATGACGGAGGAATTATTGAGGATGAGGGGTGACGTGTGTTAATTCCCGGTGCTGTAGGAAAACCTCAGACAGAAAACTGCTGAGTGGGAATCCCATTCCTCACCCTGTGGGTTGGGAATAGTAAGAGTTGTTAAAGGAGAAATAGTTCTGCGAAGAAATTACAAAGAGGATACCTAGTAGGTCAATAGTATCGGGTTGAGGGAAAGACGTAGCTAGTAACAGACACTGTAGGATAGAAAGGGTGGGGGTGACAGGGATGTTAGTGTATAAGTTGGTGATGTCAAGGAACATAAGGCAGAGATGCTCATCAGTGTGGATGGATGAAAGGGACTCAGTAGGGGTTAGGGAACTGCGTACATTGTTTTTATTAGGGAGGATTTTCAGGTTAAAGAGGAAGGTGGAAAGGGATTTGGCAACGAGGTGGGCAGGAGCTGGGGAATAGTTAACGACGGGGCGTAAAGGCATGTTAGCTTTATAGATCTTGACTAGGGCGTTAAGGTTAGGTGGGCGAGGGTAATGTGGGATGAGGCGTCGGAGGTATCTGAAGCGTGGGGATTTGTTGATGACGGAAATAATAGATTTGTGGTATTTAGAAGTAGGGTCGGATGGGAGGGTGACAAAATTTTTGGCGGCGATGAAATCGTTAACTTTATCAATGATAACCGACACGTTACCTTTATCGGCATTAACGACTAGGGCATCGGAATCTTGTAACTTCGTCTTCAAGGTGGTAGAGGCAGCAGCATCAGTGAGTAGTTCCCGGGGTGATCTAGACGCAGACGCTTCTTTGAAGGACTTGTGTATCAGATGTCCGGCGATGGCTCGCGCTGGAGGACGGTCAGTCTGGGGTAGTAGGTTGATGGCTTGCTCGACATCTGAGATGAAATCGTGTAAATCGGATCGTGTTGGCTTCCTATAGACAACGTGCTTGAGGCCTTTGTCGAGGAGTCGCTGTTCGTTGTCAGACAGCTAGATTGATGTTAGGTTAACGACATTTTCGTGAAACACAAAATCACCTTCAGGAGGATGTGGGCGTGTTGGAGGCGGGCGTCGGAGGTCGTCTATCTTCTTGCACGGGGTTAAGAACTTATGTTCTTTGAAGGATTGCAGCCTAACTTCATCATCCTCGAAAAGAGGCATCAGAACATCAGGCGGTATGATGTATGAAATGTGGAGGTGCAGGCGGAATATCTCTTGGTTGAGACGATGCTTCTTATAAACTAAGGTGGTGGTAGCACGGCTTACTTAAGTCCTTACGGCGGCGGCCCGTGCAGCTTGGGCGGCGGTGGACCTGTTCCGGACGATAACGTGGGCATACTTGGGTTCTAGGCGCTCTCGGATACACATGCGGTTGAACCAGATGTTCTGGATGGTGGAGACTAGCTTCCTCTTGATGTGGAACATCTTAGAGATGAGTGAGTTATATCGGTGGATGGATGGATCATAATACTGTTCCTATTAACTAAACAGGTGGTGGCCTTACAGTATAACAGAGGGACATCAGGAGTTCCAACTAGTTTCGCCATTTATTCCCTGCTTTGTCAAGGATATACAGCAAGAGGCATGCAAGCCTTTATATATACAGAACAGTGGTACAAGTTAAGCAATGAGCGTAAATACATACAAGAACCTGTAGGAAATGAAGCAAGGGGCCAATTAGCTACCACTGTCGAAACTTACTTTTCTTCGCGACATAGAGAGGCCTCCATGAATTTCATCAAGAAGCAAAGTACCCTAAGTAGGAGGGATTAAATGCCAAAACTAGTCTAGTCTAGTCAAAAGTCTTTATGAGCTTTAGCAAAAAGCTACTTATAAAAAGGTACGCTTGCACGTTTGCACGATAATTTGAAAACGGATTAACTTTTTAAAATTCTGTTTTCAGATATATGACCATCAAGGTCTTAGCATGGCTATATCAACTTTTCAGATTCTTGGAAAATAAGAAGTCGAATTTACTTGGTAACATAGTGACCGTAAAAATACCGAGAATGGCATGTCATACAACAATCGATTCGTCAAGAAAGAATAAACTGTTACTTTCTGTTTATTTGGAAGCATTGTTCACGTGAGCACGCGACGAGCGCTTTATCGACGCACGATTGCTCAGTTGCTCATAGACTATACAGGGTGTTTCATAATTGGTGTCCGTCTTTAGGTCCAAATAACGGCTCAAGGGGAACAGGTGGGGGGGGGGGGGATGAATATTGATTATTTGGTTTTGATGTCCACTAATTCCGAATAAAAATATTTGACGTCCCTGGGGGTGAAGGGGAAGGGGTAAATTTTGAAAATTCTAATTTTGTAGGGGTAGGGGATAGACCCCATGTGTTATTTAAAAAGTTGTAGAGCACCATGTAAAATGTGGATTTAGCAAAAAAACCGGTGAAAAAATCCCATGCCCTGTCCCCTTTATCGAGTGGGTAAAGTGAAAGGTATGGCTAGCCGATGTGGACAAAAACCATACTTATTGGAAAAAAGTAGGGCCTACATTTGGAAAATTAATGAGAATGAATGAATCCTTACCCTGAAAAGCTAATAATACCGTTTTCTAATACATTTTCAAATGTATTGTTTTCTAATAAGTAATAAAGTTCTAATAAGTTTCTAATGAGTTTTTCTGTTTTTTTCTACATTAGCTAGCCATACCTTTCAATTTACCCACTCGATAAAGGGCAGGGGATGAGATTTTTTCACCGGGTTTTTTGCTAAACCCATATTTTACATGATGCTTTACAACTTTCTAAATAACACATGGGGTCTAACCCCTACCCCTACAAAATTAAAATTTTCAAAATTTACCCCTTCACTCCCAAGGACGCGAAGTGTTTTTATTCGGAATTAGGGGACATTAAAACCAAATAATCAATATTCATTTTCCCCCAATCTGTTCCCCTTGAGTCGTTATTTGGATCTAAAGACGGGACACTAATTATGAAACACCCTGTATTATTAAGTAGCTGAAGAATGGAGCTTATTGGTTTTACGATATCCATCTCTCCTCTTCATAATTTCTACATTTTTTGAGGTAGAAGTTTGAAATTCGGAATTGAGCTTACTATGGGCATGTCCACCTTCACTATTTAGTTTGGGTTTTGATTGGCCCAATGGGGTCGGAGTTTCGAGGGCAGAATTCACAGGGGACAAAAGATCTATGTGATATTTAGGTATGTAAAGGAGTGAAATTTTGTTTCCACATTCCTCTAGGCAAGATCTACTTACTATGAAGTTTAGGCCAAATTGTTCCAGTCGGGTCGGAGTTGCGGGGGCGGCAGTCACTTTAGAACTATGTATGGAATTTTATATCTCATTCGATCGGAAATGATGAGAAAGGAAAGAATATAGAGCTCTTTTACATTTTCTACTTACGTTCGAGAAACTCGTTTGAGAAAATCACTTTTTTGTTAATGAATGTATAAATGCATTTCTGCTTCACAACTAAAGCTCCTCCTTGGAATGTTTACAAGTTTTTATTAGGAGCTCTAGCATAAAAGCTACTTATAAGAATCCGGCCAGCCGGCCGTCCGCCGTTTGCACGATAACTTGAAAACGGATTAACTTTTTCAAATTCTGTTTTCAGAAATATAACCATCAAAGTCTTGCTCGGCCGTATCAACTTTTCAGAATTTTTCGTGGAACCCTTCAAGTCGAATTCACGTGATAAAACAGTGAGTGTAAATAATACCAAGCTAATGGCATGTTTTATAACAATCTATTTATCAAGACGGAATACATTGTTACTTTCTGTTCATCCTTTAAGCATTACTGACATCGGCGCGCGCACGTGAAATCGCTTTGTCGACGCACGATTGCTGAAGTGTTCAAATCTATATTCAGTTGCGAAAGAATGGAGCTACTGATTGGTTTTATAATGGCTTAACTGTGTACCCCTTCATAAATTCTACATTTTTTGAGGTAGAAGGTTGAAATTCGGAATGTAGCTTCCTAAATGTCCATCTGCACTATTTAGTTTGGTTTTGATTGGTTTTTGCACTGGGGTCGGAATTACGGGGGTGAGATTCAGATAGGACAACATATCTATGTGCTATTTAGGTACGTAAAGGCGTGAAATTCGGTATCCAATACTATGAAGTTTAGGCCGGGGTGGTAGTCACGTGGTTCTTTAGAACTATGCCAACATATGGCTTGTGATATATCATACATTCGGAAATGATGAGAAAGTAAAGAAAATACGAGCTTTTTTACATTTTCTACATATTATGTTCGAGAAAATTAATTTTTGATTAAAAAACTTGGGGAGAGGTAAAAAGCACTTAGAAAGGGGTAAAAATAGATGACTTCAGCATCTGCTGCTTGCCTTACCCTACTCGATGGGAGGGGGAGGGGGAATTAATTTTTTTAATAAATGTATTTCTCCTTCACTGCTAAAGCTACTCCTTGGAATGTTTACAAGATTTTATTATTGTTAGGATTATGAGAAATTGAGCAATCGTGTGTCGATAAAACGATCGTCGCGTACGCGTGCTCACATCAACAATGCTTGAAAGATAAACAGAAAGTAACAGTGTATTCATTCTTGACGAATCGATTGTTATAAGACATGCTATATCTTGGTATTCTTTACGGTCACTGTTTTAGCACGTGAATTCGACTTGAAAGGGACCATGAAAAATCCTGAAGAGTTGATACAGCCAAGATAAGACGTTGATGGTCTTATTTCTGAAAACAAATTTGAAAAAGTTAATATGTTTTCAATTTATCGTGCAAACGGCGAACGGCCGGACGGAGGGCCGGATAAACGTATAGACCAAGCGTGCATTCTTATAAGTAGCTTTCTGCTAAAGCTCCTAATAAAACAAACACAAAAGCAAAACATTTACTGTTAAAATTACTTGAACAATATTTCTTTAGTTGAAAGTGTGGATTTGAATAATCCACTATGCAAATTCTGACCCACAAAATTACTGAATCTCTATATTACATACTCTGCCTCTTTAACGCTCTCTAATATAATTATAATTATTCTTGACTTCCGCTTCATGAGTATGTCGAATCTTGAGTTCATATCCCCATAAATGAAGTTTATATTTTTGAATATAAGTGTGGACTATGGAACTGTAAATTTTTGTGGAACAAATAGGAGAAAACAGAACAATAACAAAATAACATGAGAACAGAATAAACCTAACGATAACTATTTATTCTGTAAAAAGAAATAAAAAAATAGATAAATCTCGTGTACGGAAAGGAAAAAGTTAATATTCTTTTAAATTAGTAATATAAATTTAGTATTTTTAAATTACTTCTCATTATTTTTGAAAGAAATACCAATATAGGCAATTTTCCACATGGAATTCCAATTTTGAAAGATATCTCAAAAGGGCTCTAAAATGACTCCCAGAAATGATATTTATTCATGCACACCTAATAATATAGAGCAGTGTTTCTTAAGCCGTTTGGATTGCGACTCCTTTTCACACTTAAAAATTCCAAACGACCTCCGAACCACACTAAATTTTCACACTACTTAGTAAATTTATAAAATACGGAGTCATTTGAAAAAAATGAATCACCACTAAATTTTCTGTGACCCTCCACTTTAAGAAATACTGATGTAGTAGAGGATATTTCACATATATTTGGGTTAAGAAAGAGGTTAAATGTTAGGAATAAAAGGAAGGAATTACTTGGTCTAAATCTTTTTTATAAGTTTGATACAACGGCTAGGAAGCGTTCATTTACTGCGCACGTCTTCGAGTCCCCGTTGCTATTGCATTGGAGATAGTGAGCGGGGAGCGAAGTCGAGTCGATATGTCATGGCATTTTAGAAACCAGAAACTGATAATGCGATGTCATCATCACAATTCTCCAAGGTAACGAGATGTTGTCGCCTTCGTTAAAAATGCAAGCGGGAAACTAATTCCATGCGACATTTCACATGCACCACCACCTGTCGCGGTAAACACCATATCCTCAAAGACAAAAAATATTAATTCTATCTCTTATTTGCCCTAATATGTTTAGAAATGAATTAATTATGCTCCTTTTCAGTTCGATTTTTAATTAGCTCTGCGTTTCAATTAAAGGCATTGGAGTAAAGAATTTAATTGCTCCGAACACTTCGACAAGACACAGAAGGGAGATGTCCAGCACATGCCTTCCGGCAAAAGAGTAGATAATTGGGACATGGGTATTGACGTCAAAGTAGATAATTGGTTGAATTGTCAATTACCATAAATTCGCGTGACTATTTTATTCACTATGTAGTCATAAAGAACTTTGAAGAGGAACAGACGATAAATAAGTTATAGTAAATTACTAAAATTTAATTATCATTATTATAATTAAAAAGTCAACTTTTTATATTGTCTTTTGTTCTGAGGATATTGTGGTCCGGAATTATTTTTTCAAAAGTATTTATTTATGTAATTGAAAAAACGCCAACAACATTGACAATAGATCAGAGACAAATGCCCTTTGGGATGCATATATCTTGTGAGAAGACAATTTATAAATGCAAGTTCCTGCGGGGACGGATCCGACTGATCCAATCATGATGGATCAGGTTGATCCGATTCAGAGGACTTATCCCATCTTGAGTGTCAGAATGACAAAGCGGCAACCAAATGATCATATAAGAAAATAATTAAAGGAAAACGCTTTGCCCGACATACAAAATTAAACTTGGTTCACTACACTTAATTTGGAATCCCTGACACGAGTAGAGTCAATCGCTTAGGACCCGCTTTAGCGTTTCCCGAAGGGAAGGGGGCAACTCACCGTCTTATGTTGTTTTTTTTTGTATGCCAGCGGGCAAAACACAAGATAGGGAAGGCATCCACATATCAAGGATTCTCGGCTAAATTTCCATTCGAGATCGTTGCAATGCATACAATTGTACCGGTGCAGACATCAGCAAATAATCAGAGTTATATTACTGTATTTATTTGATGTCGTGAGAGAATTATTCAAGTGGTGCCATTACGTGACCAAAAGGCTCCAAACGTTGCAAAAGCATTTATTCATAATGTGTGTGTAGATATGGAATCCCTCGAGTAATCCTAAGTGTTCGTGAAATTAACTATCTCTCTGAAATGTTTAAGCTAACGTGCAAGGACCTCGGGATACAACATCGAACTACACCAGCATATCGTCCATTTTCGAATGAGCGACCAATGTTTCGTTGAGACACTACATGATTATGTCAGGATCATCTATTGCACATGGAACATGGCTTTATTTATTCATTCTGTGAATTACTGAAAATGAAAACACCGCTGAAACTCCTGCATATCTGATGTATGGCTTCGATCCTAAAGGATCCGATAGAATGGGATGAAGATACGGAAGGTGAAACAAGAGAGGAATCTGATCCTGACAACTATCGGTCAGAGCTAGCTCGAAAACTCACTGAAGCGCGACGATATGCAAGAAACCGTGTCAAGAGAGAAGGCTCCGGATAAAGAAAGTTAACAGAGGACGAAAGTAGAACCGATACCAATTGGGAGAGAAGATACGGGTACTACGGAAAGTCGTACGAAAACGAAAATTTTCATTCAACCGTCCTGAAATATCAGAGTTCTCCAAACGTGACGTACAGTCTATTCTAAAAGCTTTTCACTTAAGTGAATGATTTTTAGCTTCTTTACAATACATTAAACACGTGAGATTAATGGTTTCAGGCAAGAAGTCGAGTTCGAATCACCTCGGACGGTGCCATTTATTATTTCTTAGCAACAGGAATAGGTAGGCATAATGAGTGACGTTCAATTGTTTTGACTGAAATCTAATTTTGAGCCTGTATTAGGAAAGTCTTTTCTCTATTATTAATAAATTATTGTATATGATTATTATTAATATTATTTTAGCATAAATGCAGTATAATAACGTGAAAAGTAAACGAGGAAGTAAGCGATAAGTTGGCAAAGCACGCTAAACAATATAATGGCGAATACACGAATTAAATCATTACATGTTTTTCATGAAATTATCAGTAGTAGAAAATAAACTTTAAGTTTGCTTCAGATTTCACAAAATAATAAGTCTTCTAAATATATAAACTATAAATCTATTATGGTATTTCATAAGGAATAGCTACCAATCTTTCGAAATGTAATATCTTCTGGATTTATGCTTAAAAATAACGTATCGGTAAACGCATCCATGATGGGAAAAATAATATATCTATATATATAAAAGAAGAAACTGACTGAGTGAGTGATCAACGCACAGCCCAAACCATAAAGCTAAGTTTCCATGCATGCATTTTTGACGCATTTATAACTGCGTCTCGATGCAGAAAGCAAATGTGCATCTGGACGCACCTAGACGCACATTGCAACAGCTGTTGATGCATTTAATTCGAACGCAAGTATCAGTTTCCATGCAGGCATGAAGGCTACGCAGAAAGTTCAACTGCGCATGCGTCATGAGTTTATGTTTTGCAATTTTTCTCGTTAGAGGGAGAAGCTTTTCTCTAACGATCATGGCCACCACCTTGGTGTTTTTCGGGAGAGATGGTGCGTGACCACCGAGAGAGAAGGCCTCCGCAATGAAACTGGATACATTGTTACATCATCATAGATAGTGCAAATTCAGGGCTTATTATTGGTAGAAATGCGAATAACAATGCACTATCTATGTGATGCAACAATGTATTCTGTTTCATTGCGGAGGCCTATCTACAGTCCGTGTCTGAATTTCGAAGCGTTATTAGGGCTTTGCAGAGGTGCTATTTGTATTTTAGTTCTGGTTAGTTTTGGTTGTATACGATTTTTTTGTTCTAATAAAAATCTTTTTATATCTAAATTTCAATTCATTTGTTTTTTCCAATATATCTTTACACTTTTAATTCATCTTTACACAAATGTAAATAGTACAGTGGAAATATTGGCAATTTCATTTATTTTATTTTCATGTAATTTCGGTAATTCTTTGGTCATTTTATATCGTTATTGTCTTTTATGTTTACATTGTTTTCATTTCATTTTAAATAAAATAACTGATTTCCACATTCTTTTAAAAGGTACACTCTTGAAAATTTATATTTTGCAATAGCGTATCTAGGAAATACACGACCTTTCGCGTTTGTTTAGAGGGCGCGCCCGCTGGAAGATTAACAAAGCAAGTGCGCTTGCGCAAAACAATCATGTGATCTAGAAAGATTTGAGACGCACTTACAAGTGCGTCAAGAAGTAGAAAGCCTATCTACTTCACTTTTCTGCGTCCAGACGCATGAACTCCAGACGCACATCAACCAAGATTCGGAGACGCAGATATATGTTTCCATGACAAGTGCGTCAAGACGCACCAATTTATGCGTCTAGACGCAGAGACGCAGTTAAAAACGCATGTATGGAAACTAAGCTTAAGGCTTAGAAACTTGAAATTTTGTACAGAGGTTCTTTACAAAATGTAAGTGAGCACTAAGAAGGGGTTTTGTTTATTCTTTCTTCCTTTCCGTTGTAGATTTTTTTTTTAATTCAATTTACCTGGAGCTGAATGGGATTTTTGCCAGCTTTAAAAAATTGTGACGTTTGCTTTGTTTAATGAAGAATTTTGCGATTGTTCCGTGAAGCAGCATCAATAATGACTGCAAGTGTGTCGCGCGGGAATTCAGTGTATCTTTTATTATTTCCTTGTACTAAGTAAAGGAAGTAATCGCGAAAAATTTTGGTTTTCAGATTTCAACGGAAATATACATTTTGAGCATCCCTGAATCTATTTTGACTAGTTTCGGCATGACGACTGTACGTACGTACGTATGTAACTCGCATAACTCGAAAACGATTAGCTGTGGAATGTTGAAATTTTGTAGTTAGGACTGTTGTACCATCTAGTTGTGCACCTCCCCTTTTCATTGTAATCGACTGGGCCAAAAATGTGTATTTGTGGTCTCCACAATAGATTTGCTTACATGTCTATCGAGTTTTGTTTGCGTGGAGCAATTTGTGATGTCGGCGTTTGATTGTTGGACAGCGTATAGTCGTGACCAATGACGTATATTAAAGATAGACTCCGAATCCTATTGTTAACAGCGGCAAAAAGTTAAGCAAATTGAGCCATGGCAGTTCTGGGCAGGAGTGAGCCGTGGAGTAATTAGCTGTCTGGCTGCTTTGTTGTTGAAGATTTTGGGCCCGAGGAATAATTAATTCAAAACCATTATTCAAAGTTGTTCTGCGTACAACTGTACAAACAGACAAGAAAAAGGATCAGGAATCATTTTCCACAAAAATAAATCAAAAATACGTAACTAAAATGAAAATACATAACTGAAAGACAATCGAAACGAAATTGAAATTGAAACCATGATCGAAAAATTGTTTATAAAATATAATAAAATACTTCAAATACAAAGTAAATGAAAAGATAAACTTATCACTCCGTGATCGGCGTGTGAAAGAATTATTAATCAGCTACTCTCGTGTTTAGCCATGTGTTTTGCATCATCTTCACTCACTTTCAGCCATGACAGTTCTGGGCATGGAGCTTCCCAATTTGCTTCAAGTTACAGCAATAGGATTCGGAGTCTATCTTTAATATACGTCATTGGTCGTGACCACCGAGAGAGAAGGCCTTCGAATTGAAACTTAATACATTGTTGGTTGAAATACGAATAACAATGCACGATGTATGATGATGTAACAATGAATTACGTTTCAATTCGGAGTCCTTCTCTCTCTGTGATTATTATGATTTTAATAGTTCTTTCTGTTAACTTTACCGAAGGCATTGTTAAAGTCTTTGCAGACGCGGTCATGTAAACAAAGGCTTCGTTTCCCTTTGCCTATTGTTGCACTGTGGTTAATTTAAACTTTGTTTCGACGATCGTTTTATTGTGATGAATGTTATTTATTTATTTGTTTATTTATTTATTTAGATTAGGATAAATGGATTACATCAATGCCCGCGGGGACCAGTACGGTCAAAGACCGACAATACATTATTAAATCAAATAAAATTACAATAAGTTAGTACTACAAGATAATTACAAATATACGCTGTTCAATGAAAAACTAGACGTGTCTAATTAAATTTCCGATTTAAATTGTTAGGCATTGTTGCTAAGTAAAATTAAACAATGTTTAACAATTGAAATTGGCAATTTAACTGGGCACGCCCAGGTTTTCTTTCGTTGGACAGAGAAAATTAGATGGAACAGCGACACAAAATAAATTTCGAATAATACAATAGTACAAACTTAATATTGCTAAACCATTAAAAGTTTATGTTAATGTTGATAACAACATCATTGGGTGCAAGGCCGTGAGCCGGCAAGTTGGTCCAACGGGGCAACAAAGCGTGGACACAAGTGCGCACCCAAAACAAACCCCCAAAAACAAAACATTAGGTATTGGCTAAATAACAATAGGACAAACATAAGTAAAACGAAATGATCTCTGAGCAATAAACCAAGGCCCAGAGCATGAGGCCTATTAAAACCCACACGCGAATAAGATTAATACATCATTAGGGTAACTAAATCAGGTTTAACCTTAAAAATACTACAGATCCAATAGGACAAACAACAAAATTTACCAAAAAGTTAACCTACAGGTAATACTAAACTACAAAAAGAACTCAAGAGATAGATCTGGTCGACTCAATCCTAATTAATTTAATAACAGCAAGATAAAGAATGTTTCTTCAGACGTGACCGAAATTGAGAATATGGCGCCAAGAGACGTAATATTGGAAGATATTTAAATTTAGTTACTGGAAGATATATATCACACACGCCTGTCTGGTAGGATAATTGTGCCGCTCTTAATTTAGCAGCTTTATTTACTGTATCATAATCTGAAGACACCGGGTCCAAAAGTCGAAACCAGTTTCTCTCTAAATTAATAAATATGTATTGTAAAGCGTTTATCTCATTTACGACTATGCTATTTTATTAATCCATATTACATCAGATTTGAATATTCACAGGAGTTGTAACAAGTAAGAGGGAATTCAAAATCTTGTACATAAATGAGCAGAGCTGTATGGTATAAATTTGATCTATTGTGAAGATGCCTAGTATAGAAAAATAATGAGAAAAGGAAGAACCTTTAGGGACATTCAATAGAATTCTGAGGAACTACTTCTGAAGCTTCCTAACTCTGGATAAGTTATAATATGAAGTGGAACCCAAAATAA
>JAHWFO010058569.1:223208-243960 GCA_023313115.1 Rhysida immarginata
ACTGGAAAAGCATAGCTACACGGTCATTGTTGTTCATTTGTTTATAAACCAAAATGGCGGTGAGACTTTCATTCTATGAACATAAGTGGATACTGAAGTATTATTGGAAAGTGGAGAATATTGTTGAGGTTCAACGAGTTTGTGAGTTGAATTTGGTACACCACCGCCAACAAGTGTAACAATAACAAAACTCCTAGACAATCACAGATGGATAAAACGAAGAGGAAGTGCTATGGAGTTCCTTCCTCGATCTCCCGATTTAACCCCTCTCGACTTTTACCTTTGGGGAACTTCAACGAACACGGTGTACGCCACAAACGTACAAACACTGACGGAATTATGAGTTCAGATGGAACATTCCATCAATGATATCATTCCATTAGCTATAATCCAGTCGGTATGTGGCTCTATTCGACGTCGCTGTTGGGAGTGTACTGTGGCAGACGGTGACATTTTAAACAAGTACAGTCTAGTGGATAAAGGTTTAGACTTAAGTCATAGTTGAGCACGTGAATAGCACATCCCAAGCGTATACCTCCTACCCTATTTACAGAAGGGACAGATCCAGTGCTATCTGCCTTGACCTTCAGTAAAAGTACCTGATTTTGCAACCGATCATCATCCGGTAAGCTCAGTTCCTACGGAGCAGGTAAAAACCTTTTTGCACCCGACTGTACGGGCTTAAGGAAGTTTAAAGAATAAAATACAACAAACCTTATATTTCTATCTCATTTCGTTGCTGAGTTATTGCGTTTAAAAGAGCGTATACATCAATTTGTGACAGCTTGTTTATAAAATTCTCTGTATGTCTGTCTGTTCGCTATGCATTCCAAAATGCCCGGATCAATCTTGATGAAATTTTGCATGGCAATTCAGGTTGACCCAGGGAAGGTTTTAGGCAGGTCAAATTGTTCCGAGTCAATTTATGGTGAAGATATAACGGTAAACCAATGAAGCGCTCAAGAGATGGCACCAGACAAAACCATCTAGACAGAAGGCCTAATAACGGAAACGTCATACATTGTTATATCATCACTAATCGACCATTGTTAATCCTATTTCTACCAATAACAAGCTCTTCATTTGGTCGGCTAATGGTTATGTAACAATGTATGAAGTTTCCGTTATCAGGCCTTCTGTCAAGGAGGTGCTTCATCACCAGGAAACACCAAGCAACAATATAACTTTCATTGTTCCCAACAAACGAAAAAGTACTGATTGCTAAAATCCAAGAAGAAAACAGCGAAGGTTTACATTGTTGTTTTGACTAAGAAGATCAGGTAATTTTCAATGCCATGGCCTGTCTTTTTCGTTAGCTACGATGTTTGCCTTAATGATTCACGTTTTAAGGAAGATAGTTATAAAAAGTAATAAATAAATAAATAAATAAAAATCATTAATATTTCTTTTTTTACTAAAATCTATGGAGAGATGTAAGAAATTTTTATAAAACAAATAAGAAAATATACAACTTCTAGGGCGTGCACTAAGTTTAGAACAACAATCAGGTTCACAATGTTTATATTAAGAAAGTTGAAAGTTTTTCCGGTTGTTTAAAATATATGATTTTAAGACATTATTAAAATGTGTGCAATTATGGATACATTTAGAACGAGAACAAACAAAGATGTGACTTCGCACATAATATGGCAAGTCATTCCAAAGTTTAAAAGTGTTATAAGGATACATTCTACGTTTAAAATTAGATAGCATGGGAGTGACAAATTTAAATCGTTGAGGTTGACGAATATCTGTGGAGCTATTAAAATATTGTAGGATAAAATGATTAAGGTCATCGTGATTACGTAAAGAGTTGGCCAACGATTTCAATCTACAATAAATAACGAAGGCCTCAAAGGGCAACAGACCAATTTTTGTAACAGCGTTCTGAAATTGACTGATAACGGTTAAGTCTGAAGGCTACTCGAATGCAGATTTTAACATCTTTAGTCGATAGGTATAAGCGCATGACCATAAGCAGATGCCATATTCAATGGTAGCATTTATTTATTTATATATTTTAATCCAATACGTCCATCCAGGGCCTGTATGGCCAGAGGCCGACGAGTTGGGTCCCTGGATGAACCTGATTTAACGACTGCCGTATGATGTTCACAGCAGCCGGGGGGGGGGGTGAAGATCGTGAGCCACGGATGGTCGCCCATGAACTTGTGTTTCAGTGAAAGCCCACCAGGCTACGGCCTCCCCTCTGTGATCGTATTAAAATGGTTAACTCTTTAGAATTTAAAAGTTTACTTAGATGCTAAAACAAATAGCATTTTTTTGTAATTCTTCGAATTAAGTTTTTAAAATGATTTTGAAAGGTCAACTGTGTGTCAAAGTGTATTCCTGAAACACTGATAGATTCATTGGTGGCTGGGGTATTAGGATGAAGAAATTTTATTGTTCTTTATTTGTGTATTTAATATCATGGCGCGTACACGATACCAGGATTCTACGCTATTTACATCTTCTTGTAATAATAGCATTGAGAGAACAAAAAGTTATCATCAACTTATGATAATAAGTTACAATGTGGAGATAGATCAAAAAGGGATCTTGAAAACACAGAGTAAAATATTTTGGAAAACCCAGATCCTTGGACGACACCATTGTTGGACACATGAGAAGTAGACTGGTCGGGATTAACTTTATCAACTATACTGTAAAAGCGATTCTGAAAGTACGAAGCACACAGAAATAATGCTGAACTACGGACTCTTATATTATACAAATCGTGTACGAGTTGACGACTTGGAACGGTATCAAATACTTTAGATACGTCTGTTTTTGCAAAGATTAAGGCTTTTTTCTTCTTAAGAGTTTCTATGATGTCTTGATATATTTTCATGAGTGAGCTGGCACTTTGATTGGCTCCGCATCCATACTGATTACGATGTAGCAGGGGTTGGATGTACATTTTCAGTTGGCGAAAGTACTATTATCCTATAACTTTAGTCAAAGGATGAAAAGTTACAATAGGTCTAGACGGGATCCTTTGTTCTTGTATATTGGAGTAATGAAGGCAATCTTCCATGCATCTGGGTATTTTGAAGAAGCGATGATTAAATTGGCCAGATAACATGAAAGGGCCCAGAAGGTATCGTTTAAACATTTCAATTGCTTGCCCGTGACTATATCAGTATGAATCGCTGAGGATAATTTCAATCTACGAATTGCAATTCTAATATCACTCGATGACACAGGTGTAAAACTAGAGAACCTATGGTCCTATGGTTAACAACACAAGGAGACACTATCGGAGTACTTGGTATCGTATGGTTAGGATTATGATACCAAAGGAGATATGTTTTGAACAGAGCTGGCTCAAGACTCTTAGAGTTTTTTACATTAGTGCCTTTAACCAGTGACCATAAATCAACTCTGCCATTCTTCGTAATATACATATTACGGTTACATTTGCGCACCTGTGTTTTAAAGGCTAGTGTTGATTTTTTCCACTTGTTACGATTTTCGTAGTTAGGTTGAAGTTTATAGAGGTTGAGAAACAGGAGTTCTTGGATAGCCATAACGTTTTTAGACTATCAGACCACCAAGGTTTGCCGAATTTATTTGTATGTGGTTTATAGGGAGTACCTGCGTTGTAGGTATTATGTGAGGGTATATTATGCATTTGGTTAGTCATATAGTTCACGTCCGCAGTATAATTGACATTAAATAGCGCTTTCTCAATATTTTGAATAAATGCACTTTCGTTCGGGGTTTCGCTTGATCAGATTGTAGTCTGTCCACTGAAGATTGACAATGATTGTCTTGTGATCGAGTTTACTGATGTCAAGATACTCTATTTTGGACACTTGCATTTCATGTGAAATATATATTTGATCCAATGTCGATGGGTTCCTCGAGCACCTCGTGTACTGATTAGGCAGTTGATTTGGCACGAGACATTAAAGCCGTAATTCTTTGGCAGTTAATAGTATTCAAGTGGAAAAACAAATTAAAGTCACCTATCAAGAAGCATGGTATGGAGTCTTGGAGAAAGCGTATCAAAGAGATCTTCAAATTCACAAACGGAAGTGCGATACAGTGAGATAATGCGAAAATTGATGCAGCAGAGCTTAATGTTCACTGAGACTATATCATAGCCAGGATATGTATCTTTTTTCTCCAAATAAGCCTCATATTTATCACGAACATATATTGCGGTGCCGCCAGCTCTCGTCGGACGATCACATCGAAAAATTTGGAACGATGGTAAGTTGATGTCTGAGTTACTAATATCACTATGTAACCAAGATTCTGTTATACAATAATGTCAGGATTGAATGTAAATGTAAATGCTTGTAAAGAATCATATTTATCCAACATAGATCTAGCATTCAGAAACAGAAAGCAGCGATTATTCTTTTCAGTTAAAAGTACTGTAATATCCCACACCAGTCGTAAACGTTATCCCTAGTTCCACTGTGGACGGGCAAGTCCATTTTAAGCTTCTACAGAGTTCGTTCAAACTAGTAGACTTTATAACCGATCAATTTCGGTTAGCTCAACTCATGCCAAGCAAGTGAAAACGCTTTTGGAATAGACTGTGCATGGTACAAGTAATACGACAAGATGATGTACAGATAATGCATAATCAACATCGGAACTACTTGAGGAATCGGCAGACGACGATTTGCCACTAATAAGTGTCACGGCGTTTTCCAAAAAGAAATCGGTCGCATTCTTTTGTTGCGACGTCATCGCCAGCAACGTCATCCTCCTCGTTACGATTTTGGAAGAGAAATCGAATACGATATTTTGATCAGTCGTCATCACCTTCAACGTTATCCTCATCATCTGGTGGAAGAACGAATGAGCGAGCGAGAGAAAGGACGACAAAGAAGATGTCAGAAAAAACATTTAAAACGGGGACAGTGAAAAACGTTGGAAAATTTCACGGCGAGCGAACGGAAAAAGGGGAGCTGAGCGAAGACGATTGAATAGAGATAACGGCAAATCGACCGAGTTAGAGTTGGATTCTGGAAATGATGCAGCCAGCAAATCTAAAGTACTTACTCACTGCAACGAAGTAAACGACCGTCTATTACGTGTGTCTTCGGCATCGGTACGAATCACTTGCCCCATTCAATTAGCAGATTGTGCTTCAAGGTTAGCCGTTTGTAACCTGGCTGTTGCAAAATTCAATGAACTGAACTGTGTGCTTAATGCTACGGGAATCTGCCCATGCAATCGCATAATAGAAGTTTTTCCCTGTGGACTCGATGCTTATCTGGCCAGCACTTTTGGAGGACTTATCGAATGCTTCTAAGATAAGAAATCGTCGATTCTTGATTTCCAGTGTACCTATTGCTTATAGTGGTCTGGATTTTCGTTGTGAACAATTCAACTAGCCACCACAGCTGAACCAGTAAGTGACTTTCAATTTTAGTGTCAGCGGACATTACTCTATTGCAACTGCTCGTGTTAGTGTTGTCTTCTTGCCGCATCTATTTGGCTAACGATTTAATCACGTCAGTTGAAGTTATTAGCAGCAGTGATCTATTCTTTTATCAGTTCCAATGCAGTGTTTGCATTGACTGTTTTATTTTTCGTGAGCGGAATCCCTACGATGACGTATAATATATTTCCGTTTGATTTTGCACTACTGCTTGTTCCTACCGTAATTTTTCTTAACCTACGAGCTGTAGACAGAGAAGTGTATAGTTTAACTTTATTCAATTTTAACGGCGAGTTTAAATGCTATTATACAGTACTGTTTGTTTATAAAGTATCTTCTATATATATAAAGAAGGATGTTTGTTTGTGGGTTTGTGGGTTTCTTTGTGGGTTTGTTTGTTTCTTATGCAAATCTACAGTTTTATTCCCATCTTGATGAAATTTTGCATACTTCACTTTCAAATCATGAGGAAGGTCACTGTTTACCTAAGATTTCGAAAAAATAATAATTATTGATAAAAAATTGATATTCATGAGTTTTGGCAGGGCATATTAATGAGAAATATCTCATGACCAACAATGCAAGGCAAAGTTTGTGCAACAATACTTATCAACAATGGTATCAACACGCAATGCACCAACGCTATACAAGGATCAATAATATATATGTCGTGACCAACAATGCAAGGCAAAGTTTGTGCAATATAGATAAGTTTCAATTTGTATCAATGCATAGAATTCCTGTTATTCAGGCTTTTCATAGCAAAAAGAGTTCTTAGTACTTAACAATTTCTTGAAAATCTTTAGAAATGATCACTAACTGGATATAATGGAGAGTTAGCAGACTATTGAGAAAAATGGAAAGACGACACAGGAAGCACTCCTTTAGCTCCGTGCTGTATTGAGCAAATGGTAGGCATGTGAATAGAAGAATTGGCGACCAGTAAACTACACAAAGAGATGAATGGCCAAGTTTTGCTTCAGAACATCGAGAGTGGGAATTGCAACAACATCAAGGGGAACATCTAAAGTAAGATTGCGTGACTAAGAAATTATTTAGGCTAGCAGCGACAAACATGGAGAGGTCCATCCATTGTGAGCATTTAGAAGTTTTTTTCCCAATATTCATTATGAACTTTTACTATATTAATTCTAATAACTTTTACTATATTAATTCTAAGTATGAACTTTTACTAAGTGTTTATTTTTAAGATATTGCAAAATATAATCATAAAAACAGTCCGAGCCACGCACAGGGTTTTCATCTAGCTTATTTGGTAGCATATCAGATCCAAACATTTCGTAAAAATACATTTTGACTATATTCTGTGGGAATGTGTATACTTTGGAAACTGAGATGTTGATGCTGCGATGATTGAACGTTCACTTCCAAGAATTTTTGACAACGAGCATAAAATGGTGATGCAATGACAGAAAATTAATAAGGCCGCGTTTATTGATGATGTAAAGGAGTCACGCCTGTCTCCTTTGAGCTCCCTATCAAACTTCCAGACGACTGGCAAAAATGTATGTGCCTGGAAAGGAAAGAGAAAGAACGAGTATTGGTTAGAGAAACCCTGCAACTAAAACAGAGAAAGCTATACGGGCATTTGAAACATCTGAACAACGGGAGTTTCGAATAGAGTAAGAGCTTCTACGTCAACAGCAAGAAAAACTTGAGTCCAAAGTATCTGGTCCCGGCAGGGCCGTACCCAGGGGGACTGGCCCAAGTGGAGGGGAGTCCCCATGTAACATATTTAGTTGGTATGGTGGCCAATTTTGGGGGGGGGGCTGCAACCCCCCTGTCACTGTCTACCTCAGATTTTGGAAAAATAACAATTATTGACAAAAAATCGATATTCATGGTTATGGCAGGGCATATTAACGAGAAATATCTCATGACCAACAATGCAAGGCAAAGTTTGTGCAACAATAGGTATCAACAATGGTATCAACACGTAATTTTATAAAAACTCTGCATGGACCAAGCAATATATATCTCATGACCAACAATGAAAGGAAAAGTTGGTGCAACAATAGGTAACAATGGTGTCAACACGCAATTCATACTACGCTCGGACCAGCAACTGATATCTCATGACCAACAATGCAAGGCAAAGTTTGTGCAACAATAGGCCCGTCGTGTTCGCATCAACAATGGTCTCAATGCGCAATTCACCAATAACATTGAGCACAAAATTATTCAAATAATTATAACAATGAACAAAAAATGATGATGCAATGACAGAACATTCGTTTCCAAGAATTCTAACAATGAACATAAAATGATGATGCAATGACAGAAAATTCGTTTCCAAGAATTATTAACAATGAACAGGAAATGGATATAATAGACGATATAGATAGGGCAGTCTCTCTCGATGAGGCAAAGGAGGTACATGTGTCTTCCTTCAGCTCCCTAACAAGCGTAATTATCCCGGGCAACGCCGGGTCTTCTGCTAGTACTAAATATAATATCCCTTCACTTCTGTATCAATATTTATTTATACCTTCCACTGCATTAAGTCATGACAGAAGTCATGTTCCTTCATCCTCAGTTATTATGATGCCCCTTCCCCTTCTGTACAGTTATTTTGACAGTTCTTTTACTTGTTGCAAAAATCGTTTGGGTATTAGCCAGTTGGAGTCTGAATGATTCTCTCACATGTAGTTCGACAAACATGCCTGTACTTCCAGACATGCGATGTCGCGCCGCTATCCAAACACCAGCTTGGCTGTCCAGATGTCTGCGATAGCCTAATTGGTAGAGGCGTCGGCCATGATAGTCGAGGTTCCTGGTTCGAATCCGGGTCGCAGAATTTTTCCTTCCAGTTTTCAATCGAAAAATCATTACCTATGCTTGGAGAGCATCTCCAGTTTATAATCATTATTATTTACCATTCGGATATGTTCAATAGAGGAGTTCTAGACTGCTATACTCAATATCTTGGCAACCGAGCTTCGCTCGTGGTAAGCTTTTATTAATTTCATTTTATAAGCATTAGGTTCACAATTCCAAAAAAAAAATTTCGTAAATGGCTGCTTTTCTTTTCTTGTAGCAATGATCACTAAGATGAATGATTTTTTCGTTCTCACCAAAAATTATGTTATTTAAAACGTTTATGATATTGGATATTCCTTTGGCAATAGAACCCTTAAAGTGCTCGAATGCCATTTTTTACCCTTGAGAACGCCACATACAGCATGCCGTGCATAAAAACTGATGTTCTGAGATCTGCCCCAACTGTTAACGGAAAAGTTTGGCCTTGTGCATTGTGAACTGTTATCGCGAAAGCAGCTCTTACAGGAAATTGGTGCCTCTGCATGGTGCATCTAAGTTGTCCTATTGTAAAGTGTGATCCTCGGGATATGCACTTCTCTGCCAGTCTGCTCATCAGAGACAATTTTGCCTTAATTATGTTGTTACAAAGACTTGTTACGATTAATCTCGTTCCATTACACAAACCCTCAGGCATATCTAAATTTCGCAGTAGTATAATTATTGATTTTTTTTGGAATCATCCCGTATATTGTTCTGCACGAACTTTATCTTGTTTTTTTTATCCACTGTATGCGGCCACGTATTGTTGGAATAATTTGCCACTAAAATGAAGTGCATTAAAAGGGCTATGTCGTAAATCATTATTCGCTGTAATTGGGTCTGGAAAATGTTAGTCGGCTGTGGTCCAAAAGAAAGTCTGCATTGTGCCATCTCAAGGTGAGTTAGAAGTTGGCGGCTGACTTAACATGTACGTAATTGTAAATTCATTTAATAACCATCAGTGGCCGCTGGATAAAATAATGGATAGGTAAATGGGTCTACGCGTTTTTCAATATTTTTCAAAGTGATGATTTTTTATTACGCTGGTGTACTATCATTTCATTGTCTGCGAAGCTGTGATCAACATTAAGCGCAAACATTTCACGTACTTCGTTAGAGGTGGGTACATTGAATCTTCTATAATCGGCCTATTCTGGCATTCCAAACTAAAGTTTTACTTGTGGCGGTGTAATTTCTTGCGCTGCAGCATGGCGATTTATTTCCTCCTCTACTTCTTGAATCATGGCGAACCCTTATGCATAATCATTATTGGTTCGAATGATGTGCTTCAATAATTACATCAATAAATCACTTAACCCATGGTTAAGAGGATGGCTTGTTTACTCAGTAAGAGTATCATCAAGAAATACAATTGTCCATGAAGTGGATCAGTTTAAAGAAATTAAATCTATTGTAACATCGGCATTATCATAAGAGTTTAATTGCATACCTTCTGTTGAATTACGGGACGTTTGATTACGGGACGACTCGATTAAATTAGGGATATTTCTTGAATTGAAACAGGATCAGTTTAAGAAAGTCAGTTAATTGAAAAATCATCATTATCATAAGAATTTAACTGCATACTTTCAATTAAATTTTCGGGTTGGTCTTCATTGCGAGGCGTTTGAAAATTAAAATTATCAGCTCTTCATGGACGTCCTCTAGGCATGATTCAATTTGCTTGTGGTTCTTGCAATGTTTTATAATGACGGCTGTCCACTCTCGCCGAGGCGAACCGAGACTATCTGAATGAAGTCGGATATTTTGACAAATGTTTTAATAATTATTTATGTAATAACTAATATTATGATTTCATCACAAACGTTTGTTAACGACATTACATTGTCAGAAAACGCTTTCCGCCGTCTATAGTCGGAATAATTGTGCAATGGAATAAACATAATTGAAAGGGTTAATTTATTAGTTCAACAGAAACTAGCGATTTCTTTGTCCATAGGTGGTTGGATGGTTGGTTGATTAAAATTTTAGGGCGTCGGCTGCTATGGCCATTTTGCGCACGACAAAAAGTTTAAAAACCCACAGTTTATGAGACAAAAGTTTAAAAGCCTCAGATGAAAAGATTCATAAAAGCATGAGTTACAAAGATGCAAAAGCAATAAAAATATGACTATGAGGATTTTAAAATCACTAATATTTTTTAAAACCAAACAGTTTTTCCAGGGTTCTCCCCTAATAAGAAATGTGATGAATAATGTAGGGCAATTATTAATATAGTGTGTAAAGGGCACTAAATCAACATATACTTAATGGTCAGATATATACAATGCAAACGCATTAAAAGGATGACTACATGAATTTAAAAACGTAAATAATTTTTAAAAATAGAAACACTTTTTTAAAAATCATAGGGTTGTTCCCCAATAAAAAATCTACTGAATAATTCAACCCTAATGAGCGTCGTAAATTAGTGTGTAAAGGGCACTGATTTATAATATGTTTAATAGTCAGCATTGCTCCACAGGAGAACAATGGATCTGGTTATTTTTTTTTAATAAATGGCCGTAAGTAAGATGGCTGTGACCAAACCTAAGCCGAGAAGAACGACATCTTCTCGCCTGTTTGTTAAACAAAGTAAAGCCTGCTAGCGGGGTGATGGCACGCTTTATTTCAAATAATTTATTCGCTGGATTAAGAGACCAAGACTCCTGCCAAGAAGATATGAGTTTCTTGGAAATAACCGGGAACAAATGTTCGGGATTGAAAGTAACTCAGAGATCGGTGAGTGTGTAATCGCGTCTTTTGCCGCCTTATCGACCCGTTCATTTTGCTGGATACCCATGTGACTAGGGATCCAAACAAAGTAAATTCTGATACCTTAGGAATCCAGGTAATAAAGATATTCCCGGATTCTTTGAACAAAAGGATTGTGTGTATTGAATGATTCCTAGGATTGCAAAGCGCTCAGAAAATCAGAGAATATCCAAAAGTTGGAATTTGGATAATTAAAAGAGAACTCTAAAGCGTGGCGAACACGTAGCGATTTAGTCAACGGAAAACCTTTGAGCTAGTCAACAATGACTGTTTTCGCTTGACTGTTGGGTGAAACGAAGAAATCGCCTTTGACTCTAGTCAATGCAAAATTTCTTTGACTAGATCAACGACAACTTAGTCAAGCGATAGTAGCCAATCAGAATGCGTTACAGAATACGTCATCACTGAGATTATGGCGACGAGACGTGGTTTCAGTTACATTGGATTTAAAAAAAGATAGAAATCTCATCCCTTTTATAGAGGTGAGTAAAGAAAAATTTTTAATATTTTTTACAAATATTACAGGGCAATTTAATGTTTAACTTTAACTTTCCTTGCGCACGCGCTGCAAGAATTTGCGTGACATGTTTGTGATCACGATTGAGGATTTGAGATCACGTTTTCGCGCGGTAACTAAGATTGTCGTTGACTTAGTCAAACGAAACTTAGTCAACCGCTTGACTAAATCGCTACGTGTTTGCCCCGCTTAACGCTATGGCTATCGCTAACAATTCCGCTGAGAAGACGGAAAACTCGTTTGGCAAATGATAAGGAAATACAAAGTTATCTATAAGGAACGCACAACCAACTCCGTCCTCTGATTTGGACCCATCTGTGTATATGTGGAAGCCATCTGGAAGGGTTTCTAAAAAAAAACTTAAAAAGTGCCTTGATTTCAGCTTCCATGAAATGCGATTTTTTCCGGCGAACAAGTTGTAATTTATATCTGGTGGGGGGAGAATCCACTGAGAAACATCTCTGACCCTTCGGCTATGCACGGCTGGAAATGAGAGGTTGCTGGAACAAATTGCTGATGCATCTACGATAAGGGGGATCCCAGGTTATCAAATAAACAGGCAAAAGCTGGATGCAGACTTTCACCATATACACGAAGAGGAGTTTGGCTCTTCTAAACCATAACGGGGGTTCAGCAGCATCCAAATAAAGGCTCTCTACCGGACTTGTTCGGAAAGCTCCTGTGGCAATTCTTATGCCTAAGTTATGGACGGGATCTAACAGCTTCAAAGTACTCTTTGAAGCTGAGGCATAAACAATGCTTCCATAGTCTAATTTAGACCTAACTAGGGAGCCGTACAGGAAAAAGAGCATCTTCCTATCAGTGCCCCATTTGGTAATTGAGCGCAAAACATTCATGGCTTGTAAGCATCTCGATTTTAGATTACGAAGATGTGGGAGCCATGATAATTTTCTATCAAAGGTCAGACCCAAGAATTTGTAGGAGTCCACCACTGGAGATATGGGATTCATAAAGAGTAAGGTCCGGGTCTGGATGGAGACCTCTCTAAAAACAAAAGTGGACGGCCTTTGTTTTTTGGGGTGAAAATTTAAAGCTTACTTCATTGCTCCAGGTAACAAGTTTCTTGATGGCTAGTTGCAGTTGGCGCTCAGTAAAGAACACTGAGGACCCTCAACAGTAAATGGCGATGTCGTCAACATACAAGGAATAGTTCACAGTGGAGGGAAGTTGTAAACAAGCCTCATTAATAGCAATGAGGAAAAGGAAGGGACTCAGCACACTTCCCTGTGGGACACCATTATCTTGCGTAAAACGGTATGAGAGCGTTGAGTCAACGCGAACTCGGAAGGTTCTATTCTCCATAAAATTGCACAGGAAAAAGGGAAGATGTCCTTTAAGGCCGTATTTCCGCAAAAGTATTGCAATTCCATACCTCCAAGTTGTATCGTAGGCTTTTTTCAGGTCGAAGTAAACCCCTACGACATGTTGTCTATGTCTCTGTGCGCCATGAATCTCATGCTCTAACCGAAGAAGGTGATCAACAGTTGAGCGAGATTTGCGGAAACCGCACTGAAACCTAGACAACAGGTGGTTTTTTTTCCAAGACTTTGCACAGACAGTTAGTTAGTGCAATTGGTCGATAGTTTAAAGGGCAAGAGTGGTCTTTATTCGGTTTTGGAATAGCAATAACAATTGCCTTTCTCCATGAAGATGGAATCTCTCCTAAGGACCAGATGTAGTTATACAAGGAAAGAAGGTGAGCATAAGCGTCCTGGCTGAGATATTGAAGGAAAGAGTATAAAATTCCATCTGGGCCTGAAGCAGAATCTCTGGAGAAACGAAGGGCATAATGCAGTTCCCGTAAAGAAAATGGGAGGTTATACTTTTCGAGGTTTCGAGAGTTAAAATTTATAGCATGTGATTCTTCGATACGTTTTCGTCTTTGAAAGGAGGCCGAGTAAATTTTTATTTGTGAAACCTTCCGAGAATATTAGCTACCTCATTCGGGTCAAAGTACGTATGACCATTTTGAATGAGAGAAGGGAGTTTATCCGGGAGTTGTTTCCTATTTATTTTCCTAATCAAGTTCCAGATAGTTTGAAGAGGAGTGTTCTTATTAATTGAGGTGACATAATCCCTCCAACATAGTTTCTTATTTGAAGAAATGATTAGCCTACAATTGGCCCTTTTTTGCTTGTAAGTGATAAGATTCTCAACAGTGGGTTGTGCGGAAAAAATGCGGAGAGCTCTCTTACGTTCTCGAACCGCAAGGGCACATTCTTCATTCCACCATGGCACAAGAGAAAATTTGGGTTTATTTCATATAACGAGCTTAATATCTTCAGGGAATTAAAGGGAGTCAAAGGCAGAAGTTCAGCAATAATTGTTCACATCATTCAAGAAGACTGGATTAGAGGATCTAAATTTAGGAACGGATTGTTCTGCCGCATGGAGGATGCGGGAAGTGAAATTCTCTACAGCCTCATCTACAGATGGAAAGGATGTTTTATTCTCAAACTGTAGATGGGATTGGAAGACCTGCCCGTCTGCTTTATCCAATTTCCAACGTGGTAGAGGGTTGGAAAAAGTAGAAGAACTCAGGGAAATGCTAATCGGGAAATGATCAGTACCATGTAAATCTAGGAATACGCTCCAAGCTAAATTAAGTGTGAAAGGTGAAGAGGATATGGATAGATCGATGCATGAAAGAGAGTCGTTGGGTGAGTGGAGGAATGTTGGCGAGCCATCGTTAACAAAATGATGTTAAAAGAATTCAAAACTTTCTCTATCATATATCCTCTTTCAGAGAGCTTTATAGACCCCCAGATGGGATTGTGGCCGTTAAAATCGCCCAGAATTAGAAAGGGGCTTGGAATTCAACACAAAAGAGATGACAAAGATTTTTCATCCCTATATTGATCCGGAGATAGATAAAGTGAGAGGTGAGAGATCTTTGAATAAGACTAACTGCTACTGCCTGAAGATTAGATGTTAAATTAATGATAGTAAAAGGCAAAGATCTTTGAACTAAGATGGCAACACCACCACAGGCTTTATTTCCCGACGTATAATCCTTCCTAATAAAATTAAACGCTTTTAGGGTAGGAGACTGGGATGGCAAGAGGAACATTTCTTGCAAAGCCAATAAGGATAAGGAGAACTTATTGACTAAGAGCTTTAGGTCTTCTAAGCGACAAAAGAATCCATTAAGGTTCCATTGCAACAGGGCCATGATAACGGTTTTAAGAGGTAGGTTTAAACTCCCGAGATAACTCCATCTTCTCGATAGGAAACACCTGTACATTTAAAGAGAAGTCTGGCTTTCCCTCCAGAACTGGGGAATTTAATGTAGTTTTTACTACAAGTTTTTTGGAAGGGTCAGAGGAAGGTGACACCTCTGACGAGCGTTTCTTGGCATCTTCTCTCTTCGAAGTTTTTGGAGGAGTTCCTGGAGGTGTTATTGATTTCGAACTCCGACTAGTGCTAGCAGATGGTTCTGTGGAGGTGGAAGTTCCATAGGAAAAATCTGCAATACGCAAATCAGTCATAGTTCCAACCGATTGTCCATAGGCGGCATCACATATGTTACACAACCTGAAAAATGCCATTTAGCGATTTTTTGGGTATATGGGACCTGGTGCACTGAATTCCTGGTACCCAATTTTCGTTAAAATCGTTAGAGCCGTTTTTGAGAACCCTAGACAATGAACCCTGTCTTATAGTATAAGATTAGAGAAGCATGTTTATCTTCACAAGAAGTTGCGAGTCCGTTTGACTCATCTCTTTTCTTTTTGTAACAGACATGAATAGTGTGACCCTTTTTCTTATAACAGAAGCAGGGATGTGTTTGTTTATTTGTTGGGATGAATTTTCCCTAGAAGTTCTGACCTTGTCTTTCGGTTTAGCACATTGTTAATTTTGTCATTATACGTTAACTCTGCTATTATACCTGTTCTTTTGTCTGTCTTTTTATCGATAATTTTCACTTTTAAAGTTTCTAGTGCAGGCAGTTCATCTTTTGATTCGAAAGCAACACGGAAATTTTCATCTCATCTGATAGAGTGCAGAGAAGTAAAATTGATAAAAGATGGGATAGAGTATCCAAACTAACTTCAGTCAACTGGCGAACGAGAGGAAAGAAATCATTCAAGAAATGTCCCAGCAGAGACTTTGTATTCTCCATCTTAAGTTGGAGTAGTTTCTTCATTAGAGATATTTTCTCGAAGGTCCTTTCCGTAAAGTACTTATGCTTCTTTGATTGGTATACATTTTTTTCACATAATACACCTCAGATGGTTTACACATAAGACGATGGTAGCGAGTGCCTTCTGATGGCCTGCATTCCATATATTTAGGGAGTCACCGCTTCCAAGGCGTTGGATCGAACCATCAACGTAACAACAGAGTCCATTATGTATTAATATCAACTGCATCTGGATTCTCCAGGTTTTTATAACTGTCTTTGGATAATTTCAAACTTTGGTATAAGCCAGAAGCTATCGTTGTATCGGTAGAAGTATATAAAGGTGAGTTTTCTTACATTTTTGTGGCTGGATGTGATCTTCTCTTGAACGTTGTAGCTTTGTTCATCAGGACTAACTCAATGACAAGGTTGCGTTGGTTGTTGTAGAAAAACGGCTCTCTCAAGTGCTGCTTGTTAGTTGATTTGCTAAAATGCTGGGCCTTTAACGTTTTTGTATATTTTGGGTATAATTATCGTTCGAGGAGAGATATAGCCGCTATATGAACATCAGGAATGAGAGGTGCACAAGTTTAATAAAATCTTGTTTTCAGAACATTGATGCAAGCATAACAATTCCTTATTGGTTTTCATATATCCTACATTATTATATCATGACATTGTAATAGGTTCATAACAATAAGCATAACTTTGAATCAAGACACTATTAATCAGTAAATGCTTCAACAGTTTTGCTACTTTTTTTATATATTTTTACTTTTAAAATTTTGTTTCAGAATTTTTTAATATATTTTTTGCAGGTTTTTCACTTGGCTCTTAGACTATTGTTAGCGTTTTAAACTTTAAATTTTTAAGTCTTTTTAAGATAGCTAAAATAAAATAATTATTAACCTAACTTTTAAAACAATGTGACCATCTTTATAGTATAATAACGAGTGTTGTTAAATTTCATGTCAAAAATGAAAGGGGTGATGGAATATGCGATTCTAAGCAAAAAGTTCATATGAACATGGGTCCGCATATGAACGATAACTGAGATATGAACAGAAATAAAAATGCCGCCACTAAGATCAACAAGTTAATAACTCACTTTCTATAACACCTAGGATAATGAAGTTTGAACAAATAATAGGGTACAATTTACCTGGAGCTTATCAATTCCCACTACGCTATAGCCCAAGAGTCTCTTCGATCGCTTACCCTTTTCCCATAATTGACACATAAAAAATGGACGTAGTATTTAAGACTTTGTAAATAAACAAAAACGGACGGAGATACAAGTAAGGGTGTTGCTATTTATATGATGGTGTTCGCTAGGATTGCTGCGCTCCAAAACGATATTATCTAAACGCATCGCCACAGATTAAAAACACAAAGCGCCGCCGTCTTGGACAGATTGTCAACGTCACACAAAATGCATTGATTTCATTGGCGGACGCTACCTAGGTGGATTTTACGCCAGCGAGGCTAACGAGATAACAAGGCCTGGAAGCGGAAAAGTAACCTGACCATCGGGGTGCTAGCAAGAATCCAACCTTCATTGTCTCCATCTTTTATGTTAACAATCAGTGTTTTTCTGTCTGTTTGAAACAATATAGGTTGGATTGTTGCTACCACCCCGATGGTCAGGTGACTTTTCCGCTTACAGGCCTGGTTATCTCGTTGGCTTCGTTACGCCGCGGTATGAAGTCAAATCCGCGCTGCATACGTCACGCGCGGTATTTCCGCCGCGGTTCCGCGCTAGTAGGAACCAACCTTAACTGCAAGTCTTTCGCGCGGGAATACAGTGTATCTTTTATTTTCTATATACTGTAACGTTCCAAAACAATCGAACGTTGTGGATCTGTCTCCTCCTACCTGCTCTTCCACTGCTACATAGCCATTTGAGTAGGAGACTCTCTACCGAGGCCAACGAGAGACAGGCCAGGGCACTCAAAAGTCACATGATCATCGGGGTCCGAGCAACAATCCAAATTTCATTGTCTCCATCTTGGATTTTAACAATCAATGTTTTTTCGTTTGTTGGAAACAATGAAGGATATATTGTAGCTCGGACCCCCACGGTCAGGTGACTTTTGAGTGCCCTGGTCTGTCTCTCATTGGCCTCGCTCTCTACCGTAGCCAACGAAAAAGACAGGCCGCGGCACTAAAGAGTCACATGACCAAAGTAGATCTAGCAACAATCCAATCTTCATTGTTTCCATCTTGGATTTCAACAATCAGTGCTTTTTCGTTTGTTGTAAACAACGAAGATTGGATTGTTGCTCGATCTACTTTGGTCATGTGGCTTTTTAGTGCCCCGGCCTGTCTTTTTAGTGGCTTTGCTCTCTGCTAGACGACGTCATTCGCGGATCCCCCCTTTTCAAGAATTAAATACAAAATCTTAAAATTGGAAGATCGCAACAATGAGACAGAGCGACAATGAAAAAGCGATCAACAAACGTCGCGATAGGAAGGCTACGCCTGACAACAGGACTTTTTTAAAAAAGAAATATAGAATAGATACAATAACAAATGCCGCCATAGCAGGGAGATGGTTTGGCAGACGATAGAAGAAGCCTATATGGCCAGAGCTTCTCATCAAAACGAAAGAAAGACTTTCTGGTACGGGAGAATGTACTTCCAATGAGAAATAATCTCGTAATGTGTAGAAAGAGCGAATTAAAGCGAATTAAAGTCGTCGAAAGTTCGAAAAATCTTCGGAGATTAGAAGGTATGTATATT
Source organism: Rhysida immarginata (assembly GCA_023313115.1). NCBI lineage: Eukaryota > Metazoa > Arthropoda > Chilopoda > Scolopendromorpha > Scolopendridae > Rhysida > Rhysida immarginata. The sequence continues at coordinate 241,611 of JAHWFO010058569.1, forward strand.
TTGAAGTAAAAGCAATCGTAAAGAAAACTTACGACCTGAATTTGATCGAAGATATCGTAAGAAGATAAAACAAAGGAATAAAGAATCAATATCATTCGGTATTATGCTATGTATTTGGGCCACAAGCGCTATCTGGAACCTCTTGTTAATAAATATTTTTACTTACCTTTTTTAGAATTATCAGACGACAGACGCTGACATAAACTTTGCATATGATGTTCATGGAGAATCGCCAGCTCCGTTTCACCAGATGTGGAATTTTTAGGATATATGATGGAACAAACGCAGCGTGAAAAACCAGACGACGCTATACTGAAGAACCGATTTACGAGCTATTTTTGACCAGTTTGTGACGTAATTTTTCCCAACTAACCCCCCAAAAGACCGTTCCGTTATTATGATTAATTTTTGGGGTCCCTTCCTTGTCTTTCCCTGGTATTATTAGCATAGTTTTTAGTCTCCCCCCTCCCTTTACTTATTTGCATAGACTCTTATTGTCAAAATAAGTAAAAAGAGGGTTAATATGCAGTTAATTGCCAAGCGTTTTTTATTTTTCGCATTTGTTCAATTCTATTGTTGCTCCGGCGATTTTTTTATGCCGGCAAACGACATTGTTGTAAAAAAGCAACGAAAAATCGACCTAAAAAAAACGCCGGAGCAACAATTGAATTGAACAAACGCGAGCAATTCTGAAAGTAGATCCACTGATGAACGACCTGCCGTGTGTTGAGAGAGGTTACCTAAGGAAAAAACTTAACTATCTTTAAATTTTAGCAAACTTTTACCACTCTCGGCGCTTCGCGCCTCACGCCGGTCTATTTGCGTTTTTCGGTATTTTTTTGGGTGAAATTGAACTATCTGACCACGGCGTAATACTAGCCGCCACTTCTACAATACTAGTACGCGGACGCCACCGCTCCGCTCCAGCGCCCCCTGCCCGCGGCGACGTCGACTTATAAACGTACCCCAACCTATTTGGTTACAGGGGGCAATTGGTTTCCCCTCGGCCGATTACAAGGTGCTACTGGTCAGTGTTTTTTTTTTATTCGTCACAGAAATGGCTGCCAGAAATTACGGGAGCTCATTTGGCAACCCAGCTTCAGTTACCCCAACCCAACACCAGAATGCACAAAAAAAACGCAGACTTAAATTTAATAGATGTTTCCTTTCGACAATGGCTGATTATCCAGAAAGCAGAAAAAAGAAAATCAGAAATCCACGAATAGCTCGAAACAACCGCGACATGCTAATTATGTGTGGTTGAGATGGCAACAGCTACTGCACGACGGGAAATAACGGCAAAAACACGCCCTCCAATGCCCAAACCCAGAAACAAGACACTTCACAACCAAAGACAATAAAAGTCCGCCACCAGAAACGCCAAATATGTGATATCAGAATATGTGATAACACTTCGCGCCAAACGTAAAAAAACACCACACCCAGCAGCAACAGTAAAATCACCCAACAATTGAATTTGAAAGGAGGAAAAAACGCCGGAGCAACAATTGAATTGAACAAATGCGAAAAACAAAAAACGCGTGGTAATTAATTGCAAATTAATTGGGAAATGATGATGGATCCAATTTGTTAATATTGTTAATGGATCAATGCCATTTTACAGGGTGACCCAAAAATCAGTTCACCCGAAAATATATATAAAATGAAAACCATTAAACATACTGACGTCAAATTTACAGTGAATACTCTTTAATCAATGCGACAGTGATAGAGCTTACACTAAATGTTTCAAGTGTCCCCTATTCTCTTGCTTACACAAAAGAGCGTGAAGGCACATATTCCTGAAAACGTTGCACTACTGTTAATGCGGAACACATTCGAACAATTTGTAGAGCAGTTAGATGATATTGAATGCAGACAAGGTTTTTATCAACAGGAACGCGATTACGTAGCCCGAATTCTCAATGGAACGAGTGCAATCTGTTTTTGAGGACAGAGTAAATTCGAAAGAAATTTGGCTACCTCGTTCACCGGACCTGATTTCCCCGGGTTATTTCCTGTGGTGCCATTTAAAAGGTCGGGTCTACGCCAACAAACGAGGAACTGAAAGCAAACGTTCGCTCGGAAATCCGCCCCATTGCTCCAAAATTAATTATCCTAGGCGCTACAGAACTTGGGTGTCACCTCGTTTTATCGATTTCGAAGAGAAAACGAAGGCGACAATGAAAATTAATAGAAGAGAGGAGCAAGAGAATGGAAAACTGGACCCCGCCGAGAAGAATCGACGATCCTGGAGAGAATACAAGAAATCAAGCGAGGGATTGGTCGATCGGCGAGGGAAAGAAGTGAGACGTAATAAGAAAGATTTTAAAAGGGACGGAGGACAAGA
>JAHWFO010058569.1:243970-257356 GCA_023313115.1 Rhysida immarginata
TGGAGGCGATAATGGTTTCAGACCATTGTATACGACATGTAAAAGCCGTATACCATTAAAAATTATCAAATAATAAGGAGAGCAACAGTTTTACATTGTCTGTGATAATTTACTTGACATTCCTAACAAAAACACACAAAGGCATGAGCGTGTACTACGATTCGATGAATCGCTCTCCCCCTTCGTGAATATCTGACAGAGCGCATAAAATAGGAAATAAAAAGATTCCTTTATTTCAAACATAAAAAAGAATTAACTATTTTTAATTGATAAAGTTTATATAAAAACTATTTTTTTATATCTTAACAACAAAAAAGTGACACAAAAGATAATTATAAGTTTTATTTATCTTAAAAAAGTGTTAAATGGTCAAATATTTCGCAAATTTACAAGTTTAAAATTCAGTACTCTAAACTGCAAAGAAATATCAAAAATAGATTCTTCTTCTAAAATATCTATACGTTATCTATTAAATATTTCTAAAATATCTCTAACAGATAACATATGATAGATATATTTGGTTTCAACCTGGCTCAAAAAGTCTTCTTCAGATCGAACGTCACACAATACAGGGTGATTACAAAAGAACTTCACGCTTTTAAAAATTTATTACATCAAAGCTATTCAGAATATAGACGCACCACATACGGATTCTTATAGAAAAACTCTTGAAGTTTGTGACACAGTTAAAGATGTTCTATATGCCCCCCTGTAGTCGAATTAGTCCCAAACCCGCATTAACATGTCTCCATCAATCCCACGTATCGCTACCGTAATGCGTTCTTTCAGCTCGTCTAGGTCACGGAGAAGGGGTAGGGTGAAGACCTTGTCATTTACACACCCCATAAAAAGAAATCACAGCGGTGGATTGGTCGAGCAAACAATAACTTGGAACTTGCAAAGTGGCCACTGCGGAGCCCCGACCTCAAACCTTGTGATTTCTTTTTATGGGGGTGTGTAACGGACAATGTCCTCACCCTACCCCTTCCCCGTGACCTAGACGAGCTGAAAGTACGCATTATGGTAGCGATACGTGGGATTGATGGAGACATGTTAATGCGGGTTTGGGACGAATTCGACTACCGCATTGATGTATGCCGTGTCACGACAGGGGGGCATATTGAACATCTTTAACTGTGACACACGATAAACTTCAAGAGTTTTTCTTTAAGAATCCGTATGTGGTGTGTCTATATTCTGAATAGCTTTGATGCAATAAATTTTTAAAAGTGTGAAGTTCTTTTGTAATCACCCTGTATAACTGATTCTTCTCATGATTGAAATAATTCGTATTTGCGCTGTAACTATTTTCGCAGAACCTCCTTAACTTCTTCATCACGGCCAAAATGCTGGCCTCCTAAGAACTCTTTCAAGGGCCCGAAGAGATGAAAATCGCATGGAGCAAGGTTAGGAGATTACGCGCAGTATGACAGTTGTTCCCAACCCAGTTCTCGCACAATACAGAATACAGATAACACGCTTTGCTGTTTGAGGTCGGGTATTGTCCTGTTAAAAAAAAAAACACCCTTCGTGATGAAACTATGTCACTTCTTCTTTAAAGCGAGTTGGTCATCCTCCGATTTTCAAGGCTCAGGCATTTCCCGCATTGATTGTTCACGGAAATCACTACTGTTGCTTCGCAGCTGCCACGACCAGTTCACCAACAATGGACATAGGATATTCTTTGAACCGCTTACACAACTCAAATGCGGCTGAGTGTTTTTTCCTCGAAATATAAACGAAGCCTCCTGTAATTTCAGCCGGTTTCACATCAATTCTTACCTTCAAAATCTGTACCAAAATACGCTGTTCCGCTGTTCTGTACACATGCTAACCCCTTCGGACGTCATTTTTATTTCTAATCCTCATGTAGTCTGCGATTGGCAGATGATACTCGGAGCTTAACAAACACTGCCGACTCAGATGTATAACAGAAAATAGTATTATCCATCAAGTCGGTAGTGCTCACGTGACTAAAAACAAATTGCGTTTATTTTGCCTGAAAAAAATAAAGTCCCGTTTCGCAAATAACAAAATACATTAACTATGAAAAGTAGACTATTAATACAAAAAATAATGACAACAGAAACCACTGTTCCCAAGAGAAACCACTATTCTCTTGTGGGATAATGGCGTCTATTTCCATTATTTTACCGCTTTTATATATAAAAAAAGATTGCCGACCTCTGCTCTACGTATTATAAGACATCTATCACATTTCAGTACTGAGATTGATAAGAGATTGGTTAAAACAGAATCAAATAAAATCTTGTAAACAGTCCAAGGAGGAGCTTTAGCAGTGAAGCAGAAATACATTTATACATGTATTAAAAAGTAATTAACCCTCCTCCCACGAGTAGGGTAAGGCAAGTTATGTATTTTTACCCCTTTATCTGCACTTTTTACCTTTCCCCAAGTTTTTTAATCAAAAAATTAATTTTCTCGAACCTAATATGTACAAAATGTAAAAAAGCTCGTATTTTCTTTCCTTTCTCATCATTTCCGAACGTATGATATATCACATCCTATATGTTGTCATAGTTCTAAAGAGCAGGTGACTGCCAGTTCCGCAAATCCGACCCCAATAAAAGAACTAGGCCTAAACTTCCTAGTAATGTTGATCTTGCCTAGAGAAATCTGGATACTGAATTTTAAGCCTTAACGTACCTAAATAGAACATAGATATGTTGACCTCTCTGAATTCCACCCTCGTAATTCAGACCCCTGTGTACCAATCAAAACCAAAGTAAATAGTGCAGATGGAAATGCCCATAGGAAGCTATATTCCGAATTTCAACCTTCTACCTCAAAAAATGTAGAAATTATGAATGCCTGACATTATCAAACCAATAAGTTGCTCCATTCTTCCGCTACTTAATAATATACATTATGAGCATTTGAGCAATCGTGCGTCGACAAAGCGATTTCACGTGCGCGCGCCAATGTCAGTAATGCTTAAAAGATGAACAGAAAGTAACAATATATTCCTTCTTGACAAATCGATTGTTATATGACATGTCAGTATTTTGTACTCTTTACTACACTCTCTGTTTTAGCACGTGAATTCGACTTGAAGAGGTGCACGAAAAATTCTGAAAAGTTGATACGGCAGAGCTAAGACTTTGATGGTCATATTTCTGAAAACAGAATTTGAAAAAGTTCATCTGTTGAAATATAGCAGCAATTCAGTAGGGGGTAGCCGGCTATTAAAATTCATATTAGATTTTGTAGATTACTCACTTTTAATTAGTAAATTGGTGTCTGAACTAAAATAACCTTTCCGTATGATGGGAAAATGCTTTATAAAATCGTATCTACAATAATCTGAAAAGTATATCAGTTTCATTTATACTAAAAATGCTTCCTTTTTCTTTTTGGCAAAGTTTTTTAATTTTCCTCAATTCCTACTAAAACTTCGAAATTTTTCGTTGACGAAAGGTTTACAGCAAACAGAAAAGCTTTTCGCAAAATGAAATTTTATGAGTAGTGAGTGAACTAGGAGTGTCATAAAAGACAAATGGGGAAACAGGTGACGGCGAAAAAATTTTTATCTGAGAACTTTAAAGCCCATGGTTTACTGCAAAAGCCAGATAGATGAAATGCGTTGGTCAGCTCATAAAAAAAATTGAAAGACGGTTGAACGCTCGGAACGACTAGAAACGTTCGTTTTGTGACCATGTTCTAAGAATGACAAGTTTTTTTTTTATGAGAAGAGGTCTGGGAAAGACAAGGTTTTAAAAACTTGCTTCTTCTTGTTTTCTATATTTTAATACTGTAATAGAATCTGAAAACAGGTTTGGAAAGTGTTCATTTTGTTATACGTAGTTGTCGAATAACCTAAGTGAAGATAGAGAGGTTTTTTGACTATGGAGTTCATAATTTAAAAAGAAACTGATTAGGAGGTGCAAAAACTCTCCCAGTCCACACACATCTTAAAAAAAATGAATTAATGACAGAAAATATGAAATTAAAAAAGTATATAACGGATGATACGGAATAAATTATTGGCTTTTTAAGAAATGATAAGTTGTTAGAAAGTTGAATGACAAACGGAAAAGAAGTTGTGCATTTCAAATGATATGCAGAATTTGAATTCATTACAATCGTAGAATGATTCCTGCACCAGCTGTCGTCTTTTGAATGTTTTTCTTCTATTCTTTTCTTTGTACAGTCAATACTTTTGAAATCGTTTCATTAAATCAAATTATTTTCTTTACTTCCTTGAATTCGTTTCTGTATTAATTAAAAATACGTGAAAGCAAAAGGAAACCTCACATGACGAGAATGAAGCCTACTCAGCATGCTCACCCACTTTTCATCCGGCTCGCGATTATTTATTTTCCATCATCTAGTAGAGAAAGAAATGGTATTGTTCGCATTTTAAAAAACTGTTTCCCTATATTTTTTGAAGTGAACTATTTATTCTTCATTTCATTTTAAAGTCTTGGAATTCAGACTTTGGAGTCAAAATGAATTCGATAAGAGAAATTTTCAATTTTTTTTTCCCCTAAACTGTTGAAAATATTGGAAATGAAGTTGGAAGTTTAAAAAAAAAAAGAAAGAAGAATCGACAACCTAGTTTTATAATAGCATTTTCGTGGAATCGATCAACAATCGAAAAACGAAAAAGAAAATAAATGACAGCAAAGAATTCATTTGACAAGACGAAATTTACGTTGGCATATGTTAGAAGTTGAAAGTTATGCAAAGGATTTAATATCGTGTCGCACAATGATTGATCTCCCTATCTATTTTCATCTCTCATATTGTATATCTATTTGTGTGTTTGTCTCTCTACCACTTGTTTATAAGATTTTACGAATCATTTCCATAAATCACTAAAGTTGCTGCAGGTAAATAGCCGTCAGAGAACTAATCACACATGTTCACAAAATAAATTCTCGTTTTTAAATATATAAATCAGAAATCCAATATGTTAATAAATATTCACATATGTTAGTTAAAAATTTTAAAAATTTGGAGTCGAAAATATTTATTGCAGTTTGAATCTTCTCTGTGTTATTTATAGAATAACTTAAATAAAATTATACCTATTTTATTTTTCAATACCGATTTCTTTAATTTTTAAATAAAATTTTCCCTAACGTGATTTTCGGTGCCGATTTGGATATTTTCTCTGATTTTACATATTTTCAAGGCGTTGATTCCAAAGATGATATGTTACGTTGTTATCTAATGTTTGTTGTCGCATTTAAATTTGTTTCTAAAAAGCTTCGCCCGCAATTTTATACATTTGGACTAGACACATATTCACTGTTAGCAAAAAAAAATGCAACACCTAGAAGAAATGGGCCGATTTATTTGAAATTTTGCAATCATGTAGCATTGATGGCGTACAAAAAATGATTCAAATTGCAAGACAATACGTCCAGAAGAATGTTATACAGGATGGCTCGTAGGTCGTATAACCTCCACGAGCTTGAATGCAGGCCTCGACTCTTGCATGCATACGATCATAAATGTGCTGGATGTCGTCTTGGGGTAGGTTGTTCCAAGTCTCATGAACATGCTGGCGCAATTGTGGAATTGTTGCAGCTAGTGTGCAGCGACGATGAAGGTTACGTCCTATCATGTCCCACATACGCTCAATTAACGACAAGTTTGGAGATCGTGCTGTTAACAAGGCCAATGTGTGAGCGGGCGTTATCCTGCTAGAAAAACATGTTACCCTCCTATTGCAAGAAAGGCAGAAGAACAGGTTCCACAATCTGATGGACGTACCGAATGCTGTTTAATGTTGATCGCGAATTGTAACTGATCGCACCCCACACCATTACTCCATGGGTTGGACCTATATGCCGTAGACGGATGCACTCTGTAAGATGGCGCTCTGTTGTACCAAAGTCTTCGCCGCATACCTACACGTCCATCACTGGTGTACAGACAGAGTCTGCTCTCATCACGAAAGATGTGGATAAGATGAGGATAGACGCTGCCATTCCATATTTGGACATATTCATGACGTAGCTCTGTTGGGAAAATAGTCTTATTTACACTATTACAGCCTCATATCCACGGAGTATGTTCCATGCTGTTTCATTCACGGGTCTTTCGCGGCACCACGGCAACCGCGCAGCACGGTGTTCTTGCAGAAGTGACTGTCTGGCTAGAGGGATCCGTGCCCGCAGTCCTGTAGCTAGCAAACGGTTACCAGTAGTCCGTCTTGATAAAGCTAGCGCTACTCTGGCCCTTATCTCTGCTGTGGATGCCGTACGGTTGCTCAAAGCTTCTCTTACGATTCGACGGTCTTGGCGTGGGTCAGTAGTGCGTGGGCATCCAGAACCAGGTCTACGTGAATGCGTTCTTTCTGTAAACTACTGCTGACAACATCGAGCCACCACAGAAACATTACGACCAATCTGCGACGGATACGTCCATGAGACCATCCAGCTTCTCGAAGACTCACAATCCGACCTCTGTCAAACTCCGTGTGTTGTTGCACAGGAGCACGGCGGCGTATACGAGACATTGCAGTTGTTGTCACCAAACCTACAGTCAACTTTTTCAGTACAATACAGATGCCATACTGACGATTTCATGCAAATCTGATCGGAACAATTCTTCTCCAGGAGGGGCATGGGAGCAACTCTGTATAACGTTTTTCTGGACGTATTATCTTGCAATTTGAATCATTTCTTGTATGCCACCAATGCTACATTTGTGCATAATTTCAAATAAATCGATCCATTCCTTCTAGGTGATGCATTTTCTTTTGCCAGCAGTGTATTTTATCTCCTAATTTCATTTATTTACATTTGAAAGGGACCAGAGATGATTGGAGAGGTACTCCTGTTACGTTTTAATGTTATTTCTTTTTCGAGGGAGAATCGAAAATTGACTAAATTAATTTCAGAGGTACCATAAATTAATTTCAGACACTCAGAGCAAACCCAATTGTATTTTGAAAGCTTTATTTTATTACACACTTTTATTGAACTTCACTTGTTTATGTGTTTGTGCGCAAATTTTATAATCAATATTTTGTCCATTTCCTGACTACGTACAGCTCTGTAACTTACCCCTATGGCGTCTTTTTGATGACAATGCATGTTTCAATCATTAGTTTCACTAGTCTTCCATTTATTCGTAAGTTATTTAATATTTAAATTTAATATGTATACAGTGGAACCATGACGTAACGACTGCTGTGTATTGTTATTTATTGTTATCGTTTTTAAGTAATTGTTGTTAATTTGATCATCAATGCTAGGAAAGATATTGATTGTGTAGAGCATTGTTTATGAGTAGCCAGCGTAATGTACTGTAAAGCTTTCCCGAGATCAGTCTGGGCAGATTTCCAAGGCTTTTTTTTGTAGTTATCATATAAAAGCTTATTTTTTTAAATATAGACTAAAAAGAATAAAATAAAAATTTTAAAGCACACACTTTTACCTTAAAAAGTGCAGTAAAAAGTAAAAAATCTAATTTTAAAAAAAGGTGAAAGTGTGGTGGCGCGTTTAATATAAAATTTTAACAAGAAAAGACAACATAATAAAATAAGCGTGCCACCACACTTTTACCTTTTTTTAAAATTAGATTTTTCACTTTTTACTGCACTTTTTAAGGTAAAAGTCTGTGCTATAAAATTTTTATTTTATATATTTTATTTGCTTATGTTTCAACATAATAGCCGCATTTGTTTATACAGCGGTCCCAACGTGTGACCTGTTTTTGTATACACATGTCAAGAAATTCATTCGCCTATTGCGAAATGATCTTCAGACCAGCTGCATTTGTTTTTGCTGCCGTGCCGTATTTCAACATCAAGACTGACTGGAATACTTTTGTTTTTTTTTTCCACGGTAGAGGGCTTTCTCTTATCATTGTAGGCTATGCACTGGCTGTCGTTTTCATTTCATGGTCAATCTGTAAACGTTGATGTCAAAGGAACTTCTTTAGCGGACCAAACGGATGGTAGTCATTTATGCTACAACCGCCTGCAAGTAGGGTGTTCCAGGATTTATTATTATTATTATTATTATTTATTGTTTGCATTTCTTGGGAATAAATACATCCAAAAATTGTATCATGTAACCAATAAAAGAGAGGTATAAGACACATAATAAAACAATCAAATGTTAATTAAACAAAAACAAGTAAATACGAAAAAGCATGGGAAATGCAACAAGAAAAAAATTGTTTCATCGCCTGTGAGAAAAAATTTCAAGACCGCGAAAGTGCTGGTAAGGTTACAACGGTGTTTTGTTTTCGGCTGGTTGATCATTTCAGGACGGCGTTATAGGGGCCGCAAATTTTGCCTCGAAAGTGTTCTTTAACGTGCAGCCAGGAAACGACTACACGGGATCAACGGCTTTACTTCCCTAACGAAGGAAGTCCGTGATCTCAGGATTTCCCCCTGCCCCTCCTGAAGAAATCCTCGTCGTCCTCGGCCGGGAGCGAACCCGCGTCCTCGGGTATCAGAGGCAATCACCCAAACACTGAGCCGTCGAGGCCGATACGATTTTTGGGATAGGCTTGGCGATTATATTGAAAAATGAAGCAATAAACAAAGAGGTATTTCTCACTTGCCATTGGTTTTCCCCCGTTAGTTGAAGAGTTGAAAGTTACCATTGCTTGTCTATAACAGAAAGTGCTTTTTTGCGATTTGCCGGAAGTCGGACGCTTTCGGAAGCAAAACGCTTGACTTTTCCTATAGAACATTTGAGTGCGCATTAATGGCACTATGGCGGTTTTGCGGAAATTTGCGGAACCATATGTTGCCATAGTTCTAAAGACCAAGTAACTGCCACCCCCCCCCCCAACTCCGACTCCCAGTGGGACTATATGGTCCAAACTTCATATGAATGTAGATTTTGCCTAGAGGAATCTGCATACCGAATTTCACTCCTTCATATGCATAAATACGCGTAGACTTTTGGTTCCCTCTAATTTCTGCCCCCGAAACTCCGACTCCAGTGGGCCAATCAAAACCAAACTAAATAGTGAAGGTGCACATGCCCACAGTAAGCTACAATCCGAATTTCAACCTTCTACCGCAAAAAATGCGGAAATTCTGAAGGGGAGGGACGGGCAGACAGACGCACATTGTGAAAACAATAAGTAGCTCCATTCTTCCGCTACTTAATAATAATTCAATTTATTTCCACATGTGAATTAGGGTTCATCAGGGTTTGTAAAAAAAAAATTAATGTATCATCAATATTTAATTCCACCATCGTTCATAGAAACCATTCTAAGTTTTTCGCACTAAGATTTTGTAAACGAAGAAATGTAAAAAATAAATAAATAAATAAATAAATAAATAAATAAATAAATTTGTCGCCGCCCATCGACGGAACTCAAAGGCGCCTACATCTCACCCTGTGATCCAAGACTCAGTGATAATTTCAAGCCACCATCGCAGTCACTTAGTACTACATGGCACAAAAAAAAAGTACAAAGGTTTTGCTGAACAATGATTCCGTATTTCACCACGATAACATTTCAAGTGTTATAATCCATCCATCATGATTTTTTTCACCTCAAGTAAGCCATTGATTATGCAATACAACGGAATTCCACCAATTTATAGATAATCTATAATTCTCCTATCAAGCATTCTTCTAGATTCCTCTATAAGCTATGCGCAACGTCCAATGCTCGACTGTGCAATCCTTATGTTCCTGTGCGAACTGGAGACGTTTTATCTTGTTAACTTCAGATAGCAAAGGTGTTCGAACAGACCTTTAGCTTCCATATCCCATACGATGCACTGTCGCCCTTCTGTTGCCTTGTACCAGTCTTGCCACTCTCCGTTCTGCCTGAACTAGTCGCTGACGACCACAATTTCCACTTTCGGATCACGTTCAGATCCAGTTTTTCGGCTGACAGTCCAGTCTTTAAACACTTTAACAACAGACTCTCTTGAGAAATTCCTGCCCTCACACATTAACCTCCTGTTTTGTTGATACTCGCTCCATGGCTCCGAGCGCCAACAATCATCCCACGCAAAGGTTGTTAAATTGTTTCGTTTACCCATATATTCAGAAAGAAATCACTTTTATTGTCGTGGCAAACAATCCGCTTCCCTATCTATAATGGTCTGGCCCTCTAGTATCTGCAGCGCGAAATCATAGCTAATTTTCCTACAAACATCCAGATGGTCATAATAATCTGGCCACTCACTGGAGTACACAGAAGTTAAAAAATTTGGTTACTAGATAGTAAGCTTAGGTATTGTTGCAGCCTGATGTTAATAAAATTGTTTTCCATCTACTAAATTTAAATTTTAAATTCTCGTACAACTGTTTACTGTTTAGGAATACGAATGAGCTGGCGGACATCGTTGGACATCTGCAATCGGCCATTGCAGAACTAAACATGCAGGCTGTTAAGAATGTCATTACGCGCAGCCCGAAAAGATCGGTACGCCAAACACAATGAAACCTACCAAAACAAGTCCTGTCTTCATACATAAATCTCCTGCAAGAATAAATTTAATAACTGTCACCGTTTGCCTACTATTCAATTTTAAAAACTGTCAGTCCTGTCTTTCACAGTATGCTCACATAATTTGATTTGCTTGATTTAAACACTTTAGAAGAATCAAAATGAGACAGAAAGTGTTTTACCGTGTCTTTTAAGAAACCTGAAGAAGAAACAACAAACCCAGTACTGCTTTTTTGTCAATTAGATATTAAACAACTTATTTCTTTATCCAATTCATCCTGCCTATCTGTCTTTAGATTTTTACACGAGACAGCAAGCAGTTGAAACATGCGTCACCATCACCCCCCCCCCTCAAAAAAACTAAAATCGAGCCATCGTCGTCAGTAAATTCATGCTGAACGACTATAGGAATTTCCGCGGTGTCACCTAAGTGTTTATGTTCGTAAAATCACCACAAAAAATGGCTCCCACAGCCATTACCGAGACCTCCTGATGAAATTATGGGAAGCCATCAAGGTGAAGCGCCGTGGAATGCTCAAGAGAAGAGTGTGCCTTTTCCATGACAATCTGCCTACCCATTCAGCAGGTGGATTGGGTAGATAACGTGGAGACCATAGAATTTACATGCGAGATTTTACCTCATCCATCTTATTCCTCCGACCAAGGGATTTCCTCTTTCATAATTTCAAGAAAATCCTTGAAGGTCTTCCAAAATTACGATGATGGTGGAACGTTTCTTCAACAGCCAAAGTCATACCTTCTTAAAACATGGTTTCCTACATCTCATCCATCATTTGGAAAAGTGTGTCAAATTTTCTGGTGAATATTTAGAAAAAGACTAATCTATCTAACAACACTCTTGTTCTTCGGTATCATTGATGCAACATTATGATCGTCCTTCTTAAACTTGCTGAATATTCACAATATCTCCTTGAAGCAATAATAGTTCTGATAAAATATAAACAAGCAATATCTGTAAGAACTTTGTTGTTGTTTAAAAATACGCTTTTAGCATTCACTACCCTCAAATTAGTCAAGATCGAGTGTAGAACTGAGTTCTAAAATAATACATTGAAAAGGTCCTATTTATGAAGCTCCATTTATTTTTTTTCTTAGAATATTTTCGCAATGTAAACATTTAAAAAAATACAGGTTTACATAGTGTATTTTCCCCATGATTCTTGGCGATTTCATTATGTCCATTTTCAATCAATCGTCTATTACGATATTTTTTCATCACTCTTATTCCTGTTTCGATATGATTTTTGAAAAAGAAATTGCTTTGCTGTAATGCAAAAAATTTTCATTGTGAAGATCCGAAATAATGACCGAGCAAAACAGTTCCCTTAGTTCCCCGTCCGGAAACTGTCGGACAAAGGCGCCAAAAGCGAACTGTTAAGAGAAAAGAACGGCAAGGAAGAGAAAAATGAATAATGAGCTTCTGTCACAAACAAATGTTCAAAGCTGGATGGGAAACCGTAGTTAGGTCGATATTTCGATTCATTTGGTAAGGCGTCTTTCGAGATCATACAAAACTTACATTTTTTATTTCATATTTAAGAAAAATAATTCAAAGGCTTAGGGTCGTTTTATTCCATCGTTCCTCTGCAGGAGGCGGTCGATATTAGACGGGAGATGTTTTGCCATAATATTTTTGCCGACAAACATCTCCATTCACTTGATATTAATAGCTTTTGGGATTGTTAAAAGTATTTTCTAACGCATGATGATTTTCTATTAGAATATTTGTCTATTCATAGTTTTAATTTCGTCGACCAATTTGACTAGACAAGTCAAAAATGGGCATAAATCGTAGTTCACACATCAAAGAAAGAATAACCTATTAAATAAACCTAATTCTTTAATTTCATTTTTACATTGCATCAGTAATAAATAAAATGCTTACATTGTCATCTTGGTTGATTTGGGGAAATGCCCCTGCCCTCCTAGTCCAGGGGACCATAAGGGAGACACATGGAGGGAAGGATAAACCTCTATAGAGAAACCTTATACTTCATCAGCACTACCTGAACTAGCTGAAGTAAACTAGTTTAGATGTTATTTGAAAACAGTTTTAGATTAAACTAATTTGGAGAGCTAAATATGCTTCCGCACTTGAAATAGTTCGAACGAGTTAAAAACACGTGCTCAATGCCTCATGGTGTTGAAACGAGCAAACTAGCATTCACATCCTGAGCGTGAGCAATTTCGAAATTTCATCACTAGGTATCCTTCTTTCTCTATAAACAAGCCGAGGTCAATAAACATGAGGTTTGTTGTCCTTGAAACAAACAGAAAGCCAGCTACTTCAATTTTATTATATGTGCTTTAGTAACCATGATAAATTCAAAAATAAAAAAATATTATGCATTTTTTTTTTAATAAAGCACTACTGTGTCAAAAACTGCTATACAGCTGAATAAAATTAAAATCTTTCACGTTTTCATGGTTCCCATCAGATGGCAATTTAAAATTCATTATTTCATATATAAATAAATTAATAAAAAAATACAACTATGTAAATATTATTAAAATAAATTATTTACTGTCTAAAAAAAGTGCTACACGTGAAGAAGGACATCTGGCGGCAGATTGGGGAAATCGCTCTCGCACGCATTTTAGCATTGAAACGGAGCAGCATGCTCAGGCCTTGTTAATCTCGAAGGCCTCGACGAGAGAGGGAGAGGCAAGGCTACAAGGCAAGGCGATCCAAAAAAAAGAGCATCGCATCAGCGCACGGAATTCTGGGATCCCACAATTCCAGGCGCGAAGCTAGTTAAACTGTCCGAAGAAGGTTTGGGAAACTCGCTTAATCTGAGACAGTTTCTAACGCCTGAAACCGGTTTCGTTTAAACAAGTTGTGTACGCACTTGAAAATCGGAACTAGTTCGGCAATCTAAACTAGTTTGGAAATGCTAGTGCGGATGAGGTATTACGTAACACCGACAGTGAAATTTCAATCACAAAAACAAAACT
>JAHWFO010058569.1:262356-315315 GCA_023313115.1 Rhysida immarginata
GGTCCGAATTTGAACGATAACTGAGATATGAACAGAAATAAAAATGCAAACACCAAGTTCAATAAGTTAATAACTCAGGTTCCGTAAGGCCTAGATTAATGAAATTTGGAGAAATAACAGGATACAAAAGACTGTGTATACCATTAAAATTTGATCGAATTCCAACGAGAAGTTTCCGAGTTACACAGTCAAAATTGTAACAAGCGCTAGTTAGTACTCACAAGTGAGCACGTGTTATGATGTTGAATGAGTAACTCGGAAACTACTTGTTAGAATTAGATCAAATTTTAATGGTATACACAGTCTTATGTACCCTGTTATTTCTCCAAATTTCTTTAATCTAGGCTTTACGGAACCTGAGTTTTTAACTTGTTGATCTTGGTGGCGGCATTTTTATTTCTGTTCATATCTCAGTTATCGTTCAAATTCGGACCCATGTTCATAGGATGTTTTGTGTTTATCTTAACCTCTATAATACCCCCTTTAAGTATTTTACATTCGATGTAAATCACCCTGTATATATGAAATAGATTTGGTTTATGTTTGTTTCGTTGCATGTGTGAACAATCAGCCCTTCGTATTTGCGTCAAGAATAGGCTGGTCGTGTTTGTATGTTGCATCAACAATTTTTGATGAAATCAATTTGCGAGTGAAAGATATCGATCTGCTCTCTGAGGTTCCGCGGCGAAATAAACGAGAGCAGTATTCGATAGTGGAAAGCAACACGTGTGTAAGCTGGCATAAATGTTGTTGTATGGCAAGTTTTTTTTGCGAATTTATTTTTCGTGCACCTGAGATTAAATAGTATATACGTAGATTAAGACTGCTATCTCATTATTTATTTTGTGTACCGTTCAGAAACGAAAGAAATTAAAACAATTCATTTACAAAAACAATCTGTGATTATTTGATGCAACGTAAGTTTGCAATGGATGAAGAATGAAGAAAAATAATTGCATTTCTAACAGATACTGTAGCGTGCCACAATGTAAAAATCAAACAAAACAGAGCACTGGCATATCCCATCATCGTTTACCGACAGATATAACGCGCAGGATGCTGTGGCTGCGTGTTTTAAAATTTGTGAAGCAAGAACCAAAATACATTTACATCTGCCCCTTGCATTTTAAAAGAGATGATTTTTATTTCGACCTTAAATTTATTACTATTTCACCTCTAGTTAATAAGTAAATGATTCGCCTTCTTTTAAAAATTATTCATAAGAAAATCACGCGAGATAACGCGAGATAAAAGTCCAAAGTAGCGTCCCCTAATTTTCTCGGATGACATCGATCAGCCCCGTCGCGTTTATGCTCTGAATTTATTATTGTAAGGTATCTAATTAATAAGTAAATGATTTATCATATTATATAAATTGTATTTTATGAAATTTATGCGGAAAAAATTTACTAAAGTTCCGTGTTGGTGTACGTTAAATGATGGACAGCCGTATTTCTCTATCATTGGTCATTAATTTTGGCTTGGCCGCCTGTCATTCAACCTTCACCGTCACGGGACTTTCGTGAATTTTTCCGCATAAATTTCTTAAAATACAATTTCTATAATGTGATAAATCATTTACTTATTAATTAGATATGTTACAATAATAAATTCAGAGTATAAACGCGACGGGGCTGACTGATGTGAAATCCAAGAAAATTGGGGGACGCTACTCTGGACTTTAACCGAAAAAGGGTTCCAATTATATGTTTGCATTTTCCGGAATTTCCAGCTTTGCATGTGCAGATATTCATGAAAATCCTTCTGTTTGCTGTAGCTCCCCAACGATGTTAATTTCATGGGGAGGTGATGACAGACTGGATCATGGCTGTTTGTAGGCAGAGAGAAAATAGCTTCATGCTTTCGGTAGTGCGATGAACAATACAGCATGTAACGATTTGTTTCGCATCCACCACACCGTCACTCCTTACGAAACATCGTCTACCCTCTCCTCCTGCATAATCAAAAATTTTTGCCAAGGAAAATGAAAAATTACGTTCATTTTTATTGATTCAACGATATCTATTCCTTCACCAACGCACGTTTCTCACTCACGGCAGCCATAGTAGATCGACCGTGGCGCCCTCTGTATTTCCTTTCACTCGCGATATTTGAGTCATGCTGTAGTCAACGAAAAAGAAAGGCCACGGCACTGAAAAGTCACCTGATCATCTTAATCTAAGCAACAATGTAACCTTCATGGCTTCTAACAAACGAAAAAAATTGGAATTGCGAAATGGAACATTCGTACAGGCCTATCACGAGTTGATTCCAAAAAGAGGAAGCTGTTCAGAACGTTTTTATTGTGTTTGGGACGCTGAAATGAATGCTTTTGCCATTTCTTCATTTTTTAAAATTAATTATTCTAAAAAGGCTTAACCCATTTTCATAAAACATACGTCAATGCATAGTTAAAGGACCTCTGTAAGTTTGAATCAGAAAAATTTTCGGGGAGTGAGGTGTCTGGAGGCGGGAATAGTAAATAACTCCAAAATGGCTCGTCACTGCCAAACAAGTCATTTACAAAAAAAAATTTGCCTTAATGAGAGGATTCCGTACATGGAGTTTATTCAGTTCGCTTAGCTGGTTTGAACACTACAGCCATTTTTTAATTTTTAGAAAAAAATTAATATCTCTAAAAAGGCTTACCCAATTGATTTAAATATACGCTAAGGCACAATATAAGGTACCCTCTAAGTATGTATAATTTTTATTTGTCTCTGCTATTTGCCGTTTCAGAGGAGTTAGCCGCACAAAATTGGTCACATAAGTACATACTATTACGTGTTATTTTATTGTAAGGTAATTTCTGTTTTAGTTTGGGTTTTTACGCGTTATTCTTAAGCTTAATGTTTAGTTTTCTTAGTGCTTCCCTTTCTTTAAGCCTTTTTTCGGTTTTGCTATTTTAAAACAATGTTTTTATCTCCTGTGATTGTTATCGTGTTCTTCTCTCGCGGTCGCGCTGCTTGCTTCTCGCGTTCGTGTGGTTTTGTTAGGCGCGTGTTTAAATTTTTTCCTGCTTGCGTTTTGGCTTTTCTTGAGTCAGTGCTCGGTTGGCGGCTCAGCCAGCTACTTGGACTTTGCAAAAATGTACCTGTTGGGAGCAAACGTGACTTCGCCTTTAAGTAAGGAAATTGGTTCTTTGTTTTATTTTACCTGTTTTGAGTATTTACTGTCTCGGCTTGACGGTTTGTGGACGTGGAGATGTTCGGTCCCTTCCCTTGGTATTGGGTAATCATTGTCGTTCCTTTCTGCGTGTGTTTTATGTCGTTCTATCATCTATGTTCGTGCCATGAACATTCGGCGTCACCGAAGCTTTCTTCGTAGCGGTAGGCCACAGCTATTCATCTTAGTTGAAGTATTTCGAACCGGTCAGCAGCGTGGTTTTCGCTCTGGGTTTTTTTTGCCTAGCCATGCCTCCGTGATCTTCGAGTTTCTGCCCTCGTCGTCTGTGCGCCCATCCGAGATGACCTGTTAAGGTTTAGATTAGGTTAAGCTTACCTTGCTTCTTATTAATAATGTAATTAACTCTTTTTCTTCTCTTTGGATCCGTTTAATGTTAGAATTAGTTCTTATTATTTCCCTTCCATTGGATATTGCTTGCCTCTTCCTTTCTGCTCTTGTCTCCTTTGCCTTTTTCAGGTTCCTTGGACTAGTCGTCTTGAACCGTTGTTCCTTCTCCTAGCGCCGGCTGGTTTTCTTCTATCTCCTTTCTCTTGTTTCTGTGCTCTGTCAGCGTGACTGTTTTCGTTTCCCTCGTCTCATCTTTTCAGTGCTTCCTTCAGTCGTCGCTGCGTGTTTTTTGTGATTTTTTTGTACTCCATCGAAGAATTTTTCTTGTACTTTTATCATTTTTAATTTATTTCCAATCTAATCTCATTTCTTTGTATCTTTTGATTATTTATTTTTGTATCAATAAACTAAGAGATTTATTTGGATTCGTGCCTCATTCTTTCTTGGAGATTTATTTAATCAGTTTTTTCATTTTCTGTTGGGTTTAATTTTATTTTGGGTTGGGGTGTATCTATGGATTTTTTTCCCGTTGCAGAAGGTTTTTTTCCAATTGCTTAACTGAGCGTGCAGAGGCTTTCTTTAAAGCACCTGCACGTTTCAAATTTTTTTCCAAATAAATCTCTTCACTTATTTTCTTCTGGAGTTTTCTTGGTGAATTTTGTTCTGTGGTGTAAAGCTTAATTTCCATGCACGCGTTTTGAACGCATTTATAACTACGTCTCGACGCAGAAAGCAAATGTGCATCTGGACGCACCTAGACGCACATTGCAACAGCTCTTGACGCATTTAATTCGAACGCAAGTATCAGTTTCCATGAATGCGTGAAGTCTACGCAGAAAGTTCAACTGCGCATGCGTCATGAGTTTATGTTTTGCAATTTTTCTCGTTAGAGGGAGAAGCTTCTCTCTAACCATCATGGCCACCACCTTTTATCGTATAATATTGGCAGATTAAAAATTTCCCCGATCAACATTTCTTCAAATTCTCTTTTTTCAGCCATATTGTAGCGAAACGAACGACTGGACTGAACGTCTTTTGTTAACAAAGCAAGTGCGCTTGCGCAAAACAATCATGTGATCTAGAAAGATTTGAGACACATTTACGGAGGGTTGATTCAGATAAAATGAGACGACTTTAAACGCCGCGTATGACCTTGACGGAATGTGATTTGCATGACTCGTCCACTATTCATGGGGATTAGCTTTGTATACACTTGTTGCTGTTATGTGGGACATTTCGTGCTGAAACAAGGCTTCCAAAATCACAGCTTTTTGGGAAGGGTATATGTTTGGCCTTTCCGACGCTAACTTCAGTCTTTCGTGCATTGTGGAATTATGCAAACAAAATGGTTTTGTGGTATCCAAAGCTAATGTAAGTCGAATAATCAAAAAGAACAAATTGCGACCATCTAATGAACGTGGACGAGCAGAGAAGCAGACCAGAAACAAGCCCCAGCCAACACGCCCAGCTCAGGTTCTGCGAGAAATCCGGTCTGAAGTGCTGAAAGAAAATCCCCCCACACAGAAGTCTAGCCCAAAGGAAAGGTATTTCACAGGCAACAGTCTCCATAATAATTCATGACAATCTTGGGCTGGAGCGACGTCATAAAGCGCGCGGTCACAGACTGTCGGCCAGGCACGTGCAGGAACGATTCACCAACGCCAGAAAACTGTATGAAAACCATCTTGCAGGTGACCGATGGAAATGGGTTGTCTCCTTGGATGAAGCTTGGGTGTAACTCGATGACACCAACAAACCTAGGGCAATTTACTATCGCGAAAGAGGGGGCAAGGCCAGGTCCGATTTTGTTCGAAGGTGCAAGGAAAGGTTTTCAAAGGGCTTCATGGTGGTTGCCGGATATTGCTCATGTGGACTGCTCACGATTCGTCGAGTTCCTGGAAACTGTAAAATTAGTGCAGCTTACTTCCAGAGTAATGTAATGGACCACATATATCGGCAAGATATCCCACGTTTGTACCCTGGTGAGCAATCAAAAGTTTGGATCCACATGGACAAGGCATCAAACCACACTGCCAAGTCATCTGTGGCTTACTACAGGAAGATGGAACAGGAGACGGGCATACGAGTTATTTCCTTCTCTCATGTGCCTGTAAAAAAAATCTCCTGACGCATCACCGATGGATTTCTGTGGTTTTGGTCTCCTGAAACGACGGCTCGGAAGTCGCCGACCAAGAATCGTTGATGGGCTATGGAAAGTGTGTCAGCAGGTAAGTAGAAATTAGGAAAAGTGTAGAAATTACGGTGCCGGGCGATAGTTCAACAACGTGGTTCTCACATCGAACACAACCGATGGTGGCGCCATGGTATTACACCATCATAACAGAACTGCAAAGTCGTCTTATTTCATCTGAATCAACCCTCCGTACAAGTGCGTCAAGAAGTAGAAAGCCTATCTACTTCACTTTTCTGCGTCCAGACGCATGAACTCCAGACGCACGTCAACCAAGACTCGGAGACGCAGATATCTGTTTCCATGTCACGTGCGTCAAGACGCACTAATTTATGCGTCTAGACCCAGAGACGCAGTTAAAAACGCATGTATGGAAACTAAGCTTAAGTTTTTCAATAATCTTTGCTGCGTTTTCTCTTTTCTTAGGTACCTCCCCGCTCTGAGTTATGTTTAGCGTATTTTAGCTTGTAGGTATCGTTTTTTTTTCTAGTCTTGCTCAGTCTTCCTTTCTATGGTTCCTTCCTTGGACCAGTGCGGGCGCCGTTTCCTTGGTTCCAGTGAGTTTCAACTACGAATCTTCGTGCTGTTATTTTCCTGCGTTAGCGTCAGCATATTCTTGCGCGGTTACTTCCCGCCGGAGGGTTCTTCTCAGGTTAGTTCTTTGTAATCTCAAGCATTTGGCGGTTATGCCTAATTTAGAAAAAAGACCTGAGCTTCGTTCTGGTCGTGTCCACAGTATTTATTGGTTTTTGCTTGACAATTAAGGACCCGAGCACAGGAGTTTAGACGTTTAGCGGAGGGGGCTGTAGGTGTTATTTGTTATTTTTGGATAGTATATTTTTTCCCGCTTGTTGCTCCTAATCTTTGCTCACAGTTCTCCGTTTTATTATTGGCTAAGTATGCCTGTATTTGTTTATGCCCAGTGTTGCCATTCGATTTTATGTCTAAGGATACCACTTTAATATATTAATGGAGGGTATCGCCATTTTATACTTAAGGCCTGAGGAGCCTATCGAATTTTCGGCCAGAATTGCCTTTTACTTAGTAAGTAGTTGAACTTTAGTGTCCTGAGTTCCCGTCTTCCGGCGGAGGTCGCCGCGGGTTTTAGTATTTAGCATAGTAGCGTTTCTTTAGTGTTTTTTCTTCTGTGTGGTGGTCACATACATAGAGACGGAAATTTTTTTTCAAAATTTCAACATATCTTTTCGAATCATGTGCTTTTAAAGCGATTTCATCAAAAAAAATATTTGAGTTTCTGAAACGAACGAGAGTGGTAGGCCAAAAATACTGATTTTATGTAACAACTCTTAAGGTCATCGGGAGAAACAAATTGTATTGAATGTCAAAAACGAACAAGTATAATTGTTCAGACTTTTAAAAATTGTTTGACTTTTATTGAATTTTTTAAAGATATTTTGTATTTAAAGATTTTTGTTTAATCTGTCATAATTTTTCGCTCGGACTTGGCAATCCAAGATGGAAACAATGAAGGTTACATTGTTTCTTTGCCTAAGAAGATCAGTTGACTTTTCAGTGCCAGGGCAACGCTTCCTATAAAGAAAGCCTCTACACGGAAACGTCATATATTGTTACATCACCATCAAAGGGCGAGATTTAGGGCTTATTATTGGTAGAAATCCGTAATTGAGGGTAGTTACCTAATAATAAGCCCTAATTTTAGGTTATTTTTCGACATAGTCTCCAAATCGGTTTAGGCACTTGTCGGTTCGTGGGATGAGTGTGAATATTCCCTCCTGGTATAAATCCTGTCCTTGTGTGTTCAGCCACGTTGTCGTGAAGTGTTTCACCTCCTCGTCTGAAGCGAATCTTCAGTCTCCTAGATGCTCCTTTAAGTGAGGAGAGAGGTGAAAGTCGCTTGGAGCGAGATCCGGGCTGCAGGGAGGGTGTTCGATGATATCCCAACGAAACTGCTTCAACAGCGTGATAGTCTTCTGGGCTGTATGAGGTCGAAAAACAGTCTCTCCGTAAATCAGCTGCCAGTGAATTTCAGCCGCGGTTACATGTTTCGCCCACAAAAATCGGGTGCCGCGCGCAATTGCCGACCGCATGTATTAGAATTACCGCATACTACTAACTTCTCTATAATAGACGAAACTCCAGGAATATCTGCCTTGTAGTTTTTGATCACTCCTCGTATAAAAGAGTATCTTTTTGCAATGTTGAAAAGCGATTGCTTTCCTCGAATTAATAATAAAATTTCTCGCCCATATGCAGCATGCCTGTGTTTTATAATCAAAGTTTATCTTATAAAAATGCCAGGGCAAATTTGAAAAAGGAGAAGAAGACTAGTGAAACTTGAATGAATTACCGTCAAACAAAACACGGCGACCTGAACGTATGCGCATATTGTGCGCTTTTTTGACTCTCCAAGTGTAACACAAGAAAAGGGGGGGTGGGGGAATCTCTTTGCGTTTGATGTAAATTAAAAAGAGAGAGAATAGGGAGAAAGTGGGAAACGAGGCAAAAACGAGATAATTTATTCTTGACATTAATTTTACGATCTTTTTCGCCAATGAGACTTTTTAAAGTGCTTTCAAATTGATCTTCCTTTTAATATCTTTTACGACAGAAAAGCAGGGATTTAAATCAAGGATATCGCTTTTCGTTTAATAAGAAGACTAGCAGTAGAGAAAATGAACGTCTGATCCCTTAAATTTATATCATGTGGTATTTTTGATAAGCCTCGTGTTTATAGTTGCCAGCGTAAACCGTTTTCTAGTGTTTCGTAGTTAAATAATTGTTTGACCAAGTGTATTGGAGTACTATTTTCTAACATCGTGGATATTAAAGAGACTATATAAAAATAAATAACGTCAGAACTCGACGATACATGCGCAAGTTAGAACTATTTGATAGTGTATTTAAAGATTCTATTTTAGTGAACAGGATCGTGGAGACTCGAGTATCTGAGACCCTAGATCGCATACCCTTACATGATTACATCACTTCTATGTTTGTTATTATAAAGATTAGATATGAACTTATAAAAAATATAAGTTTTAAGAAATTTCAAATTTTCCTGAGGCTTGTTAAATCCATTTAGTTTCTATTGACTTAGGAAAATTTAAAGTTTTAGGCCCATGGGAAAATGGTAGAAGTTTACGGTGCCGATTGTCTGGACTATTCCAATCTATGCAAATGGTGTTAAATGTTTCGGGAAAGAAGAGTCCAGATAGACAGCGTTCTGGGCGGCCTGCTTCAACGGCAATACCAGGAATTATCGAAGACATTAACAGCACAATAAGAGAAAACCGTCGCATTTCCTTGAAAGAAGTGAGCGAAACGTTTCATATATCCTATGGATCTGCAGTTCTATGAGCGGGGTATTCTGAAGCTGGTGCAGCGTTGGCTATAAATGCCTAATCGTAGATTTGTCAGACGGGGGGGGGGGGGAATACGGAAAAATCTTTGTGGATCTAATTTAAAAGAGGACAAACTGTTTGTGTGACTGTAACTGAAAGGCAACTTATTTGCGCTGTGGAAGATGCGGTATCACAGGTTATGACGGGATATGCAATTTCCAGTAAAACGTCCAGTGATTTTAAGGCACAGAAGAACACTGAGAACGATTGTGACCCGGAATAAGAAAACAACTGCTGCAGAAGTGAGTGCAAAGGCCTGTCCACGAAAGCGATGAGGAGGGAACTCCTCACTTTATTCATAGGCGAGCTGCAATTGTCAAAACACTGACTGATGAAGAGAGGAGAGTGGCTGATCGAAAAGGAGAGAATGGTGCAACACCCAAAAAATTATGGACTATCGATAAAGGGACGATTCATCTGTAATCTTCATCTGTAATATGTTCCCAACCATTGGACGTGTTTACATGTGAGGTACATCGTCCAAAGCTTACGAGCAGAACTGTCATGTGCAAACATCAAGCAGAGTAGAGGCAATGAAATATGTAAACAGCCAAAACAGTGGACACTAGGTAACGAGAAAGGAAGGAGAGAAACCAGTATTCTACATAAATTATTTTTATAAAATAAAATAAAGTAAAAATCATTTATGTGGAATAATGGTTTCTTTCTTGTTAATAATGGTTTCTTTCTTAGTAGAGGCTTGCGGGTCAATGTCGTCGTTATCCTTGTTACCAATACTTCGTCGAAACTCTAACTCCTGATACGCTCGGGTGTCTATTATCAGTAATTGGGCGTGGCGCCAACCTTTGGCCAATTATAAAATATCGAGACTCTTAATTGGCCGGGCCCTTCAAAGGGGTTAAACTTTATTCGTCAAAATTAATTCGGATAGAGGCCTTGTTAATCTAGGGCCGATTCAAAAGAAAAAAACAACAATAAAAAAATGTTACAAATATTAAGCAAATAAACGACTTAACGGCTTTAGCAAATATCTCTTAAACAATATGAGAAATTAATTCAATTCAAATATACGATTTCAATGTTTTTCTCATGTTGCAACAGATTATTTGCAAGTTAAGTAGCAATTAAAGTACTTGTCCGTGACAAATACACCTAAGGGAAATTTAAGTAAAATTATATCGTCTCCTAAGTCGTCTAAATTACACAATTAATCACTAGATTGACAAAGTGAAGGTGAATAAATAAATTCTCGAGTCAACAGTTCAGTGTTATCGCAGTAGTTATTATAATTGAGGTCCACCTTTCTTAGGTGCAAAATCAAAATAATTAAAGGTCTCGTTTTTTTCTTTGATCGAAGGAGGCTCTCTCAGCCTAGATTATGCCGGTGTTGGAATAAATCATTTTGTCTTCAAACTAGATTCAATCGGGGTCGACTTACCATTTTTCTGACTAGGAGTTCTTCATCATCTCTTTTTGTTGTAATGATTGCTCTTGGTTTTTCCTTAAAAATTCTTCTTTCATTTTTTTTCTCTAACTCTTTCTGTTGTTTTCTTCGGTTATTTTCTTCTAGTTTTTGTTCTTCCTTAAGAAAAGTTATAATTTAGGGACATCAACAGAAGTTCAACGTCGAAGATTAGGGTAAAAGCCTAATACTGAAGAGGACTGGGGAATTTATGCTGGGGACAAATTCCATGCAGCCTTAACATTCATACTGAGTTGGAAAGGGAATGGTAGTCGGGAGGGTACACTCGTCGGCCCAATCTCTCCCCAATATCGGACTTTACCCTTCCCAGGGGATGACGGGGCATAGAGTTTCACTAGGTTTGTGTCTCTCGACACAGATAAACAGGGGCTTCATTAAGCCATTAAGCTCAACGTTGGAGCATGCTCTCAAATAATTCACACTTTTCTTTAACGTAATCTCTAAATCTCACAAAAGGTCGAGTAGGAGTAAATAACAGGTAGGTTAATTCTCTAAGAGGGAAGGTCTGGTTTCGAAGTGAAATTTTAATTCAAATTCTCTTTCTTTTCTTTCAGGGGAAACGTTTTAACTTTATGATCAATAGCGTCCCACGGGGCACAAAAGGAATAGAAAATCTAACTACCTTTATTTTTTTCCGTCAGCGGCCAGGCAAGTTTATCACGTCGTCTTCGGTTGAGGTCTCCTAATAGGTGGGTTCTCCGTAATTGGTCATCGCTAGTTCGCCGTTCGGCGTAGGGGGTTCTCGTACTCGATGGTCGTTCGTCTCGAAGGCCCAGTCGAAAGAGGGTCACTCGTCTAGGAGGGGGGTGAACCCGTCCCTAGAACAACTCCGAGCGAAGTTGAATAAAATTCTGTTCATTGTAACGTTTAATCAAAGTCTTTGCTTCATACGTCTCGAACACACTTTTGGGTTTCACCCAAATAGAAATCGCTGTAGTGGATCACCATCATCGTTCGCCACGTCGCTCAAGAATAAAACGAGTGATTGTTTGAAACCCGAGAAATTTCAAAGATGGCACCCAGGTAATAGACGAGAAAAACGTTTCTGGAAAAGTACTTTTTCTTTTCTTATTTTCTCCCACAGTTCTATAGGATTTGGCCAAAGGATTAATCAGCGATATCCGTTAGGCTTTCGAATAACGCTACTAACCCCGAGCAATTCGTCTCGCAATCGTCTCGTCGTACTTCGTCTCGTCCCCTCCTATCGTCTCCCAAACACAACTTTATCAGGAGAGATTTCTTTTCGCCGAAGCGGATCAAGCACCATGATGATGTCCAAGCGTCATGGCTTCCAAGTCGTCGTCTTCTACTCATTTATATCTTATTTCTTTTTTTTGTTACCACACTTTTCCATGGCAGCCAAAACACTATATCCTTGATATTTCGTGTCCTAAACAAAGAGGATTCGGCGAGTGGGCAACAATATTCGTGGGGATCAATAATCATCAACACAATAAATTACTATCTTTAAATCAACGGAGGTTCTCATTGTTTCTTTTATTTTTAACCACGGTCTATAGATATTCATGGTCATCGAGCTTCGGCCATTTTCCATTGTTTCGAGAAGCTAAGGAAAACAGATCGCGCCAGGTGCCGCATAGATCGCACCAGGGCCGACCGTGACCTGCGATAGAGGTTTTTCATTGAAACTGAAAATGAAAGTAAAGTTTCTGTCTGTCGACAGGGCGGCGCTGCAGGCGTTTTTGGGCCGATTGTACATGCAGCGCCACTTTTCAATAGAGTCCCCGCCCTATTGGCAGCTAGAAACTTTAGCTTCATTTTAACAATGGAGCTCGATGACCATGTGTATCTATAGACCGTGTTTTTAACCTTCAAAGGAAATAAAATGATCGCAACGAAACGTAGGAAATAATTTTTTTTCTCAGCAAATACATTATAAAATCAGAACAAAATGGGGGTGGGCCACAGGGCTGTTACAATATACAGGGTCCCATTTAAATCGTACCAGGCAAGTATCTCGGAAATCATGCATTATACGAAAAAATGTCCAAAATCAAAAGTGAATTATTTCGCGGGGGAATTCATTAGCCAAAAAATTACCCCCTCCCCCCCTTGTGAGGGCGGCTGGGGGGGGGGTAACTTTGAAATCTTAAATAAGAACCCCTGTTTTTAATGTATATTCAGATTGTACGCAATATTCGAGAAATGTTTTATTCTTGGTGTTATTTCATTTGATCCAACCGTTCAGGAGAGGCCCTAAAAGCGTGAAACTTTTAAAGCTTTGAACCCAATTTTATCGATGAAGACAAAGCGATAGAGAGTGGGTGTTGCAGACATTTCTGTTCTACTTTATAATGGTCTTTAAGAATCTGAAGTTAGAATTTCAAAAATCCAATATTTTTCAATACACACGCACAGACTCTGCCTCCATAGGACTGCTGCCTCCTTTACTTTTGATATTGGACATTTTTTCGTACAATGCTTAGTTTCCGAGATATTTGCCTGGTACGATTTAAATGGGCCATCCTTTATACAGGGTGTTCCAAAAGATTGCTTACAAATTTTACGTGCTGGCCTGTCAGGCCATGGCGAACAAGTTTTACATATGAAGTTGTGTCCAAAAACGTGACCAGCCACCGCTAGAGGGCGATGTTCCTAGACGTATTAGAGAGCGGAAAGCAGGATCATTTCAGGCGAGGACTGCGAGTAGGATGCGTCGGTTCAGTAATGAAGAATTGGTCGATATGCATTACGTTTATAAACAAGATTCTTAAGTTTGTTTTTGTCAATAAAGTCATGTTAATGTTTTTGCGTGTCTCTCTTTTTGCGTGTCGGTCACGTCACTGTAGCACCCGACTGTTTGATTTTCGGACACAATTCCTATGAAAACTCGTTCGTCATATTCTGACAGATTAGCACGTAAAGTTTGTAAACGATCTTTTGGGACAGCCTGTATTCATATATCAATATTTGCTTATCACGGACACAGTGGCCCAAGTCATTTACGCCAACACTATGTAAGGTCTTTTTGCGTGAGTAAAACGAATCCTTGAGATTTTACGACGTGCCATCATTATTGTCCTGCAAATATGCCATGGCATCCCAGGGCCATCAACATTTGAGAACTGATTCCTGTTCCACTCTCCCATGGGGAATTTCCATAATAATCCATGAACACACATAAATTAGATTACCTAATTCTAATGTCCCGCTTGTGATACGTTTGAGCATTGAAGAGGCTGAGGAGGGCACCGACAATTCATCACATGGTCCCGTTTTTCTATTTCAGTTTTATTGACCTTAGCTGGCTGCGAAATGCCTGCCGCCTTGATGCTTAGCTATGCCGTTCCGCACATTAGTCCTTCTCCGGGTCTATCCATCGCCCTCGGTGGCTCAGTGGTTGAATGATCGCCTCTGATGCCCGAGGACGCGGGTTCGATCCCGGCCGAAGACGACGAGGATTTTTTCAGGGGGGAAATCCTGAGATCACGCACTTCCTTCGGAAGGGAAGTAAAGCCATTGGTCACGTGTAGTCGTTTGCCGGCTGCACGTTAAAGAACCCTTGCGAGGCAAAATTTGCGGCCCCTAAAACGCCGTCCTGAAATGGCCATAGCAGTTGAAAAGGACGTTAATACTAAATAAACCAAACCGGATCTATCCGCTATCTTGCTTATTACTACGCTGTCGCCCACGACGTTCCTGTTCACTTCTTTTTTTTCAGGCGTATCGGCTTCACCGTATTAAGCCTGCTTTCCTCCCGTTTTCATTCCAACGCTCGCCCCTCATCGTCTTTACCTCCTAACTCCACGATTCCATCTTCTCTTCCTTTCTTTTTACCCTCGCTCTCGTTTTTTCCATTTTCCTCCAGTCTCCCACTTCCGGATGTGAGTTCGAATAGAAACTCCTTTCAGGACGCGCTACGAGTTCGTCACACGTTTGGTTTCTCCAATGCAAAACGCGTGACCCGATAGTACGATAGCGGCGAAGCCTGCCCGTTTACATTATTTACTCGTAATTCCTCTTTGTAAAAGTCTCTTGGCAACGCATCCGCGATGACGTTCTTTGCCGATCATATATACTTTGAACACCTATTCTTGCCAGGACATGCGAAGACATCGTCACGCATTTGTTTTTCCCCATGCAAAACGCGTAGACATCGTCACGCATTTGTCTTCAAATGCAGCGCTATTTACCAAACTGTAAATTTTCGACTAACACAGTTGATAGTATCAAATTTTGGCTTGAAGAAAATGCAGACGAAGTAGTTAAGACGGGATCAAGAAGAGGTGGGTTGAATTATTTTTTATTGGAGTGAAAAGTTAACGTAAAACGGCAAGAGTACTGGAAACATTCTCTTACTGAAAAAAATTATCGAGTCGAAAACAAAACTCTTGAGAGGAGCACACAAAGAAACGACGTAGTGTGTAAATACGAAGTATATGATGCTGGAGAATGCATTTAGTGATCCCCCCCCCCTATTCTTTATGGATATAAATATCCGAAAGATATTCGTTTACGTAAAAATAAGGAGATCCAAAATCAATAAAACGATTGTAAAAAGATGACATGTTAGTAGCTTTCCCTGAGCAAGCTCCAGTCTTCATATGTGGCGTGAAAATCACTGCACATCCATATCCTATTCATAAATTTACAGTGGGAAAGGGGGTGACCTACAGGAATCTTAAGGGCCTTACAGAGGGATAGCTTTTTAAAGGATTCGGCAGTTCATGACGTTAGAGGCATTAAAAGAATACGTTTCAAAAGAATGGGGAGCTTCAATCCGTCCACTCCTTCATAGTCAGGTTGAATATCGCATTCATAGTAAACTACCCTATTCAAACAGGCTCGAATATGTACGATCACGACTCAGGCCTTATGTAATTAATCTGTTGGTCTGTTATCGATGTTCAAGATATGGTCACACAAAGCCAAATTGTTGTTTTCCGACATTCTGCAGCATCTGCGGCAGAGAGGAATATAAACGGGAAAACTGTGATGCTACACTATGGCGTAGTAACTGCGAGGAATGCCATTCTCCAGTTTCCCGAGATTGACCGAAACGGAGATCCAAAAATTCTTGCCAAGAAGACTAAATTGTATGTCTTGGCGAAGTGGCTATTTCACTCTTATATTACTCATTCATAAGCTGATTCCGTTAGAAAGAAATGAAGTCGGTAAGTACTATGACTAAAACGACTCCTCTAAAAGAGGATCAATACCCTCTTAAGTTGCAATCTTCAAAGAGCGATGAAGGATCATTTAAGTTGAAATCAGAAAACAAAAACGTAGAGAACAAAAACAGACTAAGTCCAAGTGGAAAAAAGATCTAGTGTGAACAGTGAAAACGAAAAAATGAAAAGTAATAAAACTAATCGGAATACTCATGCACAACAAACAGCCTGCCGAATAGAAAAAACATTTTTTTTACTGATTTTAACATCACTTAATGCCCTTATGCTGCATTCATATACAGGGTGTCTCAAAAAAATGTACTAACACTTTGTTGTTTCCGTAACGTTTGCGAATTCATTGGTGCGCGTCATCAGCTTTGTCTGGACAATGACGGTATTCAATTTGAACATTTGCGAACATGATTCTTTAGTTACATTTGTCTTCTGTAATTCAAGTCTATGTTCATAAATAATGTTTTTATAGTCATTCAAAGTGTTAGTACATTTTTTTGAGATCAGATGGCCATTTTAAATTTTTTTTTGAGTTCAGATGGCCATTTTAAATTTTCTAAAATTTTTAATTAATATATCCGTGCTTTTCAAACTTATTTCTGTTTTGTTTCATCATTCGTTAATAACGTAGCAAACTCTTCCTCGCTTTTTCTTTTCTTAAATGCCTCATGTCCTGCACTTTCTTTATTTTGACTTGACCTGCTTCCGGGAATTGAGTGAACATGAAAAATATGTTTTTTAAAAAATACACTTTCTGAATGGAAAAAAAGTTTACTCTCGTCTTTTTATTCTCTTCTTTTTCTATCAGAACCGCTCATCTTCCCCTTTAATATGTTTGTAAATCATTAAGTCATGCTTGCTGCTCCTTAATCAGCTCATCTTTCATATACTTGAATTTTTATTTACAATCTAATTAATTTGATTAATAACTTCTAAATTAATTAAGTACCCGATCAATTAATAATCTGCCAGCGTAGAGCAATATATATATATTATACACATGGATATAAATGCGTGTGCAAGTGATTATTGTTGACAAATGATTATTCGACTCTTGAAATATGACTGCTCTATTAAAATTTCAAATTCCATTATTTACAATAAACTAATTAAATTTATAAAAGTAAACTCTTCTATACAATCAATTACTTAGCGTAACATGGACCTTTAATTCTCCTCCAATTATTCTTGTCTTTTTTTCCAAGATCAGATTAATTCTATAGCTGATTTCTTGTACTGTAATATTTTATAGTCTTCATTGATATATGTTTGTGGAATAAATTTCATCCAATAGGACGTTAATGGAACACCAAATGCAAACAAAATTTTGCAGTAAAAGTAAATATCTGAAACCCTTAATGTTTACCATGTAACATATAATATATAACATAATAGTGTACTGTCATGCATTAATAACACATTAGGGTTAATCCATATGAAATCACCCAATTAAATTAGAATTTGTTGCTCAATATTTTAAATTTTATCAAATTTTTACCACGTGTTTCCCTATTACTATACGACTTAAAAACTATGGTTTAAAAATTTCTTTCTGAGAATATTCTTTTTTGGCGGCCATTTGTAATCTGCTGTTTAGTCCAATTTCGATGAGAACATGTTTAGCGATATATATTTTAACTCTGTTATTTTTAAAAATATCAAGATGAATAAAAAAAAAACAAATGTTCATCATAATATTGTCTAAATTTAAGTCCTTAAAATTCTCACTATTTTTTCCTAAGTAGTAGGAAATTTGACAGTAAAAAATTACAACTTATAAAACTACACTGGTGCTCAAAATTAACAGGACAAACACATTTTTGTGGATTTCTCTAAAATTACTGAACCGATTCCATTTAAATTTGGTAGGGCAATAGAATAAGCTATCATGAATAATTATTAAACATAACTTTCAAACCATGCTCATGAAACTATGGAATGTCAAAAACAAGATTGCATTATGGTCTTTTTAGGAGGCTAGTAGGGTGTATGGTCACCTCTAACAGCAATACAGCTCTCACAGCGATTCCTCATACTGTTTATGAAGCTGTTAATGAGGTGTTGGGGCAAGGAACCCCACTCCTCCACCAGGGCAGTTCGTAGCTCTTGGAGGGTTCTGGGAGAAACCTGGCGAGCTGCAATTCTCCTGCCCAGTGCATCCCAAACATGCTCTATCGGGTTCAGGTCTGGAGATCTTGCTGGCCATTCCATCGTTTTTATATCCTCCTCTTCGAGGTCTTCGTTGACCAGCCTTGCCCTATGTGGACGAGCATTGTCGTCCATAAAAATGGCACCCCTGAAGAGCCTTACATAGGGTGCTAAGATGTCGTCCCTGTACCTCTGAGCAGTCAGAGAGCCTCTCTCAAAAACGTGGAGGTCTGTGCGTCGGTCCAACACGATGCCGCCCCAGACCATGACACCACCACCACCATAGTCAACTTCCGTGATGTTAGAGGGATTGTAGCGTGCTCCTGGTTCTCTCCAGATGAAAACTCGCCGGGAATCCGTGCTTAGACTGAATCTCGACTCATCACTGAATAAAACACAGGCCCATTGTGCTTGGGTCCAGGGCTGGTGTTGTCTGCACCAAGTCAGCCGGGCTCTCCTGTGTCCTGGAGTGAGTGGGATGCAGACCGCTGGTCTCCTGGCATACAGCCCTCTCTCATGAAGCCTCCAGTAAACAGTATACCTCGAAACAGAGGTTCCAGTAGCGGACGAGAGCTCGTTTGCGAGCTGAGTGGCCATCATCTCCCGATGGCGCCTGACTGTTAGAGCAAGATACCTATCTTCTTGCCTTGAGGTAGCCCTAGGGCGACCTTGTCCTGGTTGTCTGCATATCGTCCCTGTCTCTTGGAACTGTCTCCATAATTCCGAGATGACATTTCTCGAAATATGAAAAAATCTCGCAACTTCTGCTTGGGTCTGTCCAGACTCCAATCGTCCCACTGCTCTCCATCTTTCGGAATCTTCTAACCTTCGGTGATGTTCCATCTTTCCGTAAAATGGCTAGAATGTCCAAAAACTAAACGCAGCAGCCTTTTAAAGCGATGTCACAAAGACGGTTATTTCGAAGTATCTTAATTTACATATTCAAAGAAGGAGTTGAATGATTATTATTGGTTAGTAGTAATCCGCATTGTTAACTTGCTTCAACCCCAAATTTCAATGAATCGGTCCAGTAGTTTTAGAGAAATCCACGAAAATGTGTTTGTCCTGTTAATTATGAGCACCCGTGTATTTTTGGCGCTATTGATTTTTATGAGAGGAATAGAGAATTTTCTTGCACATATATTATAAGAATATATTTGCTGCACAAGTAATCCTGAGGGGCTTCCACATTGTGGTGTGTCGCAAGGTATTGTGAACAAGAACACGGGCGATCGGGGTCCATCACAGCGCGATGCGCGCAAGAAACATAAAGTTCAGGCTCCATCTATTGCCATAAGCGATAATTATAATATTAATAGATGTAATGCGCGGCGTTGTGGTAATAGATGGCAGAGCGAGATTCCGTTACACGGAAACGATTGCAAGATGCGCGAAAGCGCGAAATACGAGACTTGTGGAGTGGAAAGTGAAAAGAGATATAGAAAGCACGAGCCAGCCAAGCCGAGAAGGTCGAGAAAACCGCTTCCTCGACAAGAGGACAATGATACAAATTCCCGAAACAGACATTGCTTCGAATATTCGGAGACGTGGATATTTATGAACACGAGTGCTTCGTCAAGTGCCTCAGCGGCTTTCCCGCCGTGCGTGCGTCTCTCCAGGGACACTGAAATTAGGAGCTAAGTCTCGTCGCAGTCGCTGCGTTATAAACTGTTCTTGTCTTATTCCAATGCAGGCTTAAGCAAGGAGATTGGAAACCAGCCGGCGCGAGCAGGAGCTCCAACCCACCAAGTCCTTACTAGTGAGATATCGAATGCAGTCATCCCGAAAAGCAACTACAGCGTGCCGTTCTCCAAAGTGTTGGAAGAGAATACGAGCAACGTTGCTATCGTCATGAACCAAGGCATTCTTCACGAGTTGTGGCTTCAGGCGTTTCTCTTGCAAGGCCAGTCATTCCGCAACTTAGTGCTACTCGAGGCAATATCGAGTTGGATACGACCGTCCACACATGACGGGGAATCACCGAAGTTCCAGAGATTTGTTCCACAACGTGGTTAGTGGTGATGCCCCTGGTGATTAGAGGCCTATCTTCAGGAGGATCTAGGTGCCTTATATATATATTTCACAGAGGTAAGCTGGCTCATTTCATATATGCTTTCTATGCTCTCATTAATTGTCAGTGTCACTTTCCTTCCCGCGCCAAGTTGCGAGCGCGGTCTTATTAAGTAAATGCGACTCATGACTATTTATTGTTTATTGCAGGAGCTGCGAATGCATCTTCTGTCATTAAACGCTCTTGCGTCGCTGTTTTCTGGGGAAGAAGTCCCGTGTACAGCATATAAATCCTACTTTCAAAACCCTCCAAGCCTCAACCTTGTTTAATCGTCATTGTGAGCAGTGTTTGCCGCCAACGTGACTTCTACTATTGTAGGTCATCTAAAATTATTTGTACAGTCCATGGTTTATCCTGGGCATTGTCTAGTCCTCTTTGTACGTCTTTTAATTACGTAATTCGCAAGGGACGAAGCTATGTTGTGTAAATTTCATGTTCCAATTTATTGATATGGAACATGCGGTCAACCAAATAGGAAGGGAACCTCTAATCCACAAGGAGATTTGAAATACCGGATACGTATTTCGGCTACCAAGTAGCCATCTTCAGCGATGATAGACAAAAGTCAACTAAATAAAATAAAGCCTTTGTGCTAGAGAATATATATACATAAGGTGGGGGCAGGGGCAATTGCCAAGAATATCTCCCATTGGTTAAGCGGAAGGGAGATACTTGGTATCCGGTATTTCAAATCTCATTGTGGATTAGACGTTCCCTTCCTTTTGGTTGTTCCGTTCCACAGTTTTTGCTCCATTTTTGCTCCTATACGGTGACATTTTGACATCATAACGATTTTCTTGCGAGAGATGTTTCCTACATTATTTTTCCATGCTAAGAACGTTTGGCTCGCTTCTTGTATATAGAAACTTCAACAATAAAAGGCAGTTAAGCTGCTCTAACGAATCGATTTATTTTATCGATTTAAAACGGATTATACAGAATTCGGAAACCGCCATTTACGTGTGATAAACGCGTCTAATGTCTTTTTATCTTTCATTGGCTCTGAATATCGTTTGGTGGAATTCCAAGAATTCTTTGATGTGGTTTCCTCATTTTTTCTAGCTCGTGAGCCATCAGCTTTCATTATTAAAGCAAACAAAAAATTATCATTTTCTTCTGTTTATATTAAATGCTACTTTAGCGTTGTTTAATGCTGTTTTAATTAAAAGGAACCCAAATCAAATTTGAACATTCCATAGATAAAATTATGCAAGAAATTCAGTTTTTTATGTCAAAATTACATGATCAAATATATTTCTTGAATAAAAGAACAAAGCTGTATTCAAATATTGCTTCCAACTTTTTTGGTTATTCGCAGTTTTTAAATTTTCAAAAGCTGAAATTTTTTCTCTGCTAACAAGGGACGTACACGTAGTTGTACGACGCATTTTTTGCCCTCAAGCATACCTTGGAAGCGATAACATTGCTTTCAGGTGAAGTGGATCGTGCGTATTTTTAAGTAGTGGAAGAAAGAAGTTGAAAGCGCAATAACACACATACCCACCGCTTTAACAATGGAGTCTTTGTATGGCTATATGTGCTCAAATTTTTCATTTTCTCGGTTTATTTTGAACGAAACAAAAGTTAACATTTTCTTATTTTGCAAGCATCAATAGTAGCTTTAGATGAGTAACATTTTTCGATTTTGTGTGAATCTGTGAGGTATATGTTCGTGTACTTCCCTTTTAAGTGCTTTACATCTTAAAGCTATTAAGAATCTCAAACGAACTTTGGACAAAAGTCTTAACTTAATGCAGATCAGTCGTATTATATTCAGAAATATGTCAAGAAGTTTCATTAAAAGAAACGTCCAGAGGAGAGCTTCGCTCATATGGAAGAGATTATTTCACTTATAATAAGATGTGATGGTTGTTGATCGGTCTGTTTATTACAGAGTCGAGTCACATTATTATGACCACCAGCTAATATCCCGAATAACCACCTTTAGCGGCACTGATAGCAGCTAGACGGCGTGGGAGTGAGTCAATTAGATTCTGGTAGGTTTCTACTGGTAGCTGTTGCCATATGCAGACTGTAAAGCATCCGATAGCTGCTGAAGGGTACAGCACGCACATGACGATCGAGGTGATCCCAAAGGTTCTCGATTGGGTTGAGGTCTGGGGAATTAGGGGGGCCAGGATAATACTTGGAATCCATGGTCGTGTTCTTCAAACCACCCCCGAACAATTGCAGCCCTATGACACCTCGCATTGTCTTGCTGGAACGTGCCATCCCTCTCTGGGAAGACAGTCGCCATGTATGGGTGTACTTGATCTGCAGTTATGGATAAATAAACGAATCGGTTGAAAGTGCAAACATCTGGGTAGCGATTTAGGTACTGTAGCAATTGCTCCAAATAGAAGATCTACAGGAGGGGGGGATAACGGACACACCTGCCTTACACCTTTTGAGAGTTCAAAGGTAGACGAAATGGAGCTATCAATCGCCACGCATGATGTGGTGGGAGATGATCGCAGCGAATAACTGAAGACGAAGATAATGGAAAACTTGAAAAAAGAAATCATAATTCAATTTTATCAAAAGCCTTTTCTGGGCAAGGCTTGACACTACAAGGGTTTGTTCACGTACACTTGCTTCCTCCATAACACATATGATTGTAATCAGATTATCTGACATCCTGCATGATGGAATTGAGCAAGATTGCACCGGATCAATAAACTCATCGGCGATTAGTTTAGCTTCAATTGAAACACTAGTGAAACCCTTATAAACCGTATTAAGAAGGGTTATTGGGCACCACTGGGTTACAAGTTTTGGATTCAGAACCTTAGGGAGCAGGGAAACCTGGTGTGATGGAGGAAGGATCTTTAATGATGGAATTAAATACTTGCACCAGGAAAGGGCCCAAGAAGTTTCCAAGTCGAAGAATGAGTACTATCCGCTTCCCACGAAAATGCCCCTGCGTTGTTGAAAGTGCTCATTGCGCGCGCTGCAGTCGTGGATGCGTCCACAGCACTGATAGGAAGGGAACCTTAACCACGTGCAAGTAAACAGCAGGCTCCAGATGCTGCTTTCACTCTATGCATTTTCGTATTTGTGTTCCCTATCAGTGCTGTGGACGCATCCACGACTGCAGCGCGCATAGTGAGCACTTTCAACAACGCAGGGACATTTTTGTGGGAAGCGGACTGTATGGGATGCCGTCCAAACCTGGACTGGACTGGGCTGATGATGGCCATCTGCCGACAGAAACTTCTTGACTTCATTTTCGGTGAAAGGACGGGTGATGAAAAGTTGAGTATCCTCTGAGAAATGTCTTAATGCCTCTATCCAGTTCTTCGCGGCATCTGACGGAACGATTGTGTGGCTAAAGAATGACGAAAATTCGAACTGGAAAGCTGATAGAATGGCGGCATTAGAATTCACTTCCCCACCTTCCATCATTAAATGGTGACATTCTTTGTTGTTCGCTGGACGCCTGCCTCTCCTCTGCATATACTGCCGAAGACATGTTTCTGACCTCAGTAACCCAGAACATTTTAGCCCTAAGTGCCGCGCCACCAGCTTTACGGATTATGAGCGCGTTTATTTCGCTTTTCACTTGACAAATTTCCGCAGCAAACTCCTCCTTAGGGATGGAACTTTGGAGGAGTCATAAAATTTTTTGAGTACGAAGAGATGGCGACTAGCTGCATTCATCCCAATCTTCCGAGAGGATCTTTTAATTTTGGATTTGAGTACTAACCATGAAGCTAGATAGGAGGCAAATAGTGAAGATGTTTTTCCACAAACTGAACGAACAAACCCTTGTATTCCTTGTTATCGAGCAGCTGACGGGTGTAGAGAAGAAGGGTGAGACACAAAAACCCTGTAATACACTAGATAACAAGTAAAATAAATAAGTAAGTAAATAAATAAATAAATAAATAAAAAAGCTGACGTTTCGGATATAGACTATCCTTTATCAAAGCAAAAAGGATAATTCTCCATTTTTATTATTATTATTATTTTTTATCATTTTTGATGTATTTATTTATTTATTAAGTAGCGGAAGAATGGAGCGTTTTCACAATGTCCGTCTGTCTGTTCGTCCGTCCCCTTCATAATTTCCGCATTTTTTGAGGTAGAAGGTTGAAATTTGGAATGTAGCTTACTATGGGCATGTGCACCTTCACTATTTAGTTTGGTTATGATAGGCCTACTGGGATCGGAGTTTCGTGGGTGGAAATTAGAGGGGATCAAACGGTCTACGCGTAATTATGCATATAAAGGAGTGAAATTCGGTATGCAGATTCCTCTAAGCAAGATCAACATTACTGTAAAGTTTGGGCCAAATTGTCCCAATAGGATCGGAGTTGTGGGGGTGGCAGTCACTTGGTCTTTAGAACTATGGCAACATATGGCATGTGATACATCATTCGATCGGAAATTATGAGAAACGAAAGAAGATAGTATTTAGAAAATGAAAAAGAGCTCTAAGTTCGAGAAAATCAATTTTTCGATTAAAATGGGGGGGGGGGTTAAAAAGTGCAGATAAAAGGGTAAAAATAGATGATCTCAGCGCTTCCGCTACTTTCCTATACCTTCTTCGGGAGGATTAATTTCTTGTTTATTTATTTACTAGCAAAGGTACCCGGCGTTGCCCGGGATAATTACACTTGGATGTAAACAGAACAATCTCAAAAAATTAAATTAAATTTTGCAATATCTTAAAAATAAACACATGAAAATGCTTAGAATTAATACAGTAAAAATTCATAATGAAAATTCGAAAAAAATCTTTTTAAAGGCTCACAATGGATGGACCGCTCCAATAATTTCTTACTCAGGTAATCTTACTTCAGATGTACACTTGATGTTGTTGCAATTTCCACTCTTCTCTCGTTGTGTTGAAGCAAAATTTGGCCTTTCATCACTTTGGGTAGTCTAGCGGTCGCCAATTCTTCTATTTACTTGCTTCCCATTTGCTCAATACAGCACGGAGCTAAAGGTTTCCTTTCTCTGTCGTCTTTCCACTCTTTCTCAATAGTCTGCTAACTCTTCATTATCTCCAGCTACTGATCATTTTTAAAGATTTTCAAGAAATTGTTAAGTACTAAGAACTCTCTTTTCTAAGAAAAACCTGAATAACAGGAATTCTATGCATTGTTACAAATTGAAACTTATCCATATTGCATCATCATTTTATGTTCATTGTTATAATTCTTGGAAAAGATTGCTTTATCATTGCATCATCATTTTGAGCTCATTGTTATTGGTGAATTGCGTGTTGAAACCATTGTTGATACCTATTGTTGCACAAACTTTTATTTGCATTGTTGGTCATGAGATATATATTGTTGGTCCGTGCAGAGTGTTTGTGAATTGCGTGTTGATACCATTGTTGCAAAAACTTTGTCTTGCATTGTTGGTCATGCGATATTTCTCATTAATATGCCCTGCTATAACCATGAATATCGATTTTTTATCAATAATTATTATTTTTTCGAAATCTGAAGTAGACAGTGACCTTCCTCATGCTTTGAAGGTCATGTATGCGAAATTTCATCAAGATCGGAATAAAACTGTAGATTTGTATAAAAAACGTACCCACAGACAGACCCACAGACAGACCCACAGACAGACAGACCCACAAACATCCTTCTTTATATATATAGAAGATATATAGATTTTCTCGTTATCGAGCAGAAAAACGTTTAAAAAACCAGTTGCAATGGGAAGCAGTACTTGTAGCTGATGCTAGAAATGGAGGGTTCCATGACCACATGATGGCACTGTTATCAAAGAATGAACATGGAATGATCTCCATTACATCAGGTGAGCTAGCGAATGCATTATTGATGAGAAATAAGTCCCGTCTCGATGACAGAGTGGGCCCCCGACGATAGATGAGCCCACAATGATTATGAAGAACATGTCCGTAAGTCAAATAATGCATTTCGCTGGCACAAGTCATAAATGTATCCAGATGAAAAGATGGTATTATCATCCGGACGACAATTAAAATCACCACCAATCACTACAGACATAGAAATATACAGGAAACTGTCAATGTCATCGAAAAATACACGTTTCTCTGCTGTTGCACATGGACCATACACATTAAGCAATTGGAAACTAGTCCCAGATGTTAAAATGTATAATAAAATCACTCTGCACTCGCATTCATACATATACTTCAACACCTGAATAGAGGAGTTAAAAAACTATGGTAACAACCCCTTTACTATTGGGTGACGAAGAGTTAATGAATATTTATCCCCTAGGATATTGACTGCGAAGACTGGAAAGATCGAAACAATAGAAAAAGCCCCATGTCACGAATATTTGAGTACGCAGTGGAAGAAATTTAGAAACTAAAATAATAACAGCAATGTAGTCATTTCATTAATTTTTATTTACAATAATTTATATAGAAAAGTTAATAAAACACAAAAGTAAATAAATGACTAGAAATTCCTCTCCTTATAGCATTAGAATCCTTTAACATATCCTCTAACACGAGGAATTATGCTAATTAGATATAAACCTTCCATACGAGATTAGAATGGAATATCATGGCCTTCTGATGGCCAGTGTGATTTATCGTCAATATAGATTGCCTTTAAGGGTAGTTTTAATAGTTGTCTATAAATCTTCTCCAGTTAAATTTTTGCAGTTATTGCTTTGTTGATCAACAATAAGATTAGTTTCTTGTCGGGAGTGTGGTGGTAACTATGCCGACAAGCAAGGCCAACTAGAGAGACAGAATTGGCCTCAGAGCAATACCGCCTAGAGAGAAAGCCTGCTCACGGAAAAATTTTACATTGTTACATCACCTACGGTAGGGACAATTTCGGGCTTATTATTGGTAGAAATATGATCAACAATACCCTACCGTAGGGTATGACATGTAACAATGCATGACGTTTTCGCGCTCAGGCTTTGAGTAGAGGTGGTGTTGCTCAGAGATAGTATTTCCAACAAACGAAAAAATACTGATTATTAAAATCCAAGATGGAAACAATTAAGGATACATTATTACTTGGACCACGGACTTTTAATCTCCTGGTCTGTTCACACGCGCAAAGTCCGTTGATGTAGTCAACAATTGGATTGCTGTATTTATGGAAGAAGCGCTTTTAGTCCCCTCTATTGCATGAATTTGGCTACATCCTAAACTTAACAATATAATTTAACGATCGTACAACGTAACAAAACTGTCAGCTGATGTTACGTATTTGTTGCTAAGGCCAACTAGAGATATAAAAAAGACAAAAAAAGAAGGGAGTTTGGGACTGGGCTCCTGGGTGTAATTGGTTATGGGAAAACGATACCAGTCGATACGCAATATTTGAAAACATACAAAAGCGTTGTGAATCTTAATCTGGAGAAAAAAAAGATGGCGGACGTGGAATGACGTGAGGATGGGCCGCTCTCGACAACGAATATAGAATTCCCATCCCACCCCCTCAAAAAGAGAAAAAAGAAAGGGAAATACAAGTGAGTATGAATGCGTAAATAAAACTAAAGTTGCGTCGTCAAGTTATTGGCGGAGAGCGTAGACAAAATTACTTGGATCCAGAGTTTTCCTTTAAAACCTAGGATCTTCGTTAATTTCGAAACAAACTCTGAAAATTTCGGGAGGAGCCAAACATGGATGTGCAACCAGTGTTAGATACAGCTTTGCTGCTAATGCATTTACTTTGAGAGCGGCTGACGCTGCAAACATTTTTAGACAAATTTTACATATCTGCTATACCTATTGATGTTAATTTAACACCAGCACAACGTAATCTGTTACACAAAATGGTTAGTTATCCATTGGTGTTTAGTTGCTTTCAGGGATATTGTTAGAATTAGTTATGTCAGGGA
Source organism: Rhysida immarginata (assembly GCA_023313115.1). NCBI lineage: Eukaryota > Metazoa > Arthropoda > Chilopoda > Scolopendromorpha > Scolopendridae > Rhysida > Rhysida immarginata. The sequence continues at coordinate 290,066 of JAHWFO010058569.1, forward strand.
TAATGTATCGAATTTAAGTGGCAAAGTATTGGTGTATAACTCAAGTATGCGTGAAATATCGATGTGTAACCTTTACCCCTGATTGTACCACCTTACATGTAGGATGCCATCGTAATCACTGTTACAAAAATTGGACCACCCCTCCTTTTAAGTCTCAAATCAGCACCAGAATCCAATGCAATGAATTCAATAATCAGCTAGCTCAATATCAATTCTTTCAAACAAAAGAAAACATTCAATCAAGGACAAAGGTTGGGTTCTTTAAAGAAGTGACAGGACAGGTTGTGTCTTATTTATTCCAATAAGATAGGCAAGGATTAGAATTAAATAAATATCTTTTTATCCAAGGTTAAAAGAATACCAATGAGATACAAAATAAATAAAATAAGCCTTAAATCTAAAGAAAAGAAAGATGATAGTTCTTAACGTTAAAGAAGAAAGTTAATCTAAATCCCCAATTACTTACAACTACGATAACATGCAAAGATTCAATAAATGCAAATGAGATAAATATTCAATAAGATAAGTTCAACTCTCCAATCACCCCGAGGATAGAGATAGCACTACTAGAAATTTAATTCTAATAAAGTTCCCTCTAACTGTTCTTTATCACACCTTTTTGTCATGACAATCTAAGAAATTCTATATATCATAAAGTTCCTTTCTACTTACAATTATGTAGTTTCAGACACCTGCAGACTTGTGATCACATTTAATCCAAACTTGGGCAGACAACACTTTTTATTTTAAACAGGCCATAAAATAATTCACTTATCACACTGAAGCACAAAAAACACACCTGAAGATAATCCGGATCGATTAGTGAGTGAGTCCAATGGAGGTCTCAAAGTGTCCCCACTAAGTTCAACAGAAGATTTCAAATGCGAAGTTGTCTTCCTTTCTCAACGTCAGGTTCTTGACCATGCCAATCACTCGAAGAAAATTCCGTCTCTTGCTTCAATTCGCTCTGAAGAATATTAAGGTTCCAATTTCCAATTTCCAATTTCCAATCTCCAATAATGACTCCACTATATGCTGATTACCTTTACTTATGGAAATGCTCGACGACGCTGTTCACTGTCACCCTTGATGCAGTGAGCTTGAGCGGAATGTGCAGAGTGTGGAGCTCTACCTGACTGGGTTGCCCAGGTCAACTCCAACACCTGGCGTCCCCCGTTTCGAATTTCCATATTTCCCTAATTTTGATGAGTCTGCACACACTAAATTTGGAAGGAGAAGCTATTCAATTTGTTAACTAACTGCGTATTCTGCACAGTAGCCTTTACCATCAACATAGCCCCCCTGGGGGTGGCCGTGGCCTGGTTGTCTCGTCGGTTGGCTTGCTAATCGATGGAGTTAAGCAACTTCAGGCGCGGCCAGCTGCTGGCTGGGTGACATCCAGTGGCTTGAGGACCACTGCTGGGTGGGACGACTATTTGGGGCACAGCTGTTGGGGGACTTTAGTCTGACCCATTTGCTGAGTGACCAGTGCTGGTTGTCCAGCATCTGGTGATAGCCACTGGTTTGTTCGTCCGCCAGCAGCTCTTCCATCATGAACCGCCCGTGCTTCGGAGGGCACGTTAAGCCGTCGGTCCCGGCTGCTACTGTCATCTCGTAGCAATCGTTAGTTATTGGGATGGCGCAAAACTCCCTCGAAGGAGTACGTGCCGCAAATTATCGTTCTGCGATAATCTACCCTCTGTACAAGATAACATAGCACCCCTTCAAATTTCCATTAAGCCTTGAAACATTTCCAAGCTAAGAGAAGAGAGCACACACCCTCCCTCTTACCATCACCTTAGCAGAACTCATAACTTTCTGTTTCCCACGATTGTTTTTATATGAAAGACACATCCGGTCTCCCTTCCCTCTTTTCATTTTATAAAGATCAAACAAGGCAAAATCAAATTAGCATGATAGCTATAAATCCTGTATTCACTCCATGATACAAAATATCCCTAAATCAACCCAATAATTCATCCCACCAATGAATCCAAAGACCAATTTCTGTTTAAATCTCATAAATTCCAAAAAGATAGTCTCTTTCCAAGGTTATTAGAAAGAGATAGTCTCTTTCTAATAACCTTGGTCTCTTCCTGTCATAACACCTCCCCTCCTTTTACTCTCACAATCGAGTAATATTATCTATGTCCAATATTAGACTAATCGATTCTGTCAATATAATAAAGACACATTACCAAATCTTATATTTATTCACATTCCCACTATAAAATTGAATAATGCCTGCTATTATTTCAGTAACTAAATTTCCTATTTCAGTAACTAAATTCCCTACATAACACGTGATAACGTCACAGATGTATCAATCTAATCCGCATATAGACTTTCATGTTTTGGGAGCTGATTGGAAGGATTATAACAAGACTGTTCGACCCGCATTACATAAAATTAGTATGACTTTGAAAAGGAAGGCTTGTAAAACTAATAGAAAAGTGTTTCTTACCTCCTAGTGATTCAACCGATGCAACCAAACCTCGCGCGGCAGTTAAGAAATATCAGGTTTTCGAACAAGTCTTTAAAGACTACTAGATAAATCCCGTCAAAATTTGACGGTAAACAACACATCTTATTATTAATCTCCATCTCTCCATTTAAATAAATAAAAAATCGTCAAATAATAATAGAATAATAGAGCAGCTTAAAAGCAGAGAACGTTGCACGGAGGCCAATGAAATAATTGTACGTAAGTAATTAATAGTACATTGTGTGCTGTACGTTAAGAAAGTTTTTATCGTATCACTACGCATACGCTTAGAGCAATTTTTAAATGCATATTACTACCAATCTATATATAAATACGGCAACACATTTTTTGTTATGCACTTTTATCTGTGTTAACGTGGACGAATACGCATGAAACTTATATGGTTGGAAAGTTCCTGTGCACAATATATTTTGTTAACACAAGTAAAAAGCGTTTCAAAAAAGTAGCATTAAGGAACAGGTTGTGCACCATATTTGTCAACGCATGTAGCATTGCCTTTTTATGTTTTTTTTTAAAATAATAATAATCAAATTAACTCAAATAATTGTGGATATTCATTTGAAAAAATTTTAATTGTTGTGTTGTTGAAGTTCATTTGAAAACATTAGAAAACCGTATAACAATACTCTGATTTCAGAACCTGAAGGTCCCCAAATATACTATAGTACCTTTAATGTACCTATACATTATTCCATAGAAACAACTGCTTAAAAATTGTTATTAATCAACTATTCAGAATATTTCTATAATTAGTACGTAAGCATTATTTGTATTTTTCGTCGTTTTCTAAGCTATTTTAAGGTATTTCCATACACTTTGAAAGCAATATTTTTAGTTAAAAATAAAATAAATACCAATTTGGAAGTTTTTGATTTTTATTTATTTTTTATAAATTTTGTTAACACTCTTTCTTTAGTAACAAAAAAGTTATCGAATTTTGGTCCGAAACGGACCTTTATTTTCCACAGTAAGACGGGGGAGAGAGACGCAGAGATAGGGAGGGACAATTTAGCTTAAGATAATAATTCGATAGATATATTAAAAGATACCTTTAGATTGCTTTATATATTATTCCGAGAAATTTTCTAAGTTATCATTACGGTGAAATGAATCGGGAATGTCAGAAATGTCATGCAAACCATTTTGGATATTTATTGTGTTATCTATTTTTCATTCTTCAAAGTTTATTAATAAGCAAGATTGAGGCTAGAACAATTACACATTTTTTTTCTCAGAAATGTGATCGAATTTCGATCATTGGGGGATCCTAGTTAATAGTAATTATGGACACTAAAACTACATTTGAGACATCTACAGCCTAAGACCTTTCTTTTAAGACCAAAATGAAGTTCATAGATATAATAGTTTTCTCCGACGAACTGTCGAAAGAATCACCCTTGGAAATTAAATACACTGCCTTGCAATGAAATTGCCCCACCAACAAGGAGTTAATCGACGTTATCCATATTTAGTGGGAGGGTTCGTCTACCTCCGACTAGTAAACGATTAGATGCATGCTCACGGGACATGACCATTTGGGTTGATACAGGGTGTCCGGGTGCCTGTATAGGCTCATCAGTTGACACCTGTTCGAGACGTTACATGCACTAGTGAGAAAGAAACTACCTCGTGAACGTACAGTACTGTAATCCGCACAACGGTCTCAATGCCACGATGATAACGACACCCGTCCACGCAATTAACGGACTTTGAACGAGGTCGGAGTATTTGGCCTCTCCGAGGCTGCATGGTCAACCAGGCGGATTGCTGTCCATGTGTCGCGAGACGCACGGACGGTAGGCCGATGTTGGAGACAATGGCAAGAGGAAGGCACACATGCCAGAAGACCAGGCTCTGTGGCCCGGAGAAGCACGTCAGCTCGTACCGATAGGTGGATACTGCGAACAGCGCTAGCGGACAGAACCATCACCCTGCGGCAACTGCTCCAATATCAATAGCGACAATAGCACTCCGGTTACACGCCGCGACAATGTCTGCCAGGCGTCCATTGTTGTGTCTTCCTTTGACACCTGAGCACCGCGCGATACGATTGCAATGGTGTCGTGAACTAGTGGGCTGGCGAATGGAATGGCGCCCCGTGGTCTTCAGCGACGAATCCCGCTTTTGTTTGGACACCGACGACAGACGCGGACGGGTGTAGCGCAGACCATTGGAACGTGCCAATGAACAATGCATCCGGTATCGCCATCGTGGATCATGGTCTGGGGTGCCATCCGCTACGATACCAGAACGCCTTTAGTCACCATACAAGGCACCCTGACAGAGCACGGTACGTCACAGATTCTGCAGCCCGTACTACTGCCCTTTCTGCATACCATACCCGGCGCAGTCTTTCAGCAGGATAACGCCAGAGCGCACACGGAAAACATGAGCATGGCATGTCTGCATGATGTCAACTGCCTGCCATGGCCTGCGAGATCCCAGACCTATCGCCAATTGATCACGTGTAGGACATGGTGGGACGTCGTTTACGATCACCCCGGAATCTCCATGAACTGACATAGCAGGTTTACCAAGCCTGGGCAGACGTACCCTAAGATGACGTTCGCCAATTGTATGATCACCTACAACTGCAGTTGGAACAATGCATCGCCGCTAGAGGTGGTGCCACAACCTACTGATGCCACTTTCCGTTGGGACACCCTGTACAAACGAGTGCACGTCTTGGCTCCATAACGTAATAAAAGTATGTTCAGATGTATCCCTTGCTGTATACTTACTTTTGGCTCATTCGGATAACTCCTTGTGGGTGGGGCAATTTCATTGCAAAGCAGTGGATATAGATGTTGCTGAGACAAAAATGGTCAGGTGATTTTTCAGTTCTTGCGTGTCTCAACCCGGCACCAACAATGCTTAAACGTGCAACAACAATGCAGAAGTGTTTCAGTTTTTATCCTAACAATACACATGCGCTGAAAGCAATTTTGAATTGTAAATTAGCGCTAATTTATAGTAATTATGGACAGAAAAACTAAATTTGACAAATCTACATACCAAAACCTTTCATTTAAAACCAAACTGAAGTTTATAGATGAAGTAGATTTCACCAACGAACTGTCGGAAGAATCGTCCCCTTGTAACTTAAATATATAAATATGGAATGACATCGTAAGCCAGATAATATCCCATTGGCTTGAGCGGCTACTGGGTGCGTCGGCAGTTGGCGGATAGCCGAATATCCTAGGTTGATTACAACTTAGGACATCCCCGAATATCCAACAAGGGGACGCAGACCAACTCCCGAACCGAAGGTGTTATGCGACTCGTGCTGAAGGATGGAACTTCGGTTATAGTGTCTTTAACGGAGCCTCCTGTCTACCTGGCGACACTCAGGAGTATTTAGCCTTATCCCAGTATCAGGCACCCCCGGGATGGACCGTCAATCCTGCATTATTACACCAGTTTATGGATTGTAATAAACCAACTTTATCTGGTGACCCTGTGGGGAACCAGCAACTTGCAGTTGATATCGATATGGCAGAAATGCCCTCTGTTGAATCAACTGAATGTAATCAGCATACTGCTTCTGAACCTGAAGCGCCGCATGCTTTACAGCGTGCAGCCTCTGGCGAGGATAGTGGCATGACTCTTTCAAAACATACTCGCCGCCAGATGCTGAGGTGCATCCAAGCAAACCTGCAGCATAAAAAACTGGCGGCAGCCAACCTCAATGGAATTTTTTCTGGCCGAGGACATTCACATAGCTCTAGTTCAAGAACCTTGAATTTCTAAAGATGGAATTAGAGGTTTGAGTAACTGTGGAGCTAAGCTAATTTATGATTTTTCATGCTTATCTCCCCGAGCCTGTTTATTGATCAGAAATAATATTAATGCTCTGCCTATGTATCATCTCTGTTCCAGAGACTTGGCTGTAGCAAAAATCACCCTTCGAATGGAAGGGAGAAACCAAGATATTATCTTTGTCTCTGGTTACCTTGCATTCGAGGAGATTACACCCATAAACGATGATTTTAGAAGAATATGGGAAACTTCGATCAGCCATAACGTGTAACGGGAGGTTGGTCAAAGTGGTCTTTATTCCGAAACTGGTAAGGACCGCTATGACCTAGCCAAAAGTTTTCGACCGATTAGTTTATCTTCTTTCGTACTCAAATATTTCGAAAAGATTATTGATGGGCATATTAGAGAAACTATTGGGATAAACTATCCCATTCATGTTAATCAATTTGCCTATCAACCGGGTAAATCTACGGAGGTAGCCTTACACCATTTGATGGTTAAAATCGAAAAAACCCTTGAGTACAGGGAGTTTGCAGTTGCAGCCTTTCTCGATATCGAGGGAGCCTTCGGCAACACCTCTGATATTTTAATTGCCAATGCTTTAAGCTCTAAAGCTATTGCTCCACTGTTCAGTAAATGGATTCAAGCCCTTTTGGCGGACAGAATCATTGTCTCCCAATTTTTGGGAGAGGAAATTAAGGTTCGATCCTCCAGGGGTTGTCCACAGGGTCGTATTCTTTCCCCCCTGCTTTGGAACCTGGTGGTAGGCGACCTTATTTCTAAGTTAAACAATCATGGCATATATGCCCAAGGCTATGCGGATGACATTATCATCTACGTATCTGGTAATGATAAACTTACCTTATTGGACCTAATGCAATCTGCTTTGTATGAGGTTCAAACATGGTGCATTAAGCGGAAATTAAGGGTCAATCCTTAATCCTTTGAAGACCACACTTGTACCTTTTACTTGTCGTAAAGGAATTATTCTTTTTGATCTAACTCCAACTCTGTTTGGTGAAAAGATCATTGTTAAGAAGGAGGTCAAATACTTAGGGATCATCCTTGATATTAAATTGATCTTGATAAAAGAATAAACCAGGTTAAAGTGGCACTCTATCGATGTCGCCGCGTCCTAGGTAAATCTTGGGGTCTCACCCCTAAAATGGTATACTGGCTGTATGTTACAGCCATTAGACCTACAATACTCATTTCCAAAAAAGTTGGGACAGTGCAACATATAAGAAGAACTCCAACACATTTGTTTGGATTATTGTATTGCCGTTTATTTCAACGCATTACAATACATAAACGATAAATTAGGCATGGGATCACATATCTTATATGCTTAAAGAAAGATACAGGTGGTTTTTCTGTTTGGCACGTGCAACACACTCCCAAAAAAGTTGGGACAGCACGGCGTTTACCACGGTGTGGCGTCACCTCTCCTCTTGATGACACACTGTAATCTTCTGGGCATCGATGACACCAATCTTTCTAACACCGTAACCGGAATTCTGTCCCATTCCTGTTGGATATAGGTTTTCAGCTGTTCAACTGTCCGGGGTCGTCGCTGTCGTAGTTTTCGTTTAATAATACGCCAAACGTTTTCTATAGTCGACAGATCCGGGCTGCAAGGGGGCCAATCCAACATACGAATGCGCTGCCGACGTAGCCATGCAGAAGTTATGCGCGCTGCATGCGGTCTGGCGTTGTCTTGTTGAAATATACACTGACGTCGTCCAAACAGGCGCCTCTTAGATGGCACCATAGCTTGTTCCAGGATCTGTATATACGCTTCAGCATTGACGGTGCCATTGCAGATGTGCAAGTCTCCCATTCCATGGCCACTAATATAGCCCCAGAACATAACAGACGGTGGTTTCTGTACCGAACGCCTGTAGCACGCGGGAATATCCTTTTCGTCTTTGGTCCGGAGTGTACGGCGTCCATTATTTCCGTAAACAATCGTAAAGGTTGATTCATCGGACCACAATATGTTCTTCCAGCGTGCTTGGGACCAATTGCGATGGGCTCGAGCCCATATCAGACGGCGACGTTGCTGTCGTTTGTTGATGTATGGCTTCCGTTGTGCACAGTATAACTTAAGTTTGCATTTGTGGATGCACCGGCGTACAGTATTCAACGATAATGGCTTCCCGAAGAAATCGCGGGCCCACGTGGCTATGTCCGTAATCGCAGCATTCCTATGCGTGACGCAGTGACGTCGGAGGATCCGAAGAGCTCGAGCATTCAGAATAGGTTTTCTACCTTGGCCTTTCCGAACTGTGATCTCACCACTATCTCGGTAGCGCTTGATAATATTATGTACTGTAGATGAGGACAGGTTAAATCTTCTGGCTATTGCACGCTGAGAAACGTTGTTTGTGAATTCTTGAATGATTCGAACACGAAGATCTTCGCTAACTGGCTTGCCTCGACCCATCGTTCCGAATAAGTTACCTGAACGACGGATGGCAACTGTTATTTATACGGAATGTAGTACGACGTCATCATTCTAGATTATTCCCGAACAATTCGGAAGGTTCCACTACTAACGACGCTTTCTACAACGTATGTCCCTACTATTTTGGAACGTGTTGCAACACCCCCATACAAAATGAACGTCCCGGCCACGATACAAAATGTTTTGGTGCACACAGTATATTTATGTCATTTCATAAACGTATCTGCTATTTTGTATTCGCGAGAAAGTTTTGTTACATCATCCCTTTTTGTTTTTTCTATATATTTTGCACTGTCCCAACTTTTTTGGAAATGAGTATTGTATTTTAACATACTGTGCTCTGGTTTCGTGGCGTAAGGTTGAGCAGTCTACCGTTAAGGCCAGGCTGGCCTCTCTCTAGAGGTTGGCCTGCCTGGGTATCACGGGCGCTGTATCAACCACACCAACTAGGAAGTAATTCTTTCTTTGACTCCATGGGATATTTATACCAAAGGAGTCACTAGGAAAAGTTCATATCGTCTGGGTAATCAAGGGCAATGAGTAGACTTCCCTGGGGTGAAATCTCATACCATCATTAGCGATATACTAAAACTCTTGCGTGTATTTATTTATTTATCTTTAATTCTATCTCCTCCTAGACGGTTTGAGCTAGCGACTTGAAATTTTCAGGGCAGGCTTATCAATAAAAGACCTGCTTTATCGCCAAAAATCAGCCCCTACGACCCCCCCCCCTTCCCCACTTTCTGGGGTTTTCATTTAAAATTATCTGCTTTTGCTTTGTAATTCAGCTTTCTACTAATACGAAAGGTGATCAACCAAGTCTAAAGGATTTCTAAAAAATTGCGGCTCGTCTGTCGCCGCTAGTCACAGTCAGCCCAAAGGACCCAAACAAAAACGAATCTTATTCATCAGGATTTGTTAGACGAGTTATCAACTTCCTTACTGGCGAAACAACGTATGTCATTAAACTATAATCAGGCAAGTTCCTGGTTAAGTATACATCTGCAACCCAAGCAGAGAGGATTACCAGATATAAGGATATAGGCGCCTTTACACAGGAATACGAGATCCCAAGATTTTTTACTTCATCCGTGGGCACAGTTTATGGAATACGCACCGATTCGACTTTAGAGGAATTACAGTCTATGGAATATGGAATGTCAGTCTATGACAGGCTGCGGTAAATACATTACGGGAGCAAAATTTTCTAAGGCAATGATATACCTCTGCACCCCTTCTCCGCCATAAAAAATTGTATTTGAGTATGAGATAGTCTCCGTAGCCAGACAGCCTCCACGGCTAATGCAGTGCATTAATTGCCATAGGCTTGGCCGTACAAAACTGAAATTACCAATCCGATTACTTGTTATACATGCACCAGTGAAAAGCACGAATGTAATGCTTGCGCCTCTGAATCCTTCGTCTGAGTAAATTGTGAGGGAGGTCACTCCCCGTACTACAAGGACTGCTCCAGGTTAAATATGCGGCGCTTATCCGAACAAAGATGGTGAACCTCTTCAATTCCTATTACCAAGCAAAAAAAAATTAGTGGATATAGAGTTACCTGGAGAGGGACCAACCAAAGGTCCCAATCAATTGCCCTATGCCTCACAGTTCGCAGAAAAATCTTATTATGCCTCAAGCCCTAGGCTACAATCCTTCACTCCTCACGATCCGAATTTTTCGTCCCAGAACTACTCTTCTCACCAATATGCACGCGAAGAAATTTTGACTTGTACTACGAGTGATCGAGAAGATGTCCTAACACAAATGCCTTCGGGTATTTCCCCATCTCCCGTATTTAAGCAGAATGAATATAATGAACCCCTATAACAGATACGGTATTCAATGGTCTTAATTCACTCAATTTACTGCGGAAATTACTGACCACAATCTACCAAAAGATCATCGCCTGAAAGTGGTACAAGTCCAAGAACCCGACATTGACCAGAAAATTGATACAGCCACGGTCGACAAAGATGAAGCTATTAGTGACAGCCTGAAGTTGTTCATATCCACCTTGATTGATAACTCAGGTCAAATCAATCAAGATTTCGAAGGGAATTGACAACACTCTGGAGGTCATAAGAAGAAGACTTCAGCGCTCTCCTCGCGGGTTCTCGGATATAAATGCTTGGAGGCATGAAATGTTGTCTCCCATTTGCCCTGATCACCAATCGGGCCAAGATGCATCTAAATCCACTTAACATTGGAATGCCATAAGTGTCCTCTCAAACAGGGAGGACATCATTTTACTACATCGTAAAGCAAGCACATTAACGATATGCGTAACTTTTTTTATATATTGATGCTGAAATTTCTCGTATTAACTTCGTAACTTACTCGAACAATAGAAAAGGGCACGGTGGTAGTAATTTAGCTGCAATAACTCCACAAATCCCACACAACATTAATTTCAAAAAGAATATTGTATCTACAGCAATTATTGACTTAGTGTTTTATCTCTGCAACGAGTGGTTGCACGTATACTGCATTTATGTCCCGGGATACATTAGTAAAGCGGCCTGGGAAAATATAGGTACTAAGTTCATTATCTTCCCCTTCATCAACATAGGGGACTTTAATGTAAAAAAGCCCCTGTGGGGATGCGACAAATACAATCACAACAAACACTGCTTAGAAGAGCTTCCGAGGGTAGCACCAAATAGAAGCTTCCCACCTAGACGACGTTAGTGGACCCCGAATGCGAATCGACCATTTGGATACGGAAAAAGACCAGGAGGCAATTTCTAAAGTGCAGGTGCACCCACTGTTGGTACCTGTCAAAAAAAATCAAAGCTATGTGCAAGAGGGTACTTAAAAAACATAAGATTAGTGCTTTGTTAGGAGCGTGGTTGTAACTATACCAACAAGGGATATAAAAATAAGACAAAAAAGTAGGAAGTTTGGGACTAGGTTCCTGGATATAAGAGCGTGGTGAATCTTAATCTGGAGAAAAAAAAGATGGCGGAAGTGGAATGACATGACGACGGGTCGCTCTCGACAAGGAATATAGAATTCCCATCGTACCCCCTCAAAAAGAGGAAAAAAAAAGGGGGGGATACAAGTGAGAAAGAACTTGCATCCCTAAAATAAAAAAATAATTGACCTACTGAAAGCATTAAAACTTAATTGTGAATAATCGTGACTTATTCAACGAAGACCTAACCAGGCCACCATGCAGGAGCCCCACCATCACACCAAGGCGAACCTCATCATCAGGTGGTTCATAACCATAATCAAAAAAAAGGATTTAGAAAAAAAAATATCTCTTACTTCAACCTTCCCAATGAAGGTAAGTCAGAAGTAGCACCGAGTCATGAAAACGGAGTCACCAATCAGCTTTCGATTACGGCGAAAGGTGATCAACCAATCAAAAACGAAGGAGCCCAGAGGGCCCAGAGGACCTAGTCACAATCAGCCCAAAGGACCCAAACAAAAACGAATCTTATTCATCAAGATTTGTTAGACGAGTTATCAACTCCCTTACTGGCGAAACAACATATGTCATTAAAGTACGAATATAATCAGACAAGTTCTTGTTAAGTATACAAGGATATAGGCGCTTTCAATCTGGAATAGGAGGTCCCAAGATTTTTGACTTCATTCGTGGGCACTGTCTTTGGAATACGCACCGATACGACTTTAGAGGAATTACAGTCTATGGAATATGGAATGTCAGTCTAATTACGGGAGCAAAATTTTCTAAGGCAATGATATACTTCTGCACTTCTCCGCAAGAGAGAACTGTATTTGACTATGAGATATTCTCCGTAGCCAGACCCCCTCTCCACGGCTGATGCAGTGTATTAATTGCCAAAGGCTTGGCCATAAAAAAATTAAATGTCCCAATCCGACTACTTGTACTAAATGCACCAGCGAAGAACACGAATATAATGCTTGCACCTCTGAATCCTTCATCTGCTAAGTCTAAATTGTGATGGAGGTCACTCCCCGTACTACAAGGACTGCTCCAAGTTAAATATGTGGCGCTTATCCGAACAAAGATGGTGAGTCTCTTCATTTCCTATTACCAAGCAAAAAAAAAGTGGTGGATATAGTGTTGGGTGGAGAGGGCCTCAATCAAAGGGACCCAATCAAAGGTCCTATGCCTCACAGCTCGCAGAAAAATCTTATTATGCCCCAAGCCCTAGACTACGATCATTCACTCCTCACGATCCGAATTTTTCGTCTCAGGAATACTCTTCTCACCCATACGGATGCCAAGAAATTCTGACATATACTACGAGTGGTCGAGAATATGTCTTAACACAAATGTCTTCATGTGTTTCCCCTTCTCCCGTATGAATATAATGAATCCCTATTAAAAATATTTAGTGGTCTCAACTCACTCCATTTAATGCGGAAATTACTGACCACAATCTACCAAAAGATCATCTCATAGAAGCGGTACAAGTCCAAGAACCCGACATTGATCAGAAAATTGAAACAAGCCACGATCGACAAAGATGAAGCTATTAGGAGGATGAATCAAAAAGTAGGTTACACTCTGAAACAAAAAAAAAACTAGATGTAAGTTAAGATGTTAATGTTTCACTTTTGAACATCTATTGCAGATAAAATACTTATTTTCATTACAACAATTCCATACGAGAGCCCAGTAATGCAACAAATGTCCAAACATTGTATGGCTTCAAAGGCACTTGCGATGCAGCTTTGCACATATTCTGAGGAAACGTGCACCATTTATTTCACTTTTCTACGTCATCACCCAGCAATCGTAAACACTTTTCTGAACGTGAAATTAACTTTTCCATGCCGCTGCGGTAAAAATCGGCTCCAGCGTTTTTCAACCATGTATTTGACGTCATCATCAGTGCGGAATTGTTTTCCTCCCAGGTCACATTTTATTTTCCCGAACAAATGATAGTCGCATGGGGCTAAATCGGGCCTGTATGGTGGATGTTGCCACACCTCCCACTTAAACGCTGACAGCAGTTCCTGAGTAACACGAGCTGTCGTGCAGGAGAACGATCCCCTTACTCAATTTCCCCTACCGTTTTCCTTTATCGCTTTTTCAGATTTCGGAGCGTATGGCAGTATGAAGCTGCTTTGATTGTCGTTCCTTTTCCATAAATTCCGTCTACACGACGCCTTCACAGTTAAAGAAAACAGTCCCCATGATTTTCCTCGTAGATGGAACAACCTTGAACTTCTTTGTGGTTGGGGAGTTCCCGTGCTTCCATTCCATAGATGACCGATTGGTTTCAGGGATGAAGTGGTGAAACAAGGATTCGTCCCCCGTGATGATTCGACGCAAAAACCCGACTCCTTAGGTGGAATATCGTTGCAGGAGAGCCAAACACGAGAGGAAACGTTGGCTCTTGTGATAGTCTCTCAACTGTCGTGGAACCCACCAGGCACACAATTTCCTGAATCCAAGCTCGTCGTGAATAATCGAGTGCACACTCCCATAAAGCGGGGCGAACACGTAGCGATTTAGTCAAGCGGTTGACTAAGTTTCGTTTGATTAAGTCAATGACAATCTCTGTTACGCGCGAAAACGTTACCTGAAATCCTCAATCGTGATCACAAAGACATCACGCAAATTCTTGCAGCGCATGCGCAAGGAAAGTTAAAGTTAAATATTAAATTGCCTTGTAATAATTATAAAAAATATTAAAAAATTTTCTTTTCTCACCTCTATAAAAGGGATGAGATTTCTATCTTTATTTAAATCCAATGTAACTGAAACCACGTCTCGTCGCCATAATCTCAGTGATGACGTATACTGTAACGCATTCTGATTGGCTGCTTTTGCTTGATTAAGTTGTCGTTGATCTAGTCAAAGGAAATTTTATAGTGACTAGAGTCAACGGCGATTTCTTAGTTTCACTCAACCCATAAATTTCCTTATGGATTTCAGTGCAATTTAAGCCTTTCGCCCACAAAAAACGGATTGTTCCGCAAATCTCCAACTTGGAGTTTACAACCAGTTGCTGCGCCAAGACAACAATACTCTTGCGTACTCAGTAAACGCGTGAACACGTGGGATCATGCTACGTTGCAATTATAGACATACAGGCAACATCTTTAAAAACGGCGAATGATGCCAGCGCTCTTCGATCACAGATGGTGCTGAGTGTAACTTAATTTTTGATGTTCATATCCATTTTATACTAAGTTCATTACCTTCCCCTGCATCATCATAGGGGACTTAAATATAAAAAGCCCCTGTGGGGATGCGACAAATATAATCACAACAGACACTGCTTAGAAGAACTGAGCATTAAATATAACTTAACAGGGCCCTGCACACTTGACTTTACCTATCACCCATCTAGATCCGAATGGTCTCCGTCAAATCTTGACTTTGCTTTTTCCTCCTCAGACTGGACGCTACTAATCCATATCTCTCTAGTGGAGGGAAGTTATGGAAGCGACCATCAACCGATTCGTTTACTCATCCATCCCTTTGCCCAGCACCTCAGTCCACAACTCAACCCTTGTATTCATCCAATACCGAACCCACTAAATCTAGAAAATGACAAAATGTGTTTTTTCATGTCCAAAGATATCCAGCAGCAAATACTTCTTTTCCAAAAAAAGATCTCTTCCGAGGATAGCACCAAATAGAAGCATCCCACCTAGACCACGTTAGTGGACCCCGGAATGCGAATCGGATATTTGGATACGGAAAAAGACCAGGAGGCAATTTCTAAAGTGCAGATGCAACCGCTGGTCGTGCCTGTCAAAAAATCAAAGTTATATGCAAAAGGGTATTTAAAAAACATAGGAGACAGTTTTGGACAAATTTACTCGCCCTATAGCAAGCAAAATAACATAAAAGCACATTGGGGGGGCCACCATGGTCGGAAACCTCCACCCTATTAACTTCTCTTATTCAGACAAATGATCAAACTGACCTTTTCCATCTCTTGGGGCCAAAATCTGTCAGGGATCAACTACAAGATTAGGAAGGAAAATTATTAGCGTTTGTCTTCATGCCACTCAATTCTCTCCTAATGGACTCAGAAATAATACCTCCCCCCACTGAGGTGGGAGGCTAAAATAATTACCACGACATACGCTTACATGACTACATACCTCAACTTTCTTCAAAGAAGAACTCTCTTTCGCAGATAATTGTCGTATTTATGTTGAGAGAGAGAATTAAAGTGATACTTGTTTAGGAAAAATATCATAAAACTAATAATTGTTGGTTTAATCCAAATTTTAATTTTTGGATCAGACACCAGTATCAACTTCTCTTTAGGCTGATGTGAAGCAGCGAGGCAACAGTGAGGCCTACGAGATAACAAGGCCTGGAAGCGGAAACGTCACCTGACCATCGGTATGCTAGCAACAATCCAACTTCCATTGTCCTCATCGTGGTTGATAACAATCACTGTTTTTCCGTTTGTTGGAAACATTGAAAGTTTGATTGTTGCTAGCACCCCAATGGACAGGAGACGTTCCCGCTTCCATTCATTGTTATTTCGCTGGCCTCGGGCAACAGGTAAAACAATGAAACGACTTGGAGTGGACAGACTTTTCATCATTAGGCTATGATTCTATAACTAACCATCAAAATAATAGTAATGATATAGTTATAATTCTATAACGTCTATTTTACAATACAATGGTTTATTAATATTTTTAGATAAAATCGATTTTCATCCTTTTGGACATCATCAGCATTTCCAGTTGAAATGTTTAAATAGTAATGAAACGTCGACATCAACTTGAATTCTTCGTTCGCATTGTTAAAGAATGCATAAAATAGTAATTTTCCAACAAAAGAGAACGAAAAACAAGAGGGGAGAAAAGGGCATTTTCAAAACACGTTTTTGTTATGTTTTATTATAATACCTCTTTAAGCTGGCATAAACAATTGTAAAAATAATAAAGCTTAATTTTGCAACAATAAACAACGGATACATTAAACCTCGTCATAACGAATTGTTTGTTGTGGCAATTGGAAAATTCGTAGTAATGAATTAGTACCATTAGAACACGAACCAGTGAACCGATTAGAAAAAAAAATTAACATTCATTGTCATCGGTCGTGTGTGTGAGTATCAAGTTTCAGCTCTCTAGCTTCTCGGGAAGTTTTTTTATACTGAATACAAGATTTGACTGTGACACACACCAGACACATCTACAGAAAAGCAAGTGAAATAAAAGCGTATAACAACGTTGGTAAGTAAAATAAATAAATAATAATTGCTAAATTCACTATCTTTTCTATCTATTCAAAATTTAGTCAAGCAACGTCAAACAAAACCCTGATTATTCTTAGAGCAAAGCTCAAATCCTTTCAAAATTGTCGATAGCACAGTTCACTAGGAAAAGTCAGGCTTGTTGAACTTTCAGTCGATATAAATATAAAATCAATTAAATAAAACGGGCATACACAAATAAAGCTTTCGGTAAATCACAAAAAAGGAAACATCTAAACGCGAAATTTTTTTTGGAGCGTTACAATCTTTTACAATCTTTACATGTAAACATTTCCTTGCAAAAATAAGTGAAGGATGTTGAAACACTTTTATTTTCACCCCGTGCCATACGTTCTTGCATCCCATCAGGCAGATGACTTATTTAGAGTTAATGACCTCTATTAACATATTGGGATTAGCCAATCGACGTATCGATTTCGGCTCTCCTTGCTTTCCCACCGAAAATATTTTTGATGGCTTTGTCTACCGAATAAGGTGAGCATGACTCAAACAATCTCCTACCCACAATCTCCATTAAGATAAACGATATCCCATCCACCATCTCCATCCCTGCACTTCATCGTTCTTTTTTCTTTCTGGTTTCTCATTCAGACTCCTTGTATTTTGATTTACGTTTTCATAAAATATTAAAACTAAGGCCCGGCTTTACAAAAGCGTCGTTGGCGACTTAACGACATCATTTCGTCGTTAAGGCGTCTAACAAGGTTTATTGCTATTCACAAAACATGTTGTAAACGAAAACGTCGTTAATTAGCGTCATTAAAGAGCGGCAGCTTATAGGTATCGTTATAGTGTTGTTACAGAATGTTTAAAATGGCGGAAGATTTAGCGCACGATGAAGAAAGACGTCGTATTCTAATGTTACGATTATTGTGACTCAGCATTGATGAAATATCAGTAATCGAATACATTCGATACTGTAGATATTCTACGGATTTGATTTCTTCAATTGATCGAGAGGCTCAGTCGATATATAAATGGCAGAGCAAATTGGCGAACTTGTTCGTTCGCTACCCCTTCTTGCCAAAAAAGGCATTGATTTTCCAATAAATTGCTTTTTATCATATGCTTTTTTATCAGCATTTGATGTTTTTCAGCACTTGATATTTTCTAGAAAGAGTTCTTTTATTAGTTTTTTCTCTTAGTCGTCAAGTATAATTCCGAAGAAATAAATTGTTGCTTCGCTTTTTGTCCATTTCCTTACTTCAACTGTAGTCGGCGTTATTATTGACTGTTTTCAAGCAAACAAAGACGTCATTACTGTACTCTCGAATTCGGACTACTATTTTCTCGTCGTTACGTTTGAGAAGGCTAACGACGCGTATTGTGAATTCCATTTAAGACAAATCGTAAAATTGCTAAATTTACCGACATCGTAACTGTACGACATCGTTAATAAGGATATTTTTGTGAATCCGGGCCTGAGTTCAACCTCCTCGCCCTCTAGCCACCACGTGTCCAACAAGTGGATGTACATTGGCAATAGGAATACGGGGATATAGGCATAGCTAACCTTAAAGCTGGACCTCCAAGGAGGCCCGACCAGCCTATTAGTCTAAACAGGCTAGTTTCAGGTTCCCGCCCTTCAGAGCCAAAGTAGTATATTATTCCGGAATAGCCTTCCCGCAACCACCAGGCCCCTCTTTCTCACAAATAGTGTCGCCACGCATGGCAAACACGCGGGTAGACATACTGGTCACACAGGCGGCTTATGAAGTTCCCGTTGCGAGCACCTGTCCCCTGGTCGGGTACATAGATGATCGGACAATTTTTATTTGACCTCTCATTTAAGGTCTGTCTGGCATGGTTCCCCTATCCAGCATAACCCTTAGCATCATTGAGGCACTCAAGCCCTTCCACCACGTTAAATTAGTGCTCACGGAGAGGTAGCAGCAGTGGAGTGTTAAGGCCTATTAACGTGAAACGTGTTGGATAACGGTATTGTAAATTTTCAATCTGTATAGCACATATCGATTGCAGAATGCCTCAAAGACCGTGCCTGGGGCGATCAGGGTACTTCTGGAAATCAGCTGATTTGGCGTGAACGGGAACCAGGAACACATTCATGAAGTGAAACGCTTTGGACGAGGAATCAACGTGTGGGCTGGTATCATACCAGTACACCGCTTCATGCTTTTACAGTAGGGTCATACAATTGTACGGAGATTCTTCTGGATCACTTCAACTTTTCCGTGGGGCAGGTAATTCAGACAATGTCTTCATGGACGACAATGCTGTCCACACAGGTCGATCAGGGATCTGCAAAGTGAGGATATTGAGAATTCCAAATTATATTGCCCGTATAATTCTCAGACCTGAATTCCACAGAATATGCCTGGGACGCCCTTGGCATATGTGGGGCACAAAGGAATTCCCGTCGCTGAACGCTAAAGGAACTGAAAATTGCATTGAATGGGATAAATCGAGTTCTTCTCAATCGGTTATGGAAAGCATGCCAAACAAATGCAAAACATGTATTAGGGTTCGAAGAGGCAATATTCCGTCCTGAGGTTTTCAAAATTCAAACCAGTTACATGGAGGCACCATTTTGTGTGTTGTTTAATGGGACGTTTTTGATTTTGTTATAATGTTCTTTTCCTTGGTGCAAAATCTGTCCCATTTTGTGTTTAGTCACTGTATTGCCTCTATTGATGTTTTGGTCTGTTTTATTTCTTTGAAGAGTGTCTAAGAAGAGTTATGTCGCTGTTCTTTAGCAACTGTCAAGCAATCTAGGGTCGTACTGTTTAACTTGAATCGCTGGCTGAAGGATAAAAATTTATTAGCAAAGCTTTTATCCTTATAGGATTGGGTAATATGTGTATGGAGTGATTAGGAATGAACAGAAGATTTTGTTCAGCGCAATCATAAATTTTGAGGTAATGACACAAAATCAAGTGATTCGTTGATAAAGAGCGACGAAAATTTCCTGCCGAGCAGGGCCTAATGTTTTTTAACTTTCCAAGGAAGATGAAATATCTTCCCAAATACTTAAGCCTAAATCGAAGCTGAGAAAAGTCAAGAAAAGAGCTCTTGAGAGAATAATGATTATATTTTGATGACGCTTTGAATTTGCACAGAAGTCCATTCGGTTCTTCAGCTCCTACTTTGGAGTGAGAATCTCGACAATAAATCGTGATATTTCAAGGATTCTCTCGGTTGCTCTAGCGGCAGCCGTTCGTCATTTAAAGACGAGGCTAAAGAGGTTTTTTCAGTGAGGATAAAAAGTAAGAGGATTGTGGAGGGGAGGAGAAGGCCATAAGTTAACATTTTTTCGGGAAAAAGAAAATCTGTTACCATTAGTGCTGAGGGAGATAGCGGACGTCAGATGGGCATCGACAGGCCTCTTGATACCTGGCACTACAGCCAAGAGGGGCTTGTGATTATTCGAATCCTCTATGTCACTGTTGAAAAGATCCAATTCTCTATATGTCAATGATTTATGAAGCTATAAACTTTGACATGACAACGAACACGGACCTAAAGCCAACGGACAGAAGTATGTAGTCATAGCGGGGGTTCGCCTCTAATTTCGATCATAGAGGATGAACGACATAATTAATGACATATGCTTGCTAAATGGAGAGGAGTGAGGGATAGAAAGAAAAAAACCGTTTCTGAAAGAGAATTCCACTGATCAATATAAAAGCCAGTTTATCCGTAATTTATTTGGGAACTTTAAATGATTTAAGACTCGCTCCAGAAGAATCCTTATGAAAGTACGAAGTTAAACCGAAATTTCAATAGTGTTTTAAAAATATTCCATTTTAAAGGACAATTTATGGCCACAGACAAGTTTATTTAAATCAAGAGTAACGTGTTAGTAATATCATAATACATTTAAAATTATTTTTTTTTTTAAATTCGTACTCTAAATTTATGAAATTAACGAAAGTTCCAAGCATAAGCTTAATTGAAGGCGTCCTTGAGGCGTGACATGTTATGTGTGAAGCACCATTATCATCAATACAAAATCTAATATACAAGGGCGAGTCAAATGAAACTGAGCCAACGCGAATATATGACAAACGGAGTACGTATTTCTCCCATTGACTAATGAGTCGCGTGATTCCCTTCTCATAAAACTCCTTGGGTTGCTGCTTCAAAATGTCTGTAACTGACTCCTTCACGTCATCGTCCGACACGAATCTAGTTCCCTTGAGCTGTTTTTTCAATTGCCCGAAAATGGGAAATCGCAAGGCGAGAGGTCGGATCTGTATGGTGGATGTTGCAGCGTTTTGAACCTTTCCAGTTTTTTTTAACCACACTAGTTTGGCCTGGTCTTGAATCGTCTTTGCAACTTTCACATCCTTCTTTGAACCGCTTGCTCCAACGCTTCACAGTGGCCAATGAACTGCAATATTCGCCGTACAAGGCAGCCATACGGCGACTGATTTCGTGTTGGGAAACACCTTCAGCTGTCAAAAACCTGACCACATCACGCTGTTCATCTTTTGGGGCGTCCATTATGTCACGCAACCGTGTTCAACCAACACCATCTAGACAGAAGGCCTGCGCACACAAACGTCATACATTGTTACATCATCATCATGCGGCTATTGTTAATCGTATTTCTACCAATAATAAGCCCTAAATTTGTCCGTTTGATGATGATGTAACAATGTATTTAGTTTCTGTGCGCAGGCCTTCTGTCTAGGTGGTGTTGGTTCAACCCAATGTATGAGAGCATTAAACAACTTTTATCCTCACACCTATGTGTCACTTTCGTAAATGAGAGATGCCCTTGTGTTATGCACATGCGTCGCAGATAATGGACGGAACCAATTTTGCGCGGGATAGGTTGGATGACTTTCATTTGACTCGCCCTCGTAGATCGCGAGAATGTTCATGATGACCTTTTTTATGACAACAATTGTAACGATAGCAGCGTGAAAAATGATTTCAAAAAAATAGAAGACCGTAGAGGAATTTTCGAACTAACTTCCATTGTTGCTTTGGCGTGTCTCTATTTTGCCATGGCGCTGTTAACCTTCCTCTCTTTACCAACTGAGATAAGCATAATGTAGTGCAAACAAAAATTAAAAAAAATAATAAAAAAATAATAAAAAATAACAAAATTTATAGACTCTTTTATTTTAAAAAGTGGAGTTAAATCGCGAATAAAAAAAAAGAGACCTAAATTTAGTTAATGAAATGAATACATATTCAGTTTGTTTTTAAGGTCATTGAAAAGTCACCTGATCATCTTACTCCAACCAACAATGTAACTTTCATTGTTTCCATCTTGGGTTTTAACAATCTGTATTTTTTTCGTTTGTTGCAAAACATTCAGAGAGGGAGGTTAAACAGCGCCATAATAACTTCTATGGCATAATTGAGGGACTCTAGTGTCTCCAAACCACGATCTATAGATATAAATGGTCATCGAATTCCATTGTTAAAATGAAGCTTATGTTTCTAGCTCCCGATAGGGCGGGAACTCAATTGAAAAGCGGTGCTGCATGTACAATCAGCCCAACTGCAACTCCAGCGCCACCTATCAAGAGTTTGAAACTTTACTTTCATTTTTAATTTCAATGAAAGGCCTCACGATCGGCCCTATTCAACACCAGGGTCAAACAAGGATCTATGCAGTTCAGGACGAAACTCGTCTTTTCTGCCGTAGCCCACGAGAAAGACAGGCCTTGGCCAACACCACCTAGACATAAGGCCTGCGCACAGAAACTGCATACATTGTTACATCATCATCAAACGGCCAAATTTAGGGCTTATTATTGGTAAAAATACAATTAACAATAGCCGCTTTAGTGTGATGTAACAATGTATGACGTTTCTGTGCGAAGGCCTTCTGTCTAGGTGGTGTTGCCCTGGGGCGGAAAAGTCACGTGATCATCTTAGTCCGAATAACAATGTAACCTTCATTGTTTTCATCTTGGATTTTAATAATCAGCAATTTTTCGTTTGTTGGAAACAATGAAGGTTACATTGTTATTCGGACTAAGATGGTCAGTGACTTTTCCGCGCCAGGGCCTGTCTTTCACGTGGGCTACGTTTTTCTGCGCAATGACGTCACTTGTTCTTCGCCTATACGTTTGAGGAATGCGCATTTGTGGAATATGAGGAAAAGTTGTATTTCGTTTACTTCTCCATTGAAAATAAATGAATAGAAATAAAGAGAAATAATATTTAAGTAAAATACACAGTTTTGCTTTTAATAAAAAATTTTAATTAGATGAAAAAAACTATTTCATATACAAAAAGATATAACATAAAAAACAAAATCCACTTGGTTTATTGTTTTGTTATATTTCTGTCCTTTTCTCCGATTTCTATTAGAAATTAATATGTTTAGTTCTTTCACTCTTATGTAAGTTCTCACTTTAACAAAAATTTTTTACAACTTCATCTGCTATAACCCCTGGCAAAAAGTTCTGGAACATAATGCATCATTGCTAAGTTAGCTGCTTTTATTCAAGTGTTAGGAAAAACATTAAGAACTGGTCACAAATTTGTTAATTTTTTATTAAAAGCTCTTTAAAGGGCTACAATCTGAACAAAAAGACATTGAGATTGTTGAATATAGAAATTAAGAAAAAAATTCCAAATTTATGTCTGCTGGGAAAAAAATATTGGAACATATGAAACTGTGGAAAAAAGTAACGGAACATTGTCATCTTGGCTAATAAAGAACCAAAAAAGTTTTTCTAATATTTTGTGGCACCTCCTTTAGCCTTAATGATTGCTTTTATGCGCTTTGGTATTGAAGCAATTAATGATTTTCAATAATCTTGTGGAATACTATTCCAACATTCATGCAGTGCTTGCTTCAGTTCATCCTTGCTTGTGGGTTTTTCTCATTCACACGTTTCTTTAGAAACACAAAACGTTTTCTATGGGATTGATGTCCGGATTGTTGGCTGGAAATGCGTTTCTTGCGCTAACAAGAAATATTGTCATCTTGAAAATGATGTCCTTGTCGCCAAACTGGTCTTCCAAGGTGGGAATAAGAAAATGCATCAAAATCTCCTTGTAGGCTTTTATATTAACTGTTCCTTTGGCAATACAAAATTTGCCAACATCTATTGCTGGCATACACGACCAAATCATTACTCCAGTTGGAAACTTATCCTTTTGTACGAGGCAATCTTGTTGATACTTTTCATGAGTACGGCGCCAAACAAAGTTTCCTCCATCATCTCCACATCCAACAAGTACACGACTAAACACAACTTTTTCCCAGTCACTCTGGTCCCAATGTTTATGCTCTCTGGACTACTGAAGACGCTTTTGCCTCTGCAGTTTGGTAATGCGAGCTGCGGTCTGTGCTTTGCAACGTTTGAATCCATGTTCGTGAAGATGGTTTCTTACTGTTCTATCACTGACGTTTACGCTACACTTGCTCCATTCTGCATTAATCAGTTTAGAAGAGGCTTTTCTATATTTCAAGCAGATTTTCGTAAGTTTTCGGTCCTGCAATGTTGAAGTTTTCTTTGGTCAATCACTCCTAGGTTGTGTTTTAGTACTGCCGTTTTCATTGAACTTATTCCAGATTCGATTAACAGTTCCAAACTCACATCCTACGATTTGTGCCACTTCCCTATGTTGTTTTACCATCTTCCATAGACAAACAACAAGGTTTTTGATATCACTAGAATAGTGCTTTCGTGCAGCCATGTTGACACTTCGCAAATCGAAATTATTAAAAAAAAAAATAGTTTGATCTTACCCCTCCTTTATGTATAGTAGTAAGAGGGTACGTTCAGCGTATTTTCCATTTTGGCCATTTCCACTTTTGGTCATCGCCCCAACACCAGCCAAAAATTGAAAATCGCTGCGGAAAATACCCTGAACGTACCCATATACGAGAATTACAAAAATAGGATTAATACACCCAGAAACTGTTAAAAAAAGAAGATTAATCACTCTCACTCTCGCTCTCGTAGTCATCTTCAATGAAATCTATAATATGAGCTTGTTTTTCACCACCTAGATCTTGTAAACCTTGATAAACAAACGTGAGATTCTGTGAATTATTTAATTGTTGAATATCTTTTTTAGTTAATTTTTGACTGAATCTATCTGGAAGAAATACTTGAAACTCTCCTTCTTTATCTTGTAGTTTAACAATTATACGTTTACCAAATTTAGTTATAATTTCTTTAAATTCTTTTACAGGAAATGTATCACCAAGTTTTAAGTCATTGAGCTTAATTGTCGGTATATTTTGACATTGGCCAACATGTTTAATCTTTTTGACAACTTCCATTTATTAGAGAGAAAAACTATTATTAATAACCATATGGATATGTATCAAAATTTGGAAGAATGACTCTTTTATCATACTGAAATGAAA
>JAHWFO010058569.1:332266-355439 GCA_023313115.1 Rhysida immarginata
CCCATGCCCTCTTGTATAATATTACCAAGTATTATAACTTTTGGTCCAGTAGGGTTTTTTTTATGGCCATGTCAAAATGTAACTTTAATTATAAAGACCCTGTATATTTTACTGCAGAACAACACCTTCAAGAGAGCTTCTACCTAAAGGTTTCGTTATACCTGGATGCCAATTATACCACGTTGCCAGAGAAGACCATTGAAGCTTACGATTTTTCTCAATTTTCTTTTTCATCCATTAGGCCTTTTAATTTGAAAATATCTTTTTTATCCCCATTTTTCTCTGAGATTGATCATATACTTAATTTCTTTCTAAATGTTTAATTTTTTGAATGCTTAAAGATAAATAACGTTTTTTCAACATGGCGAACGGAGCAGAAGTGTCCAAAGGAGCGTTCACTAACGATTTATCTATAATAAGTATATCAGGCAAATCTTTGTTAAGTGAACTAAAAGATTTCACTTTTGAAAGACTCGGCACAAAAAGGACGACGACAGCGGATCACAAGGACGTTATTACAAAGAAATTTAGTGATTTGCAGAATTACATCGAAGTATTGGAACTGGAAAGAAGCAACAACGACAGTGGGAAAACAACTACTACCATCTCTGGAGAGGTTCCTTCTCTAATGCCAAATGTAAGCCATAACCATATAATTAATTACCATCAATTAAATGACACGATGCATAAGATCTACGATGAACTGAAGGAAACGAAAAAATATAATTCATAACATGTAAACTACTAAACAAGATATTATCAATCAAGACGTCATTATTTCAGCGACTGTGAAAGGTGTACTCGATTCTTTACAAAGCACCATCATGTAATACTTTCAAGAAACTAAATATAAAATTATTGAACAAATATATTTCAGCCGATGAAGCATTAAAAAAATTGTTAATCAACTCGCAAAATCATGATAGAACAAGTTTCATGTGCAATCAGAAGAAGGGGAAAATTTATAAAAATAGTAAAACAAAATAATCATTTATGTGGATAATGATAATGGAGAAATAAAAAGACTCTTTAACCACAACAGAATACAAAGTGAAACAATACAACCTGTAAACGGTTTTCGAAAGCTTTGCTTTCATCTTTCAGCAGACAAGGAAAACCGCAAGAACTTCTGACCGACTTCTGAGAGAATTGACTTGTAATTCGACAATAGACAATCGAACAGTGAAGTATACATTCGTTCATGTGGGACGTAAGCAGTGCTTACACGATTCTCAGCCTTCCGGAGTAAATTTCACATGAAATACATTGAAATAGGCAAGAATCCTGACTAACCCAAAGAGGTCTTCCACATTATGAAAAAACAAAAAATAAGATTGGAGGGGAGGGGGAGGGTAGTATTACATTTAATAATCCGGGAAGGAAACTTTGCCAATGTCTTCGAAGTTGACATCAAGAATATGCCTCGGTTTTCTATACTTTCTATGCCACTTCATTTCCATCCGGTTTTTCAGTATTTCAGCCACCGGTTATTGTCATGGCTCTTCATCGTCTGAACCATGTTCATCAGGAGATCTTGGACACACTTTCCAATATGAGTCATGTTCAGATCCGAGTGGATGTATGATTTTTTACGGTTCTTCTTCCAAGCTGCGCAAAAGTCCTCAGGTTAACATTCTGGAACGACTGGAGTTCACTCTATCTGCTTCTACATATAGACGCCTACGCAGGTATACCTTAGAGGAGGATAGTCCGAATCGCTGTCTTGTACAGTAGTAATTTCTTGTCGATGCTGAGGGCGCTGTTTCTATACGTCCTCTTTGCTTTGTTCAGAGCAAAATTTACCGTGACGATTCCAGGAGAGTCTTGAGTAGATGATAATGCCAAGGTACTTGTAGTTGTCAACCCATTCGAGTTTCTTATTGAATAGAACCAGAGAATCAGGGGACACTTAAGTTTTTAGTTGAAGTACACGGCTTTGCATTTTCCGATATTAAGATTCAGTTTCCAGCAATTAAAACAGTCCTCGAACTTCTTCAAGGCGTTCTGCAGCCGAGTGATAACGTGAGATGGCTGGTGCGCCCATTCCATGATGGCAGTATCATCAGCATAGAAATATAAATTACACTTCTCGGGTTTAGGGAAATCGTGCACAAAATAATTAAAGAGAACGGGCCCGAGGACAGAATCCTGTGGGACATCGGCCTTTACCTTGCGGGGCGTGAAGCTTTCGCCAACTTGGCTTGATAGAACCTGTCGCTGAGAAAGGATCTCACCATCATAATCAAATCAGAATGAACCCGTCACTAATCATCTTGTAGATTAGCCCCTCGTGCCACACCCGATCGACAGCTTTGCTGACAGCAAGAAAAACCACTCCACAGTACCTGGAAAGGTTTAGTGGGGTGCTCAGATCTTCAACAAGCCTCCATATCTGCATCTGACACGAGTGGGCGGCTCGAAAACCAAACTGTTCTTCCCGAATTAAACCATTGGTGAGACGGTATTCTTTGAACCTGATGAGGATTGTTTTCTCCAAGACTTTAGACATCGACGGGAGTAGGCTGATATGTCGGTAGCTCGCGGGAATTGCAGGATTTTGTAGGATACTTAACACAATAGATTGCTTCCAAGCAGTCGAAAAATAGAAAAACTTCCAACAGTTGCTTATGATATTCGAGATGTCGCTAATGTTTTTGGGAGATCCTTTAAGGCGTTATTATCTACCTTGTCTCTTCCTGGAGCCTTCCTCTTTTTCAGATTTTTTACGATGGTAGCTACTGTCCGCTTCCCACGAAAATGCCCCTGCGTTGTTAAAAGTGCTCACTGCGCGCGCTGCAGTCGTGGATGCGTCCACAGCACTGATAGGGAACACAAATACGAAAATGCATGGAGGGTAAGCAGGGAGAGCAGCATCTGGAGCCTGCTGTTAACTTGCACGTGATTAAGGTTCCCCCCCTCCCCATCAGTGCTGTGGACAAATGTTTCAAAAGCCCGCATAGCCCGTGAACTTCCTCAAAAGAATGCTAGAAACTGAGAACCCACCAAGTCAGCGTGAATGAGCCGCAAGTTGGGACTCCGAGATCGACTGTGCGATACCATATTTCAAATACATTTAATATGGTGCTTAGGAGAAAGAGAAAAGTCCATGACCTAACAGAGGCCAACATTGCAAAGAGGCGGCAAAGAAGTTGGCCGCTGTACAAATTCCTGCAAAAAAATTTGAGATACGTTGTTACGACTGACGAAGCATGGTTCTATTTATCATCCTACAATGGTAAACGGCGCGTTTACTACCGAACGAGAAGTGCATGTCATATGCGAACAAGTGTGACCCGAAAGCCGACACATTCACGTGGTTTCATGGTACGGGCCGGAGTCTCTTATCATGGGATGACACGTCTACGCATTATTAGTCCAGGAGCAAAGATAAATTCAGAGTACATGTATTATATCCGGAATGTTTTGCAGCCGTTTCTGCGATGTCATGCGCCTAAACTTGTGCCACATGGAACCGTTATGCTGCATCAGGATTCAGCACCTGCTCATGCCTCTCTCAAGACCATTGCCTTCTTGAAGACCCAGCAAACTCGGTTCATAACACCTGAAATATGGATGCCGCAGTCGCCCGACGTGGCCCCTATGGATTATTTCGTATAGGGATACCTGAAGCAGCAATTATGGAAGCGGAAAGTTACTACTGTCAGTGGTCTTAAAAAGCATTCAAACGGGAGTGGCAGCGTTTGCCTCAACATCTGATCCAAAAAGCGTTGGATGCTTGGCCAAAGCGTTGCAGACAAGTGTTTTATAATCAAGGAAAGCAAATTGAACAGTTTGATTAATGTAGCCCAAGAAATAAACCTATTGTAAATTATCAAATATGTTTCATTTCATTTCCGCCCATCTTCTGTACATCGGGGCTGCTAATCTAATTATGAAGCTACCACGATGATGGGAAAAATCATGGAGAATTCTAGGGATTATATTGAGGATTGTAAAAGGGGATCTCTAATATGCCTTTCCTGAAATCTGTATCATTGTGCTCATTATTAAATTTCAAACCCCCGTATATTTTAAAATCAACAAAAAATTGGAAGGCATTGTAAGAAAGCACATACAATGAAATATAGTTTGATACAAATGAAAAGAAAATAAACTGAGCTTTAAAATAAAGTATTATTGGTTTGTTTGAAGCC
This sequence comes from Rhysida immarginata, assembly GCA_023313115.1. Taxonomy (NCBI): domain Eukaryota; kingdom Metazoa; phylum Arthropoda; class Chilopoda; order Scolopendromorpha; family Scolopendridae; genus Rhysida; species Rhysida immarginata. The sequence goes on from JAHWFO010058569.1 coordinate 336,421, forward strand.
AGTTTCATTTCAGAAATGAGTATGCCGACTGAATTTAATTTGAATATTCATATTTTATAGACTGCATATGCTATAAAAAAACTAAAACAAAAGTTTCTTTATGTGACTGTTTTCAAAAACCTCCAAAAACTTCCTTTTTACTATGATTAGATCGAGCTTCATTTCGCATTGGAGATTGGCACTGATAAAATAATCATGTATCACTTCGCTGTATAGAAATTTTTTAGTCTAATAAAAGGTCTTCTGAAATTTCGCCTATCTTGTTATGATTTCCATTATGCATTAGATTTCCAAAATGGAAATGTTTTACCTTTCGATATTTTAAAATTAAAAATAAGCTGTTTTAAGAAGAAGAGAATTAAAATGTATTTCCCATTAATAAAACATGATAGAGAAAGAGAAGAACGATAGCAGGGAAAAGGATTGCGTAAAAATGCTAAAATTCAACGAGGAATGAAACTCGTAGGGAAAAATTAATAAACTGGAGAGCTGAACTGGAAAGAGACGTTATTATTATCAAATTAGATTTGTTGTTGAATTTACTGCTGTTCTTTCTCAGCATTTTTTCCTCTTCTAATTCTTGTAACTGCTATTTCTTTTTTTTCAATTTTTTGGTTCAGGTAGTCAGTATCATGGGAACAAAAATCAATGATTTTATTAATTTTTAAAACCAAGTTAAATGATTGATTGATACAGCTCACGTGAAGCTGAAGAAGATGGACGACTGATAGATGGGAGGGGAGATAAGAAAGGATTTACGGTGACTGTTTCACTCAAATGTAGTGAACTTAAATAGTCAAGTCACATTAATGTTAATATCCGGATTAACCACTAGCTACAGCTTGGACAGCACCGAAACTGGTTGGGAGAGACTCGGTGAGTTTACAGGGATATTGAGCCATGCTGAATTGCCGTTCAGTTGACAGCTGTTAGAGAGTGCCTCGTGGAGTGTCAATGGAGCGAATCACCCGATCGAGGTGGTCCCATAGATGCTCGATTGGGACCAGGGAAGTACTTTAAAGTTCTTCCTCGTGCTCTTCTAATCATTCACGTGCAATTCAAGCCGTATGAGATGACGCATTGTCGTGCTGGAAGATGCCATTATGCCCAGGAAAAACAATATCCATGCATGGATGACATCAAGCCAGTAAAATTAATGCAATTCGAACTCGAATTCTTGCCTGAACTAATTAATTTCACTGGTTTAATGTTTTGCAATGAGGCCGAACATTATTCACCTAAGTGAAAACGCTTTTGGAATAGGGTATACAGTCGGGTGCAAAAAAAGGTTTTTACCTGCTCCGTAGGAGCTGAGCTTACCGGATGTTGATCGGTTGCAAAATCAGGTACTTGTACTGAGAGTCAAGGCAGATTAGAATGGACCTGTCCCTTCTGAATGAAAATAGAATAGCAGGTATATGCTTGGAATATGCTCGACATGTGCTCTCTCCTGACAATAATAAGTGATAGCGGCTGACAGCAGCATCGTTCAACGCTGCCTACTGCCTCGAACAACCGAGTTCGAATCCGATATGGATAAACATTTTTTATTATTATCGTATTTTTAATATCGTTTAGGTTTTAAACAGTATATATAAAGAACACCATAAACAAATTAACATTTTTTTCATCCAAGTGTCCAATTAGATCTGTTTATTTGAAGGTTTAAAAAACTTTTCATGTTAATTGTCATGTCATGCTTTATTCTATATTTTAGTTTTTAATAAAATATACACTACTTTGCAATGAAATTGCTCCACCAACAAGGAGTTATCCGACCTTATCCATATTTAGTGGGGGGGGGGGAGGTTCGTCTATCTCCGACTAGTAAACGATTAGATTCATGCTCATGGGAATGACCATTTGGGTTGATACAGGGTGTCCGGGTCCTGTATAGGCTCATCAGCTGAAACCTGTGCGAGACATTCCATGCAGTAGGGAGGAAGCAACTGCCTCGTGAACGTACAGTACTGTAATCCGCACAACGGTCTCAATGCCGCGACGGCGACAACGACAACCGTTCACGCAATTAACGGACTTTGAAAAAGGTCGGATTATTGGCCTCTTCTAGGCTGGATGGTCAACCAGACGGATTGCTGTCCATGTGTCGCGGAACGCATGGACGGTAGGCCGATGTTGGAGGCAATGGTGAAAGGAAGGCACACATGCGGTGCAGACCACTGGAACGTGCTAATGAACAATGCATCCGGTATCGCCATCGTGGACCAACACCCGGGATCATGGTCTCGAGTGCCATCGGCTACGATACCAGAACGCCTTTAGTCACCACCCAAGGCACCCTGATAGCAACACGGCACGTCATAGAGAATCTGCAGCCCATATTACTACCCTTTCTGCACACCATACCCGGCGCAGTCTTTCAGCAGGATAACGCCAGACCGCACACGGCAAACATGAGCTTGGCATGTCTGCATGGTGTCAATTGCCTGCCATGGCCCGCGAGGTCCCCAGACCTATCGCCAATTGAGCAAACGTGTGGGACATGGCGGGACGTCGTTTACGATCACCCTGCAATCTCAATGAACTGACACATTAAATTAGTGGTCTTACCCCTGAAATATCTTACTGATAGGCCTCTCGGCCATCCAAGGTTTTCCCATGGTGGTTTATCCGTTTGTTGTCTGAGACGCATAAAGAAGTAGTTCGAATGGCTCCCTTCTTTGGTTAACCGTCTTCCACATTTAACACCTGTATGTTTTGCTTCCAAAGTTTCTCAGCTAACATGATCACCGTGACAGATGTTTCGAGGTTACCTATACAGACTCTTGCCGTGGAGGGAGTTTTGATGGATAACTCCCAGTTATCCTCATCTAGGGGGATATATCTATAGTTCGCTGTGTTATTTGGGAATGAGTTAAATGCCATATCGATATCCTTATTAATCTTCTGAACATTTATGTTCATATTATCTTTTCCATAATTGTCATGGTTACTATGTAATTTATTTAATTTTTCTTGAGATAGTTGACTACCTATATATTTTGACAGATGTTTCACCACCTGTTCTTCCATATCTGATAAATTAAAACTATCATCTCTAAATAATGGATCAAACTCACAATTTAGTTTTTTGTTGGATGTAATTTCTGTACTTTGGTCATCAACTAATACACTTTGAAGGTTCAGCTCTTTATAATATACTATTTTTATAGATAAATTGAAATAAAAAGACTCTTCAACCACAACAGAATACAATGTAAAACAATACAACCTGTAAACGTTTTTCGAAAGCTTCGCTTTCATCTTTCAGCAGACAAGGAGAACCTCAAGGGTAAGACACTTTCTAGCATTCTATGAGGAAGTTCACTGTCTAACTCAGACTTCAGAAAAATAATTATTGTCGATAAAAAATCGATATTCATGGTTATGGCAGGGCATATTAATGAGAAATTTCACATGACCATCAATGAAAGGAAAAGTTTGTGCAACAATAGGCCCGCAGTGTTCGCATCAATAATGGTATCAATGCGCAATTCACCAATAACAATGAGCACAAAATGATGCAATGATAGAAAGTTCATTTCAAAGAATTATAACAATGAACATTAAATGATGATGCAATGACAGAACATTCGTTTCCAAAAATTATAACAATGAACATAAAATGATGGTGCAACAATAGATATCAACATTGGTATCAATACGCAATTCACAAACACTCTGCACGGATCAACAATATATATCTCATGGCCAACAATGCAAGGAAAAGTTTGTGCAACAATAGATATCAACAATGGTGTCAACATGCAATGCACCAACACTAGGCAGGGATCAACAATATGTATCTCATGACCACCAATGAAAGCCAAAATTAGTAACAATGCATAGAATTCCTGTTATTCAGGCTTTTCTTAAAAAAGAGAGTTCTTAGTACTTAATTTTTTGAAAATCTCTAAAAATGATTAGTAACTGGAGATAATGGAAAGTTAGCAGACTATTGAGAAAGAGTGAAAAGACGACAGAGGAAGCACTCCTTTAGCTCCGTGCGGTATTGAGCAAATGGTAAGCAGGTCAATAGAAGAATCGGTGATCGCTAGACTACAAAATGAGATGAATGGCCAAGTTTTGATTCAAGACATCGAGAGAAAAAAGGGAATTGCAACAACATCAAGTGTACATCTAAAGTAAGAAATTATTTAGACTAGCAGTGGCATCCTTTGAGAGGTCCATCCCTTGTGAGCCTTTAAAAAAAAATTTTCAAATTTTTATTAAGAATTTTTACTGTATTAATTCTAAGCGTTTTCATGTGTGTTATTTTTAAGATATTTCAAAATTTATTCCAAAACAAAAGTCCGAGCCATGCCGGGGTTATCACCTAGCTTATTTGGTAGCACAGCAGGTCCAAACATTTCCTAAAAATATATTTTGACTATATTCTGTGGGAAACTGTGTATTTTGGAAACTGGAATACTGACAATGCGTTGACTGAACGTTCGTTTCCAAGAATTTTTGATAATGAGCATAAGTGAAAATGCAGTGACAGAACATTAATAAGGCAGCGTCTACTGATTAGGCATAGGAGTTACGCGTGTCTCCCTTGAGCTCCCTATCAAACGTCCAGACGACTGGCAAAATTTTGTGTGTCTGGAAAGGAAAGAGAAAGAACGAGTATTAATTAGAGAAACTCTGTAACTAAAACAGAAAAAGATATACGAGCGTTTGAAATATCTGAACAACGGCAGTTTCGAATAGAGCAACTGGGTATAAGAGCTTCTACGTCAAGGGTAAGAAAAACTTGAGTCTAAATTATCTGGTGATGCTCCACAGTGGTAACGCAAGTCAAAAAGAGTTTAGATGCTCCGGTATATCACCTGGACTACCTGTTTTTCGTATTTTTCGTAGAATGGATAGTCACTTTGCTCAGTGTTGTATCGATTGAGTTATTGTTTAACCAATTGGGAGTTATAATTTAATTTTTTGAGATCTATCTCTTTATCTACATGTGTAATTAACCTGGGCAATGCCGGATACCTCTGCTAGTTATCTTATATATAAAATGCTAACTGCTCCTGCTCCATGCCCGTTTCCATAGTGACGAGCAACAATACAAACTTTACTGTTTCCAACAAATGAAAAAACACTGATTGCTAAAATCCAAAAATCGCAGCTGACGAAAAACACTATTAAAAATTATCATTTTCGTAAGATAATTTGTCGGTTCATAATAACTATATACGTCTATTGACAATTAAAAATAGCACACTAAAATAATTAAATAAACCAAATTAAATCTAACGAAATTCATTACATGTATACGAGTCTTATTTTTTAAAATTTTGAAATTGACTAACAATGCAAGTCACAAGTAGGTAATATTAATTTTTGCAATTTATGATATTCGTTAAATGTGCATAATTTTTCAGTTGAATAATTAAAGAAAAGGAAAAGTTATAAAAAGGAAAAGTTATAAAAATAGAAGAAAAAAAAAACCAATCGAATAAAATCAAAAGCAAATAACATTAAATTTTTCTCATTTTATAATGTTCATTAAATGTGTATAATTAATTTTTAGTCTTAAAATATAGTGGTCGTGGAATATGTCGTGGTCTGCTTAGAAAACTGAGCAATGAGGGATGTAAAAAAGTGATCGACGAGCCATTTTCACTGAAGAGCAAAATTTACATCTAACAGTTGTAGATGTGTTTTTGTGTTACGTTATAATTGTCAAACTGACAGTAGTGACTTTGTCACATTTAACAGTACACGTTGTGTTACTGTCGCTCTCATAATGACAGCGACTTTTTTACTATTAGCAAAACTGTCAATTTTCATGATTCTGTCACAGATCAAATTTTTTAAAAATAAAATCGAACTTAGAGTTTCCACTCTTGCGGTAATCATCATACGCCGGGCTTTCGAATAAAATCCAAAGCAAGCTGTGTGAACTGTGGTGATCCGTTGTAACAAACTTGAGCAAGGAAAGAAAGCCAAGCTATCGGTTTTCAAATCCATCTTTGTCCCCATTCTCATCTATGGTCATGAGCCTCAGGTAATGACCGAAAGAGCGCCGAAATAAGATTCTGGGAGTTTTGGGCAGGTGTTTCCCTACTATAAAACCCTACTTTTGAAGTAGAGTTTTAAAACTTTTTATAGATAGTTTTCAGCATCAGTATAAGGCACTCTTTAGGAGTTGAGCCGCTACTTCTCCGCATTAAGAGGGCTCAGTTGCTTTAGTATGGCCACATGTAAGGATACCGCAAATGTCTTCCCAGACTTGCTATTTTCCAAGTCGGTGGTCACATAAGAGCTTTATTCGGGGTCGGCTTAGAACTAGGTGGCTAGACTACATAGAGCATCTGGATTCGAGTCGCTTGAGGACATGCGCCTGATGGCGGAAAATCTCGAGCGATGTCCCCCGCGATCTTAACGCATAAGCATATTTGTAAACTGTGTAAGAAAATATTTTCAGCCTCGCTTTCATATTGACAGCGACTTATTTACTACTGGCAGTCCTGTCAATTATCACAGTCCTATCATAGTCGAATTTACAGATTCACCTATTGTGGCATCGTCGTATGACAGGCTTTATTACTAGTATTTAATAAAACATAATAATGAGCTAGTTAAACTTTATTTCTATCAAAACAAAAATTCATCTTTTAAACTGCTGAATTGCAATTAGATCAGGCTCGCAATAAAAAAAAAAAATGGCTGACGATGTTGCTTGTGCTTCATGGGGGACAGAAGAGAAAATTTTTGGAAGTTCTTTTAAGTGTCCAAAATTATTATTTTTAATAATCCTGTTCGTCATAAAACGTTTAAAGTTTATTTTTGTAGGTGTTTTTTTTAACAATCAATGTTGTGGATTGTCCAGGAAACCAAGTAACAATGTAATCATACGCAGGGTGAGAAGGCCGACCAATCGCAATTAGGGAGAGGTTAGATGGAGTTCCACTATACTTTCGATAGAACAATTCAACTTTTATTTTTCCGCATAATCTCCAAGCCGATTGAGGCAACGGTCCCGGCGGTGGACTAGTTTTTCCACGCCCTGTCGATAAAAGTCGTCCGGCTGAGTGTGGAACCAGTTTGCCAACGGCCGATTTCACCTTGTCGTTGTCACGGAAATGTTGAGTGGCCAGTGATTTCTTCAACGGTCCAAAGATATGGTATTCACTGAGAACAAGATCCGGGCTTTATGGAGGATGAAGTAGTGTTTCCCAGTTCCATCGCTGCAACAGGTCAGTGACCCGTTTCGCTGTGTGAGGACGTGCGTTGTCGTTGTGCAGCACCATGTCCTCCATAGTCAAGTCAAATCTTTTCCAGGGTATGGCCGCTCGAAGATTCCTCAATGTGCCTCTGTAGCGTTCCGAATTGATAGTAGTATGCGGTGGAAGAAACTCAAGCCGTATCGGACCACGGCAGTCCCAAAAATATGTTAACATGACCTTGCCGGCTGATGGCACAGTTTTGAACTTTTTCGTTGTCGGAGATGAGATGTTTCCAAACCGCCGATTGCATCTTCGTTTCGGGCGTGATATGGTGGACCCATGATTCATCGCTTGTGATGATTCGATCCAAAAAATCCTGACCATCGTCCTGGTATCGGTTGAGATGCAGCAAACAATCATCGAAACGAGCACCTTAATGTTGGGGCGTCAACTGTCGCGGCCGTCAACTGCCATGACAGTTTGCGAAAGCCGAACTGCTGGTGAACAATGTCATACGCCGTCCCATATATAATGTCGAACGTTGCAGCAAATTTCTCTCATAGTAATCCGCCGGTTCTCCCGCACATGCGCTTCCACAACGGCGATGTTACTGTCAGTCATGGATTCCTGCGGCCGGCCAGAGCGATGTTCGTCCAGCAGGTGCTCTCGTCCTTATGTAAAAGCCTTGCACCAACGTTTTACTATTCGGAGCTGCACATTATCACCTCAGTGCACCGACTTAATTTCCTTATGGATATCGACTGGTTTCAGTCCTTTTGCACAAAGAAAACGCATAACACTCCGCCGCTCAAAAGCACTGGACGATGAAATGAGAGCCGCCATCTTGTTTGAACTGTCATGTCGCTAGTGCTTGGCGGATGCACACGACACTAACAGGAAACTTTAAAAATGAGCCAAACTAACTTTTATATATCACAATTTTCTCATATCTGCCGTCATTTTCGAGAAAAAAATACGCGATATTACTTTTTGATCACCCCTCGTATTATTTCGACAGCATGTTCCTTTGTCGTTGAGAGTTGCGCTCACTAGTCAATGATGTCGAGACATGAAATTTTTTTCAAAAATTTTCTGATAATGAGATTAGTAAAGTATTTACATCACTTTACGAAAATATTTACATGTGATATTATGGAGCGAGCATTTGTCCAAATTAAATAAATTTGGATAGCAAACCAATCTTATTTTTAATAAAGCAAACTAAACATAAAATAATTTTTGCTCGTCCGATCAAAGTCAGGATCTTTAAAAGTTTTGATTTTTTGAGGGAAAGACGCTGATTTAATTTTTCTTTTTCATTTGTTTTCTTTATGACAGTTTTCCGCCCCTTTCTCTTCCTTATAATTTTATTGCAAGAGAGGGATTGAAAACGAGCAACTGGTGAATTGAAAATAGAAGGCAAGAGAAGGACAAAGAGAGAATTATCATTCGGATCATGTGTGAAGCACGCACAGGAGATTCTTCCATCAATTCCCACTAGAGCCAGCGAGTAAGAAATGAAGAGACTCCGAAATCGGAGAGAAGCAGAGGACAAGACGATGGGTAGGTAGGAGGAGGTGAGAAAAGGAAAGTAGAAGGTAAACTCTTCTAATCTCTGGTGACCAAATAAGCAGATAAGGCGAATAAAAGTGAGTTCTTCTAAATACAACCTAACGACTTCTCTTTCAACATAAGCTCGTTTATTTACTCACGTCATGGTTTGTATCGTAAACTTTAACGTTTCTACTTAATTAGATAAAGAGTTATAAAAAAAGAGTTAATTTGGGAGGGGGTCTTATGACATGGCATCCCCTCCCTCAACTTCTGAATCCGTTAATTTCAAATATGCCATTCATTTGTGCTTCGTTTATGTGTTTGTGCCGTAAACCCCAATGTTTTTGCTCTATTAGATAAAAAGTTAAAAGGAAAATCTTTGGAGGGGGATGTGACGATATTCGAGTCTCCACTCTCCCCAATTTCTCCCTTCGAGAGATTTCAAATATGCTTTTAGTCGTTCTTCCTTTGTGGCGAATTATGCATTATATTAGATGATGATATTTATTAACTGAAATAAATGAAATTTCCAATTTTTGGCTGACGTTTTAATTTAAATTTTGTTAAACTTTTTAAATTATGAAATGATAAAGCGTAACATTATTACATGTGGACATAATCATGGAGATGGAGAGAAAGAGGCGCCAATCTTATACAGGGTGAATACAAAAGTCTGAACCCCCTTTTTATTTTTTGAACAGAAGCAGATATGTCAATTTTGATGAATCCAATGAATAGGAAGTTGTGGGTGGCCTATCCCATAGTGCACTTTTCATCATCCCAAATATGCAAATTAGGACACATTCAAAATTTATCTCAAAAACCGTAAGGGATAGAGAAAAAAAACAACTGCAAACTTGTTCAGCATAAAAAAACAAACAAAATATAAAAAAAATCATCCAAATCGGACCAACCAATCACCCACAATCAGACGATCATGTTGACCATTTACAGAACAGTGTAGCTTGCCATCCTGGAATTGTTCTGTCTTCTGTGTGCTGAAACATGCCTTTTATTTGCTTTTCCGCATGAAAGTGAATGTGAGTATGGTAATGTATGTTAATTTTTTGATTTGCATGCTTTACATGGTGCAAATATCAACATTCAGTTTTCCTTGTGCAGTGTGACTCTTTGTAAGCTACAAACAGTTCACCACGTGATTGTGGGTGATTGGTTGGTCCGATTTGGATGATGTTTTTTTGTTTTGTTTGATTTTTTATGCTGAACAAGTTTGCAATTGGGTTTTTTTCTCTACCCCTTACGGTTTTTGAGATAAATTTTAAATGTGTCCTAATTTGCATATTTGGGATGATGAAAAGTGCACCATGGGATAGGCCACCCACAACTTCCTATTCATTGGATTCATCAAAATTTACATATCTGCTTCGGTTCAAAAAATAAAAGGGGGGGTTCAGACTTTTGTATTCACCCTGTATATAAAATGCTAAATCCTCCTGCTCCGTGCCCGTTTCCATAGTGACGAGCAACAATACAACCTTCATTGTTTTCAATAAATGAAAAAGCATTGATTATTGAAATCCAAAAATCGCAGCCGACGAAAATGACTATTAAAGAAATCTTATCTTTTTCGTAGGCTACGGTTCAAAAATATATTGTCTAAGATTTAATGATACGGAGGGTTGATTCAGATAAAATGAGACGACTTTAAACGCCGCGTATGACTTTCATGAAAGGTGATTTGCATGACTCGTCCACTATTCATAGGGATTAGCTTTGTATACTTTTGTTGCTGTTATTTGGAACATTTCGTGCTGAAACATGGCTTCCAAAATCACAGCTTCCAAAATTTGTTTGGCCTCTCCGACGCTAACTTCAGTCTTTCGTGCATTGTGGAATTATGCAAACGAAATGGTATTGTGGTATCCAAAGCTACTGTGGGTCGAATAATCAAAAAGAACAAATTGCGACCATCTAATGAACGTGGACGAGCAGAGAAGCAGACCAGAAACAAGCCCTAGCCAACACGCCCAGGTCAGGTGGTGCAAGAAATCCGGTCTGAAGTGCTGAAAGAAAATTCCCTCCACACAGAGAAGTCTAGCCCAAAGGAAAGGTATTTCACAGGCAACAGTTTCCAGAATATTTCATGACAATCTTGGGCTGGAGCGACTTCAAAAAGCGCGCGGTCACAGACTGTCGGCCACGCACGTGCAGGAACGATTCACCAACGCCAGAAAACTGTATGAAAACCATCTTGCAGGTGACCGGTGGAAGTGGGTTGTCTCCTTGGATGAAGCTTGAGTGTACCTCGATGACACCAACAAACCCAGGGCGATTTACATCGCGAAAGAGGGGGCAAGGCCAGATCCGATTTTGTCCGAAGGTGAAAGGAAAAGTTTTCAAAGGGCTTCATGGTGAATGCCGGATATTGCTCACGTGGATTGCTCACGATTCGTCGAGTTCCAGGAAACTGTAAAATTAGTGCAGCTTACTTCCAGAGTAATGTAATGGACCACATATATCGGCAGGATATCCCACGTCTGTACCCTGGTGAGCAATCAAAAGTTTGGATCCACATGGACAAGGCATCAAGCCACACTGCCAACTCATCTGTGGCTTACTACAGGAAGATGGAACAGGAGACGGGCATATGAGTTATTCCCTTCTCTCATGTGCCTGTAAAATCTCCTGACGCATCACCGATGGATTTCTGTGATTTTGGTCTCCTGAAATGACGGCTCGGAAGTCGCCGACCAAGAACCGTTGATGGGATATGCAAAGTGTGTCAGCATGTGTGGAACGAACTTCCCATGGAGTCCCTCAAACTCAGCCTACTTCAGTGGAAATTACGGTGCCGGGCGATAGTCCAACAACGTGGTTCTCACATCAAACACAACCGATGGTGGCGCCATGGTATTACACCATCGTAACAGAAATGCAAAGTCGTCTCATTTTATCTGAATCAACCCTTTATTGACATTTTAAAATAGCATACTAAAATAAATAAATAAATCAAATTAAAAACTAAGTAAGTAATTTAGCTATTCTACATTTACGAAATTCATTACATAAACGATTCTTATTTTTTAATTTTAATAAAAAAATAACATTCAAATTAAATTATGAAACTGATTAACAATTCAAGTCACAGCTAAGTAACATTAGTTTTTTACATTTTATGATATTCGTTATATGTGTAATGTAATAATTTTTCAGTTGAATAAATTAATAAAAAGGAAAAGTTATAAAATACAAAAAAAATCCAATCGAATAAAATCAAAAGCAAATAACATTATTAGGAGCTTTAGCATAAAAGCTATTTATAAGAATGCGCCCTTGGTCTGTACGTTTATCCGGCCGGCCGTCCGCCGTTTGCACGATAACTTGAAAACGGATTAACTTTTTCAAATTCTGTTTACAGAAATATGACTATCAAAGTCTTAGCTGGGCCGTATCAACTTTTCAAAATTTTTCGTGGACCCTTTCAAGTCGAATTCACGTGCTAAAACAGTGAGTGTAAAGAATTCAAAGATACTGGCATGTCATATAACAATCGATTTGTCAAGAAGGAATACATTGTTACTTTCTGTTCATCTTTTAAGCATTATTGACATCGGCGCGCGCACGTGAAATCGCTTTGTCACGCACGATTGCTCAAGTGCTCATGATCTATATTATTCAGTAGCGAAAGAATGGAACTACTTATTGGTTTTATAATGTCTTAACTGTGTACCCCTTCAAAATTTCTACATTTTTTGAGGTAGAAGATTGAAATTCGGAATGTATGTTACTATGGGTATGTGCATCTGCACCATTTAGTTTGGTTTTGATTGGTACACTGGAGTCGGAATTACGGGGGTGGGATTCAGAGAGGACAACATATCTATGTGCTATTTAGGTACGTAAAGGCGTGAAATTCAGTATCCAGATTCCTCTAGGCAAGATCTACATTAATATGAAGTTGAGGCCCAATTGTTCCAGTGGGGTCGGATTTGCGGGGATGGTAGTCACTTGGTCCTTAGAACTATGCAACACATGGCATATGATATATCATATGTTCGGAAATGATTAGAAAGGAAAGAAAATGTAAAAAAACCTCTTCTACATATCACGTTCGAGAAAATCAATTTTTGATTAAAAAACTTGGGAGAGGTAAAAAGTACAGATAAAGGGGTAAATATAGATGACCGCAGGATCTGCTACTTACCTTACCGTACTCGGGGGGAAGGGGGGGTTCTTTTTCATAAATGTATAAATATACTCGTATTTCTGCTTCACTGCTAAAGCTCCTCCTTGGAATGTTTACAAGATTTTATTTTTTCTGATTTTATAATATTCATTAAATGTGTATAATTTTTTTTTTTTAGTTTTAAAATATAGTGGTCGTGCATTAAGCCTCCACAACAGTCTGCCGAGGAAATTGAGCAATGAGGGAGGTAAAAAAAGAAACCGATGAGCCATTTTCACTGAAGAGCAAGGTTTACATATAACAGTTGTAACGTTTACCGTTCAGGCAATCGCTACAAATTAACCACCTCAAACACTACGAGACTTGAGTAGCTTTAGGAGCTAAAGTTAATAGTACAAATCGTTATTCATTTTCCCCATTAAATAAACACTTAGCCGTAACTCCAAAAAATATTATTTATTGTCATTCTGAAAATTACCTATCCGAACATTATGAATTAAAGGTTCGTGGCTATCTCTGAAGAATACACGGATAATATCTTAATGGAAATTTACACAAGAGGAAACATTTAAAAAAAACTCTTGGTACGTAATTACGAATAAAAAGATAAATTTTAAAATATCAATTTTTCCTATTTAGTAGTTTAACATCAATACGGGAAACAAACGTTAATTCAACAAAGAATCTTCTTTAAGTAATCTTCCGGTCAGATCTTCGATATTTTCGTTATCTTCGTCTCTTGAAAATACCACTCAATCTCTTCCTCCACGTCGTAACCTACGACTCGTTCTGGGAGTGCCGGGAAGTAAAAAGCGTTGCACGGCGCCACTGCGAAGGTGTCCTAATCGAAATCAGAAGTCTTAAGAATGCCACCAAGTTGAACAGTCCTATAAGAAGAAGTCAGCTCCAAAGAAAGAATAGCCAAAGATGAGTCTTAATGAAAAATGAAACAATAAAGTTCTTTTTGTAGCAAAGATGACTAGCACAAACAACCAAATACTATCCACTAAACCGAGTCAATAGTTCCGGGTCAATGCGGTGTTAATAAAGAAAGCTGCGACGACTACTAGGACGCAGTGATTCCGCAAGATCCATGAATGAAGGTTCGTCGGCATTATGGTTTTGACTGCATTGAAGCTTGCCGTCTTCACACAGGACTAGCCGAATGATAATTCCGAAAGCGTGACTATAAGGGAAGACTGAATACAAGCATAGTATTAACGGGGAAGGAAGACAAAAGGGAGAAAAGCAAGGTAAAGGCTTTATCAAAGACGATTAATAGGGTTAGTAAGGACGCTAATACTAATACTTAGGTCTAAACATCTACATCTAATGAGGTCTATACAACCGGCAAAAGTCGTGGTTTCAATCAGTTTCTTTTGCGAAAGATGAGCGACGACGAGTTACGCCTCCATTTCTTTTGGTCGCAGGCAATCATTATTTGGTCGAACTTCATGACGAATCGACATCACGGTGGTAGAAGCACTCCATGGTGATAGAATGTTTATTATTACGTGCGATATTAACTACACCATCTTTCTTGAGCTTGTGGACTTCAACAGGCGGTTAGTGGCATCCGAAGAAGCTCTGTCCCCAAGGGTGTCCGAAGATGTCTTTCCTTCGGTGGCGTCCGGCGAAGTCCTTCCTTCAGTGGCGACCGGCGGTAATTCTGTCTTATCTTCGCTAAATTATTTATCACCAAAACGCTTGAACAAAGCTCTGCTTGCCGCGGGCCCAGCGCGTATAGATGTTCGTCCACGAAAAGAATTTAAAAAGAAATTGTTTAGATTGGTTATGCGCATAACAACAAAGGAAAAAACATTGTCGGGAAAATTGCTATGTTTACTTAACAATCAAATCTTAAGAGTAATTTACTTGTAAAATTAAAGTTAAGATTAATATTTTTAGTTCCACAAATATTATCTTTATCCCAAGAAATAGCTTTGAACGTGAAAACTAAAAAAACGACGTTATAATATTTTATGATTTTTATTTTAATTACGTTTTAAAATATACTAGCAAAAAATAACTTAATATAAAAAGACTCATCCGATTGACATTTCCACTTTAAAATTATAAAAAATATTAATTCAAAATTAAAGGGCTTGGTAGAAAATTATTTCAAAATATATGTTACACAGTTGAGATGTGTTTTTCTGTTAGGTTATAACTCTCAAATTGACAGTAGTGACTTTGTCACATTATACCAGGACACATTGTGTCAGTATAGCCTTCATACTTCGAGCGACTTTTTACTATTGGCAAAACTGTCAATTATCGCAGTCCTTTCAATTATCACAGTTCTGTCACAGATCAATTATTTTTAAAAGGATCGAACTTACAGTTTACGCTGTTGCAGTAACAGTCGTACGCCGGGCTTTGGAATAAAATCAAAAGCAAGCTGTGTCTGACGCGAACTGTGGTGATCCGTTGTAACAAACTTGAGCTAGGAAAGAAAGCCAAGCCGTCTTTTTTCAAATCCATCTTTGTCCCTATTCTCATCTATGGTCGGGGAATGATCGATAGAGTGCCGAAGTCTTGAGTAATGATCGATAGAGTGCCGAAATGAGATTCTGGGAGGTTTGACAGGTGTGCTCCTACTGGATTGAGTGTTCAGCATCACTATAGGGCAGTCTTTAGGTGCTGAACCGTTACTTCTTCGCATTGAGAGGCTCAGTTCCTTCGGGATGGCCACATGTACGGATGCCGTAACTGTCTTCCTAGATAGTTGTATTTTCGAAGTCGGTGGTCACATAAGAGACCAAGAAGTCGGCCTAAAACTAGGTGGCTAGACTGCATAGAGCATCTGGGTTCGAATCGTAATACCATTGGGAATTACGGAAAATCGCGACCTTAACGGATAAGCAGGTTTGTAAACTGAAAGGAAGAAAACATTTTCAGCTTCGCTTTCTTATGCTGGGTGCCCACTTAGCGCGACGATAGCGCGATTTCTATCGCTTTGAGTCATATGCGCATGCGCAACAAACGCCAGGCGATCAATTCGCTTCTCGGTGCCCACTTGGCGCGACGGCCGCGTTACTGAATGCGCATGCGTAATTTACGCGATCATTTCGCTTCCCATCTCGAAATACGATCATTTCGCTTCCCATCTCGTAGGTGCTGCCATGATTGCATGTGCCACGTGATGCGATAGAGTAGCGCGATCAAAAAGCTCTGGCATGCAGAGCTTTTCAATCGCCTCAGATGAGCCACAGAATCGCCCTCGTGACGTCACTCTGCGCATGCGTGCTTCACAAAGCGATAGAATCGCGCGATCGTCGCGCTAAATGGGCACCCAGCATTACTGACAGCGACTTATTTACTACTGGCAGTCCTGTCAATTATCACAGTCCTATCATAGACGAAAATTTTATAATTAAAATCGAATTTACAGATTCACCTGTTGTGTCACCGTCGTATGACGAGCTTTATTACTAGTATTTCATAAAATTACTAGTTACTACACATAAATGTAGTGTTCGTGCAGTCCGCTAACCAAATTACCAGTGGTGATAGTTAAACTAATCTGATGAATAAATTATCACATTTGGCGAACATACTTGGGTAATTCTATTTACATGGAAATGTTATATGGAAAATTTTTATTTAACTTTAGATTAAAATAAATTGGTATGGCGGAATGATACATTCGCACAGGCCTACTACGAGATAATGATACGGAATCAAGAAAAATTACGGGGCTGTGTTGGGACACGGCCGCTAGTTAAATCGTAGAATACGTCTTGAGGCCACATGGCGAATAAGATAGAACTTTGTGCAATACAATTTAAAAAATTTACTTTCTGGTATAAAATGTTCAAACAAAAAAATATACTTACAATTCATCATAAATTTTTAATCAAACCTTTATGGCATTCCCAACTTACAAATCACTGGTCAATGATAAGAGGAGTATGTTAGAAATGGCAACACACAAGAACCAATATTTCGCGCAAACATCAAATTTATAGTACTGCCATCCAATGTAATAGGTCATTCGATGGGTTTGAAATCTAAATTAAAATGTTTCTTCAAAAAGATAAGAGCGTATAAAGTTAATGCAGCATCTACATTGATAATGTTAACTGTCATGATTTCAATATTAGTATCCACCTCCATTTTGTCACTGACTGGTCTAGTTGTTGGTGAATATTTCATTATCGCACTGAACAACAACATTTCCATATCAGATATCGACACTTTAGGATGAATATACACTGAGTGGCCAGATTATTATGGCCACCCCATCAGTACTTCCTTGGGCCACCTTCTGCCTTCAATACTGCGGCGATTCGCATTTACTCCATGAGATGCTTTAAGGTGATGCGAGAAATCTGACACCATGAATGCTGTTATCTTGTGCTTTCTGGCCACAATCCGCTTCAAACCCCTTCAGTCTCTATCAGTCAGCTTCGACTTTCGGGCAATGTTGTGCTTGGCAGATGATGTCTTTCCCTGCTTCTTATAGGCTGTCATAACAGTCTTTGCCTGATGAATAGCACTATCCTCTTGTGTGAAGTGAAATTTGTTGTTTTGGAACCACCTGTCTGATGGCTCTTTCAACTTTCTCCCAAAAATGCTCAATTGGATTGAAATTTGGTCATTATGGGGGGGGGGGGGCATAAAACCGGTGTTTGTTCGTTCGTGGCGCTCGCGCAAAAATCTCGCTTTACTATCATTTTAAATTGGCCAATCAACATAAGGGTTAAAGCATACATTTTTTTGCAGCAAACAACGCACAGGAATTGTTTGTTCTTGAAACTATTCCTGCAAAATACGAGTAGTGTGGCATTCCGCATTGTCATGCTGAAAGAAGCCATGTCCATTGCGATACACCATCAACATGATTGCATGAACTTGATCAGCAAAGATACATAGGTATGTTCTGATATTCAGACGTTTTTCTACACAAATTAAAGGACCCATATCATGCCAGGAAAATATGCCCCAAACAATGACTGCCCCCACAAGCTTGAACGATTGTACTCATGCATGTGGGGTCCATGCTTTCTTGCAATTTCCGTCAAATTCTCATTCTGTTATCTTCATGATGCAACTGAAAACGTGGTTCATCAGACCACATGACTTTATTCCGATGCTCAACTGTCCAATCCTTGTGATCCTGTGCGAATTGGAGACGCTTTATCATGTTAACTGCAGATAGCAAAGGTGTTCGAACTGGCCTTCGGCTCCCATATTCCATACTATGCAGTGTATGGCGAACAGTGATTCCAGAGATCATTTGAGAGGATCCCTGATAAAGATTTGCAGTAATTTGATGCGCTGTTGTCCTTCTATTGTTTTGTACCAGTCTTGTCACTCTCCTTTCTGCCCGAACAATGATGGCCGCAGCTGGCACGTTCAGACCTAGTATTCCGGCAGACAGTCCAGTCTGTAAAATTTAATAGCAGCTGCTCTTGAACATTTAACGAATGCAGCCGTTTTGCTGATATTAGCTGCATGGCTCCGAGCGCCAACAATCATGAAAGGCTGCTAAATCGCGTTGTTTACCTATAATCTTCTGAAAAAAATCATTTCCAATGTCGTGGTAAACAACCTGCTTGCCTATTTACACTAGTCCGGCTCTTTAGCAACTTCAGCGCGAAATCAGAGCTAATTTGCCTACAAACATCAGCTGATCATAATAATCTGGCCACTCAGAGTAAACTCTTCCTAGTATTAATCTCAATACACCATTGTACAAAGCTTTAACAATACAAATATCATTGATATCAGCGTCGATCAGTCGTCTATAGTTAGACCTGTCTGTCAGTATAGGTTCACATTCGATAAAGAGTTACATTACAAAAAATTGCAAAAACGCCTGTTCTCCTATAACTTATAACACCATATTTTTGAATAGTTTTAAATTTGTTTTACAATGATTATACAGCATGAAATCTTTCACACAGGACTGATGAAAGTGATGAAGCTAAGATATCACACTTCTGTTACCTGGGTGCTTCAATTCCTTCTCAAAACAAAATGTATCACAAACATTACACGAATATCCAAATTCATTGTTAATGAATTTAGAAGGAAATATGAATGCCGTGTTCCAAACTGTCGCATATACAGGGTGAGGCATTTATCTTGAGACAACTCAATATTTCGGAAACTAAGCATTGTACGAAAAAATGTCAAAA